>JACEFZ010027472.1:425000-617500 GCA_014155875.1 Cepaea nemoralis
TGTCTGTCTCAAATCTAAAATATGAAACAGGCAAATGCTTAGTTTAAATTGCGTAGTTAGGCTGGTAAGGAATCATTCATGGGTATGCAATCCATGAGTATGTGTTCGATACCCGTTCACAACGAGGATTCGGTTAATTGAATTAAGCTCCCAGCCTAAAAAATTGGTCCCATGGAAATGTTGTGGGAAGAATAGGCAGCCAGTGTACACTGACCACAGCACCCATTAAGTGCCAAATAGTTTACAAATATGGAACTAGCACCATATACCCAATGCGAGTAAAGGCGTGTAAAAAGAGTCGTATACTTAATGACTAGATACCCAATTATGTGACAAAGGTGGTTTACTTTACTTAACTAAGACAACTAAGCTGCCTGTCTGTACAGAACGTTACAATCAACCCCAGCAGTTATTGGTTATGTGTGATTTTAAATTCAATTTCACATTCACTGGTACGTCATTGCTTTCTATACGGGCGACCACTCACACGATCGAAATCCACGCTAAGCGAGCTTTCTGTTTCCAAATCACCCGCTGGCGATTTCAATCCCTCGACTCGAATTTTGATACTGCATGTTACTAACCCCTAAAACATAGACGCCGACTAACTACTAATAGTAATACACCTAACACGCCTCATAGTGTGATAGCATGTTGTTTAAAGTGTACTGTTTAGCCGCATGCGATGGGTCCTTTACCCGTTGTCAGCTGAAAGATAAGAATCTTTTGCCTACAGTTGACCGCATAGTCTTGGTGATTGCACACCACTGCACCAAACGTTGAACACATGCATAGAGCGGTTAACAAAGGTTAAAACTCTGATTCTACGCGTGACACGCGCATGTGAATAATGCATTCTTCTCTGCCTTCAGAACGATTACCGTGAACGACCCTAGACGCTCTCAATGAGCTGTTGTAGCTGTCGGGATATTGGTGATGCTAGGATAAGCGGCAAGGATGACAAATAAGGAATATCTTGTATCGGAACCGTCAGTTGAAGGAAGAAATGCAACTCGAACAAGTAATCCCACCATGTAATACCCTGTATAAACAAGAAAATGGTTTGAGGATAAAGAGAGAGTTCTACTTTTGTTTTCTTTGTAATGTAGTAGTTGCTTCAGTGTCAGTAGATGACATGGAGGAATATCACAGGCAGAGTTGATCCAGAACACCGGGGTCCTAGTTCTGTGAAGAGACAAGGTTTGAGATATGTCATTGTGAGCACACAGGTTTGGGATATTTCATTGTGAACATACATGATTGAGGTATTTGTGTGTGTGTGTGTGTGTGTTCACAATGAAATATCTCAAACCCAAGTGTTCACAATAAAATATCTCAAATCGGTGGATGAAATATTTCTTACTTAGACCTAAAATCCCAGCAAGTCTGCATATACCGGAATGAATCATTGCCTGATTGCTTCTTAATATACCTATACCGCTAGACAAATATGAAATTTCGCTATCGGCTTTGAAAGTCTATCAATTTTTTAGCTAGAAGAGGGGAAGAACATTACTGCTACACAATCCCTTTGGAGATGACACTTTGATTCTGAATCGTAAGAAAAACTACGCCAGCCTCATTTCATCAGACGCAAGTCCTTTGTGGGCCTCAGGCGAAATGAACACTTAAAGATCGGACTTAAGAGTCAGCGCTCCGACTTTCCTTTCAAGACAATTCCCAAAATATTTACAAGTTATTTGTTGCCATATGTATAAACCGTTGTCTACATGGGACATAATTTTTAATGCGCAGCTTGTAAATAGAACTAGTGAATCAAGCGGTTGGGAACAGATTAGCAGAACATACTTTAAGAAACTCCCATAATAGTATAACTCGACAGTTCTGTATCTGGAACCACCTTTACAAACGAAATAAAGGAGACCAAATAACACACAGTACAGAGACCTGGAAACCGATAAATACTATGTGGACGTCACGCAGCGATGCGCAGAAGATAGAAACACGTTGACAAGCATTGGCGTGAGTTGATTAATGGCGAACGCCGAGCATCGGACCTCAGAGTCATTACTAATACTTCCAGAGGATTCGCAAACAGCAACAACAGTAACACGTCAATGGATGCTCGATTCTCTGAGCTGTGTTTATCGCATACTTCCGCGTTGTTCTATCCGTAAATTCTGGGGATGAATATGTAGGGAAGCTATCAGTCAAAAGCTGGAGGACATCTAAAGCAGCCCTAACCATCGCAGAATGTAAGTAAGAAATACTATTAAAGCAACCTATGAGGACGAACTGGAGGATTAAAAAATAAAACCTGCAGATCAGAGCACTCAAGCATTAACGAGTTTACAGAAACGCGCAGAACAGAATGTTGAGACTCAGAATTGGACATCGTAGACCTAGAACTGACCTCCACCGAAGGAGTCTTACTGACTCTGCCACGTGCAACTGTGAAGTACGAAAGCAGATCCCCAAGCATGCCCTTCATGACTGCCCTAACTTAGCCAGAAAAGTTTTTGCACATCCTATACAGAACGTAGCAGTCAACCCCAAAATGTTATGGTTGTTTGTGATTCCTGTGCGAGTTTACGTTCAGTAGTTTGCCATTGCTTTCTGAACTGTCCGGCACTCTTACCATTGCATGGAAACCAATGCACGGCGGTCAGCTTCCAAATTACCTGTAGCTGTGTTTCGAACGAGGTTTGCGGGATTACGAACTACACTCGTAACACCTTCACCACAAACCCGGCTAACTTCGCCAGAAAGAAAAAAATTCTGACTCATAGGAGCATCCCTTTCAGGAAAACTCATCGAAACCAGTGAAAACTTGCAAGCGAGCCGTTCTGTTCGTGAACAATTCCGGAATTGTTATACAAGAAAAATTAATCGCTGACAAAGAAGTCATTTACCAATTGTCACGAAAATATGATTATTTGCGAGAAATACGAAAATGTATACTTAAAAATACAATCCATTGCGTAGGTAATGTGCATGACAATTGCCTTGTCTAAAGTTCATAAGTTGCCGTCGTGTCTTAGCTTCCTTCAAAACATTTCGACTACTCATTTTGGTTGTCAAGGTAATTTTCAGCAATCTTCTTTAAAACCATGAGGCCTCAAAAAATGTTTAACAAAAATAAATTACTAAGTGTTCGGAATTCACAACAATGTGCTAAAACTAGTTGTACGTAAAGTGGCGAAATTTTTTTGTAACCTCAACAGACAGGAATTTATTGCACAATATGTTCTTTATTTTATGAAATTTAATGTGTGCTTGTTCTATTCTGGACTATCTCTGATATATATCTTACTTCTGATGTTATCCAAACACCTGATGTTACGTATTTGCCTGGAATTAATATTTTTTTTTTTAGCATATCCTTTACAGGACTTAGCTGTCAACACCAGCTATCTTTCAGCTGTATGTTGATCTCTTGGCAAGATTACGTTCAGTAGTTTGCCATTGTACATTTAGGCATGATCTAGATAAATATGTAATGAACAAGTTAAAGAAACGGACATAAATAAGATTAAGACAGACAGGCAGAAACATCCGACTCATATTGTGTAATATATGATTCCATAATATCATTTGTCACTTAGATTACGGATGATAGCAGCTCGGTTTGAGCCTACTTTACCCACGCGTAGTAAAACAAATAGGAAGAGAAAACTGAGATCCTCTGTCACATAGACATCCAATGAGATTAGAGACCTCAGTTAGAGTTTCGCATAGACTTTCAGTGAGATTTCAAAAACGAGAAACAATTGGTCTAATGAGGCACTTTGGACATGTCGAGAGGATAATAGAGCCCCAGTGAAGTGCTCGCTTTAATCTCAGTCTAGTCTAGTTTCCTGTGATGCCCACCAGGCTTAACAATTGATTGGAATTAGCTGGTGTAGGAGAACCAATTCTCTGCAAATGGAACACCGGATGGCGATAACAGTACGATGTAGTCAAACGATATGAAACCTCCCTGGCATTTTTGTAACGTTTCGCTTGTAAAGTATCACTTTCATAGCGCACAGATATCTGAATAAAAGTTTTAGTGTCCTTTATAGATCAGAAGATAAACTCACCACAGTGCACTAAATCATATCACCAGCGACAATCTAAATTACGTTAGTAAATATCGTGATAACGCGTGAAATACATCTGATTTTTATGGGTATGCTTTAAGTTTAGACTGCACTGTGACGTATTCGAGAGCCGTGGTGGCATAGTGATTATACGCTTTCCCTTCTACTGACGTTTGCCTGCCGATCCGGTGGTAACGGGGTCGAGTTTGCATACAGGCGGATCTTGAAAATTGAACTGGGCTTTCTGGAAGTCTCAGCCTCAAATTGGTACTAAGATATTTTGTGGGAAGTAAAGGAAGCCGGTGTGGTACTGATCACATTACCAACCCAGGCCCAATGTGTTTATGAAAATATGGGTCTAGAACAGTGTTTCCCAACGTGGGGCCCACGCCCCACAGGGGGGCAATTCGACTGTTAAGGGGAGCAATTCGAAAATGGAAGAAATCGGCTGAATATAACAAAACGGGGAGACTTGAGACTGAAGTTAACTAAATTGGAACCTGACATAAGATCTCTTTGCAGCAAGCATCAAGCGCAAGGATCTCACTAAATTTAAATAATAAATAATTACTAATAATTAAAATAATATAGAAAAATCTTTCATTAAAATTATTTTGTACTTGAATTTCAGTTCTCCATTATATGTTTTGAAAATTTACTTACTGTGTTTGCTCAATAATTACCTAGTGATTTCTTCCTAACACCTATCATTCAAGTTTCTTTAGTGAACATTTCAATTTTTGAATATTAAAAATAATGTATATGTTGAGGGGGGGGGGGGCGTGGGGCGGGGGGGGGGGGGGGGGCAATATGAATATTAGAAAGGCTTAAGTGGGGCATGGCACAAAAAAGGTTGGGAAACACTGGTCTAGAACCATATGCCCTTATTAGAGACATTATACAGCCACAATTGTTTGGACACGTTATGAGAAGAAGTAAATTGGAGAACTTAGTGACAACTGGCAAGATTGAGGGGGAAAGAATTAGGGGAAGGTAGAGAAGTAAACACCTGGATGGCTTGACCACGTGGTATGGACATGACAAGTACACAGAGCTGATCCACGACTCTGGTGATCGAGTGAGATGTCAAAACATGATCGCCCATGCTTATCGGCATGGCACATGATGATGATGACCATATGCCGTAAGCGCCATAAGGTGTGTAAAAGGGACTTGCTTTACTGACTACATTTGTACGTATATTCTATATGTATGTATACAGCGTAAAGTTTATATAGCGTAGTGGCTACTTCTTGTGTCTGCCGACCCGATGGTCATGTGATCGAATTCGAATTTTAACATTGTCCTGGGCTGCCAGGTCGATCCAGCCTAAAATGGGTATCAGGAAGGAAGTATTTAGGAGTATTGGCGGCTGGACGGTATTAACCACATAGCCATTCACATGCCCATTTGCTGTTGTTCGCATATCCTTTACAGGACATCGCTGTCAACATCAGCATCTTTCAGCTGATTGTTGATTTCTTGGCAAGATTACTCTCAGTAGTTTGCCATTGCTATCTGAGCGAACGGCTCACTTGCAAGTTACCGACGCGGAGAGAACCTTTATCAATCCTCGCGCACGTCACGTTACTCACGAATCTATACAAATACGGGCCTAGGGACTATATGCCAAAGAGGCTCCAAGACGTGTACAAAGAACCACTGGTTACTTTTCGCGTATGCTGACAGTGTATACCCGTAGACAGCCGTTTATGCATACGGTCTTCAGGTTATGCATATCTCATACAATTTATGCATTCGGCCTGCAGCCTATGTACATAGAAAACAGTTTATGTGTTTTGATGTCTCGAGGAGCTTGGTTCGGTAAATACAAAGATGAATGCTGCTGTTGCGTGTGTTAAAGATTTATTTTCTCATATCCTTTTTTACAGGACATCGCAGTCAACACCAGCATTTCTGCCGCTGTGATTTCTTGGCAGCCGGTCTCCCTGGCCTAGATGTTAGCGACTTTCTCTGTAATCTCGTTTATCCACGTGAGCAAACGTGGCTGCGCGAGAATTTGCAGCGGTTCTAGCCGCGCCCTGTTACTTACGGGATATGTGTGCAGACCGCTCAGAAAGCAATGGCAAACTACTGAGCGTAATCTTGCCAAGAAATCAACAACGATAAAAAGCTGGTGTTGACAGCGATGTCCTGTAATAGGATGCGAAAAAACAGATCTCTTGGCAAGTTTACGTTCAGTAGTTTGCCATTGATTTCTGAACGACCGGCACCGATACCAGCGTGAAACCAACGCGAAACCAAGGCAACGCGGTGTGCTGCCAAATCGTACGCAGACGTATTTCGAACGCGGGTATACGGGATTACGAACAGCGTCCGTAACACCTTCGCAAGGAAGACCTGTTAAAGTTTGTTATTTGCATATCCTTTACAGGACGTTTCCAGTCCGCACCAGCATTTTATGCTGTAGTTGATCGCTTGGCAAGTTTACGTTCAGTAGTTTGCCATTGATTTCTGAACGACCGGCACCGATACCAGCGTGAAACCAACGCGAAACCAAGGCAACGCGGTGTGCTGCCAAATCGTACGCAGACGTATTTCGAACGCGGGTATACGGGATTACGAACAGCGTCCGTAACACCTTCGCAAGGAAGACCTGTTAAAGTTTGTTATTTGCATATCCTTTACAGGACGTTTCCAGTCCGCACCAGCATTTTATGCTGTAGTTGATCGCTTGGCAAGTTTACGTTCAGTAGTTTGCCATTGATTTCTGAACGACCGGCACCGATACCAGCGTGAAACCAACGCGAAACCAACGCAACGCGGTGTGCTGCCAAATCGTACGCAGACGTATTTCGAACGCGGGTATACGGGATTACGAACAGCGTCCGTAACACCTTCGCAAGGAAGACCTGTTAAAGTTTGTTATTTGCATATCCTTTACAGGACGTTTCCAGTCCGCACCAGCATTTTATGCTGTAGTTGATCGCTTGGCAAGTTTACGTTCAGTAGTTTGCCATTGATTTCTGAACGACCGGCACCGATACCAGCGTGAAACCAACGCGAAACCAACGCAACGCGGTGTGCTGCCAAATCGTACGCAGACGTATTTCGAACGCGGGTATACGGGATTACGAACAGCGTCCGTAACACCTTCGCAAGGAAGACCTGTTAAAGTTTGTTATTTGCATATCCTTTACAGGACGTTTCCAGTCCGCACCAGCATTTTATGCTGTAGTTGATCGCTTGGCAAGTTTACGTTCAGTAGTTTGCCATTGATTTCTGAACGACCGGCACCGATACCAGCGTGAAACCAACGCGAAATCAACGCAACGCGGTGTGCTGCCAAATCGTACGCAGACGTATTTCGAACGCGGGTATACGGGATTACGAACAGCGTCCGTAACACCTTCGCAAGGAAGACCTGTTAAAGTTTGTTATTTGCATATCCTTTACAGGACGTTTCCAGTCCGCACCAGCATTTTATGCTGTAGTTGATCGCTTGGCAGGTTTACGTTCAGTAGTTTGCCATTGCTTTCTGAACGACCGGTACCCATACCATTTCGTAAAAAACCAGCGCAACGCGGTCTGCTGCAAAATCACGCACAGCTGTGTTTCGAACTCGGGTATGCGGGATCACGAACCGTAACTCCTTCGCCACCGGACACACACACATGTGTGTGCGCGCGTATTGGCCCAACGTGATCATCGAAAGATGTCTCGGTACTTTCCCACTACAACTTCATGACCATGCTAATGTTGTTAATTCTACTCTATTTATTGCCTAGTAACGCTGAAACAGCCAACAAATGCCGAGGTTGATTGCAACGTTCTGTGAAAGGACATGAGACTATCTTTAACAATGAATTCACATCTCATAATCAAATGTCACTAGTGTAAAATAATTACTTTCCCATTATCGAATATTACTAGTGTACACACAATTCACACTCCACAATTAAATGTTACCATTGTACATTTACTTCTCATCACACACTCATCAATTATTACTAGTGTAAACACAATTCACATCCCATAACCAAATGTTGCTGGTGTACAAGCAATGCCTATCTCATGATCAAATGTTACTAGTGTACAAAACAATTCAAATCTTGTAATCAAATGTTGCAGCTGTACTGACAACTCACATCTCTTACTCGAATGGTACTGGTATTCAAACAATTCCCAGCGTACTAGAGTCAATACAGTTTACATACCTTTATAATCAAATGTTAATAGTCTACAAACCACTTTCACCTTATAATCACATATTTCTAGTGTACAAACAATTCACATCCTATAATAAAATGTTACTAGTATGCAAACAATTCACATCCTGTAATCTAATGTTATGAATGCATGCATCTTTCCCATTGCAACATATGCATGTGAGACCTGGACACTTACTAAACAAGCTGAGCAGCGCATAAATGTCTTTGAAAATAAATGTTATAGACGAGTTCTAAGAATATCTTGGGTAAAGAAAAGAACAAATGCATCAATACTTCAAGAGCTGAATATTGAAGAAGGTTGGCTATTAAAAACGATAAAACAAAGACAATTGAAATATTTTGGTCACTTGAAAGGTCAAGAAAGTTTGGAGAGAACAATAATGGAGGAGTATATGCCTGGGATGAGAGGAAGAGGAAGGCCAAAGAGAAGATGGGTGCAGGATGTGGCGGATGATCTCCAGATGGGTGTATCGGACACAGGACATCTTGCTTATGATCGAGAGGTTTTCCGGAAGGTTGTTATGGGCGCGAGGTTCTGCAAAGGAAATGCTACTGAATGAATGAATGAATGAATGAATGAATGAATGAATGAATGAATATAATGTTACTAGTGTACGTACAATCTACATCATATAATCATATGTTACTAGCGTACAAACAATTCACATCCTATAATCTAATCTTACTTGTGTACAAACAATTCGCACACTATAAACTAATGTTAATAGTGTACAAAAAATTTACGCCCTGTAATCTCATGTTACTAGTGTACAAATAATTCACATCTTGTTATCAAATTGTACTCTAAATACCGATCTCCCGCAAGCTTAGTTGCCAGATATACTAAAATGTAATGCTTTTTAGTGATAAATTCACATTACAGCTAGACGTAAATGTAGTACTTTCTAGTGATACACTCACATACCCAGCTGAACTTATATATAATGCTTTCTAGTGATAAATTCACATTACAGCTGGACTCAAATGTAGTGCTTTCTAATAATGAATTCACATTACAGTTAGACTTAATTTTAGTGCTTTCTAGTGATAAATTCACATTACAACTAGACTTAAATGTGGTGCTTTTTAGTTGTTCTTAAATGTAGTGCTCTCTGGTGGTAAATTCACATTACAGCTTAGCCGGCCCGATGATTCCTAATCTGATCACAGCTGGCAGCTGACCACCTATAAATTTGTCAGCTGTGATCGGCCTTCCTTTCTAGAGTTTTAAATCACGGAGAGCTGCACTAAACTTCTGGCTATAAACTGAGAAGTTCCGAAATCTGCTAGCAGTTGAAAGTATAGTAAAGAACTCCTTTATACACCTAAAGTTACATTACGTATATGATGTTCGAGCCATATTATTATTGACCAATCAGTAATCCTTGTGTGATGTGGTCAAAATCACACCGGCCGCCTTTACTTTCAAAGCCATTTTCAGGTACTCATACTAGGATGGGTTGACCTGCTTGCACAGGTCAGTTGTGAAAATTGGCCTCGATATGAAATCGAACACAGGACCACTTCCTAGTAACAGTTGCTTTCGCAGCATAGTTCTATAAGCCAATAGTATATTCGGTCAATAGGCTGTTCATTAAAGTAAAAGTCCAATAGGGGAATAGTCCAATAGAGTAATAGTTCAATAGTGGAATAGTCCAGTGTAGAAAACGTTCAGTAGGGGAATAGTGGAATAGAGCAATAGTTCAGTTGGAGAATAGTCTAATTTAGGAATAGGCCAGTAGGGCAATAATCCAATAGGGCAACAGTTCAATAGGGCTATGGTCCAACAGAGGAATAATAACAATAGGATCCAATAGTCCAATAGAGCAATAAATCGTATGTGGTTAGTCTTGCATATATAAACAAATACAGTCATAAAATGGTGTTTTTACTTAAATTCTTCTTGAAATAATCATCAAACATATCACATCATTATGCTCATGCGAGCAGAAGTGGAGGAAATGCAGTGGATAGAGAGCAATTTTCTTATAATCCATGCGCTGTGGCAGTGTTAATCATGCCTGTTAACAGCCTTCCGTTTTGTGTGCTCCATATCATTCTGATACCTACGTTCCTCTATGCCATGACGTCAAACTGTCCAGCATCTCCTCTCTTTGTCTCTTCCTGTTTCTCCTCTCCTCCAATCGTCCCGTTGTGCGGACATACCCCAAACGGTCCTCTTCTCATGACATGCCTAGAGAATGTAGACTGTTTTCTTCTGATGTGAGCTACCAATTCTCTTTGTGAGTCAACTTCTGTCAATATATCGTCATTATTCTTTCTATCCTTTCACATTGTTCTCCTCATTCTTCTATAATCTCATTTGTGCAGCTTCAACATAATTTCTCACATGTCTACTAATTGTCTTTAATTTGTTTCCGTATATCAGGAATGCCTCAAAATAGCTCGGATGAACTCTTTTTCTCACTTCAATTGACAAAGATAAATTGCAAAGAATATTCTTCTTGTTACATGCTGCTTTGCCTAGACTGTTCTACATGTAGCTCAATTAATACATCTTCCATCTCCTGCTATTAAAATACTCAAATAAATAAATACATGTTTGCATATCCTTTACAGGACATCGCTGGCAACATCAACATCTTTCAGCTGATTTCGTGGCAAGATTACGCTCAGCAGTTTGCTATTGCTTTCTGAGCTACCGGCTCACATACCCCTAAGTTACCGACGTGGTTGGAACCGCTACCGATTCTCGCCGTCGTCACAGTTACTCACGAGAGTATACGGGCTTAAGGAGAAAGTCGCAAATCCTAGGCCAGAGAGACCGGCAAAGTATTCACATATTTAAGAAAATTGACTTGTTTGTTATTGGCATAATTCACTTTGATGTTGCATTTGGGTATACACATTTTTCTTTGCAATAACCATTACCTCTGTTTTTCTGTTAATCAGAGTAATTCCTTTGTTTTAGATAGCATTTTCTCCGGGAATTTCTCCCAGTAAAGCCAACTAAGAAGGGAATACTGGCCTGGTAAGATGGCATTGTATTCAAAGATGTATGGAACACAAGAAGAGCTCAAAAAATTACTGACTACTGGTTTGCCTTTGTAAATATATCAAATTCAACGCAAGAAGAAGAAGTAACATCATCTTCATCAATATAGTTATCTTATGTTCCTGCTTTCACATATCTACTCAGGCTCGGTCCTCATGTTCCTAATCAGTTTTATAGACATTATTCCTGCCACGGTATTGGACCTTCCAGCATCATTTCTCTGTGTCTGCCTCAGGTCCCCGATTGTTTCATTGTCACGCTATTTTCCAGTGCATCTCTTCTCATTAAATGGCCAAGGAACGATTGTTTATCTCTTCAGTATTGTCAGTTAAAAGTTAAGGGAAATGAAATAGAAGGACTAATACGGTGTGACCAATGCAGATGTCACGCACATCAGGTGACCGTTGGATGGGGCACACGTCGGGAAAAACCAGTTAATAGCATAATAAAATATTTCCTCTGGGGCCAACAAAGTAAAAGGAATATAGCGAATGCACGCAGAATGTGGCTAGGGATTTCGACATACAAACGTGCTGACCAAACTATTTTGTCAACTCTCAATTCTTAGTTACGGTAGTGCAATGGCTAGCATGCTAGCCTGCCGATCTCTTGGACATGTGTTCGAATCTCAGGTGAGGCAGATTTTTAAATAATGACTTGCCCATACCTGTCCCTCGCCTTGCTCGGTTCAGCCCGTAATGTGTACCGGGAAATGCCTTGAGAAGTAAAGCAAGCTGCGGTGCGTTGACCACATCTATGAAAATATCGGACAAGCACCATATAATCAGTTCGCTTAAATACGTGTATCCTCATCAAGACATGCCGACTGGTGTGGGCTATTATGCTGCTCCACATCTTGGGGTCTTCAGTGGCATGTATCAAGTCGTGTGCTGATTCTCTTCCGCGTCAAGACATTTGACTGTCAGTAATTGTATCTCGCTATCCTCCTGTATCTTTGTTTTCACAAAACTTTCCAGTTGTCACTGCAAGATCCAGATGTTGTCTTCTTATGATGTTTTTAAACCCAAAAAAAATAACGGCTGCCTCTTTATGTTGTGTGCAATAAGTTATCTTTGCCACTTAGCTTTCCTCAAAATGTCCAGATCGCTCTTTTTGTATGTCGAAGAAACTGTCCAGCATGCTTCTATAAAACCACATCTCCATAGCAACCAGGTATTTTTTCGCTTTTTTTTTATCTAGTTTATTAACTTATTCAATGCCGAAAGATAGTATATAGCAAAATCTGACCTCCAATTTGGACAGAAGGACGATATATTATTTTGTTTCTTTGAATAATCCTCAATTTTAACGCTCAGTGAATGAACGTTTACATCATAATTCTTGTTCATTTGATTCTGTATCATGTCTGGTTGAAAGCTAGTTTTTGTTTGGCACTGAATCAATTTATAGGAAGAACGAAGTACCACAATGTAATATACAAGTAAATGGGAATATTCTTCAACAAGTGAATCGGTTCAATTATCTCGGAACAGTCATAACATCTGATGGCAGATGCCTTGAAGAGATTAGAACAAGAATCGCCATTGCGAAACTAGCCTTTAGCAAGATGAAAAACATTCTGACCAATAAAATGATGTCAATTGAAACGAGAAAAAGAGTGTTGAGGGGATACATAGAGCCTGTTCTTTTGTATGGATGTGAAACTTGGACAATGTGCAGTCAAGCAGAAAAACATCTGATGGCTGCAGAAATGTGGTTTCTGAGGAAAATGCAAAGAATACCATGGACAGATAGAAAAACCAATGACCAAGTACTACAAGAGACAAATGAAAATCGTAGATTGATTAGAGAAATTAGACGTAGACAGTCAAAATTTTTTGGACATGTTATCAGAAGAAAGGACTGGAGAACTTAGTGACAGCTGGCAAGATCGAAGGGAACAGACCAAGAGGAAGACCGAGAGAAAAATACCTGGATGGCTTGGCCACATGGCATGGACGAGACAGGAACACTGAGCTGATCCACGACTCTGGTGATCGAGTTAAATGGCGAATCATGACCGCCCACGCTTTCCGGCATGGCACATGATTGATTGATTGATTGAATCAGTTTATTATCCAGGAATGGCAGCCCAATGTTAGAACTAGTTCTATGTAACATGCAAGAATTCTTTTACTAACTTCCAAGGCGTGTATCATTATTTTACATACAAACAACGAAAACCAATCATGTAGCTGTGAAATGCAGAAATGCTGCACACTAAAAAATCGGAACATGACTTTCAGATAGCTATAATATGAATATGGACACCTCTTTGTCTTCTAGCGAAGTGTTCTTATTTTCTTTTGCGTGTGCCTTGATTTATGTATTTTCCTTTGTTTGTACATTGATTTATATATTTTCCTTTGTGTGTACTTTGAGTGATGTGTTGGCCTAAACATTCGTTTCGGCACTTGTTTGTACCGTTTGTTTGTTGAGATTTGTAGTCTCATTTCGAATTCCTGCGAGTGGCTAGAACGCCGGATTCTCCTTCGGGAGACCCGGGTTCGAATCCTCGGTAAGAGGTGGGATGTTTTTTTTTTTTGTCGGGGACAAAAAGAAAACCCTAACCTGCACAGTTCGTGGCGACTGCACTAGCCAGGCGGCCTTAATTCCTCAGGCTCAAAGACCCCTCTACCATACTAGCAACTATATTGGCAGTAAATGATAGTTTATGGCTGTGGCGAAAGGCCTAGGAACGAAATTCGTAATCCCGCATACCGCTTTCGAAACACAGCTTCGGGCGATTTGGAAGCAGACCGCCTTGCGCTGATTTTCATTCAATGTATGAGACGTTGTTCCTTCATAAAGCAATGACAAACTACAGAACATAAACTTGCCAAGAAATCACAAACAGCCAAAAAATATCGGGGTTAACTGTGACGTCATACAAATTAAATGCATCAAACTTGAACTTACAAATTCCAGCGTTGTTCCTGCTCGATAACAACTATTCCTATTTTGGCCATCACAAAAGAAATATAGAGATGTCAAGCAACACACGAACAAGAGCATTGTAGACAGGGATGCATAATTTGTAGAGAAAAAAAAATGGAAGCTACCGATTGCCTCCATATCTCAGTGGGTAACACGTTTACCATGTGGTCAAGCGATCGCATCCCCCTCAATGCGGTGATTGTTTTAAGATTGACCTGAGCCACTTTTCGACCCAGACTAACATGTGTACCAGAAAATGTCTTGGGAAGTGAAAGCGACCGCCACGATAGCGACCACATCACCCTCAAATGTTGATTTCTCTATACAAATATGGGTTAGCAGTAAATTCCCAAAGCGCTTTTAAATGCGTTAAGTGGTCCTTTTCTTTATTTTTGTTTATACATATTAAATTACATCAGAGTTATGTCAACCGATGATCAATGTCATCTTATCCGCTTTTCTTTCCTAATGTTCGTACAGTTATATAGTACATATTTTCGACATTTGATCGACAGCAGACCGGTACTCTTGGATCAATTCATGTCATCGTTGAAGAACACTTAAAATCAACATATGGTTGTGGGAAAACACCCTGACCATGGTATTTTATAAATGCTAATCGACATATATACATGCACATATACTTGTGTTGCTTGTTTCTCTGAACGTAATAATTACATAGCAATGACATGCCCATAAACAGCAGGCCATCAGTTTTGGTGAGAAAACAAGACAGTTTGTATAGAACGTGGCGATATTGCCGTCTCCGGGTTATCAGCTAATTGATGTTTCTTAGTTTTAAATATAGTTGTATCATCGTTATGTTTGTGTGCTGACGAAGGTTTCCTAGGCAAAACATCCATTCTGTGTCTTATGATTGCTTTGGCAGATTCCAGTTTCCGTTTTTGTTGATATACCCATTACATATAGAACATGTAATTGGCTTTTATAATGGTTAATATAGTTGTATCAGTGTTATTTGTGTGTGCTGACGATTGTTTCTTAGGCAAAACGTCCATTCCTTATCTTATGATTGTGATTGCCAATTCCAGTTTCTGTTCTGGTTGATTTACTCATTCTATATAGAACGTGTATTGTGTTATTCGCCGGTCTCCGTAATGAAGAGAGAACGGACGTGGTTCGTAATCCCGTATACCCGCATTCGAAACACAGCTGCGCTAGATTTGGCAGCAGACCTCCTTGCGTTGGTTTTGCGTTGGTATCGGTGCCGATCGTTCAGAAAGCAATGGCAATCTACTGAACGAAAACTTGCCAAGAGATCACAGCGGCATAAATGCTGGTGTTGACTGCGATGTCCTACAAAAAGGATTTTCTTTTTAAAAAAAAGTGTTATTCACGTGAGTCCGTACAATAGACATACACTTGGCGGCAGTTTGTAAGGAAACAAAGAATGCAATAAACGCAGAGAAACATAAATGCGACAGTCAAGAAACATATGAAAAAAGCAGACCGGTTAGAGACCTCGATATAGAGAAAGACAAACTTGAAGGCAAAAGATAAGGCCATGGACGACGAAGGGATACATGTGTGAATGTATTGAGCAAATAATGCAATCTCAACTGATGAACGTGTGAAATGGAGACAGTGTGATTGCCTACTCCGCCGGGCATGACACACAACGATCATGAGTAATTACTAACCCACAGACTTTCAGATGACACCCTGATAACGGAAAAAAAGAGATGTCTGCCTCCACGGGTGAAAACAATACCCGGAGAAAAGCAATTAATAACTAATTAGACACGGGGAAGTACTGTGTAATGGATTATCCATAGAATACTATCTCAAATGGTGGACATTAGCGCGATAAAATCTAATGGAATTGGAAAATGCTTGTACATGACGAATACAAAATAAGACATAACTGCCAAGGTTGTTGGCAAATGAAAAAATAGTAAACCCTTAGGATATTAGAAAATTTCATTTTATCCTGGGGAAAGTTACTAGTGTGACTTGTTACGAGATCTGACTATGAAATGTGCCATGCTGAAAGTTTGAACCTCAGAGGAGGGAGGCGTGTTTTGCTTCCTGTCTCTTTGTGGATCTCACGAGACAAGACATCTCCAGGGATTTGTGCAACTTGAGCTCTGGTTTCCTTTGTCTCCATTACCGTTACTTAGCCAGACTGGCAACGTCGTTACAGAAATTGTAATGTTTGCTCTTAGAATTAAAATTGTTCCCCCCCCCCCCCTGTGTTTGTTTGCCTTTAGTCCCAAGCTTTTATCTCTGTCTGTCTGTCTGTCTGTCTGTCTGTCTGTCTGTCTGTCTGTCTGTCTGTCTGTCTGTCTGTCTGTCTGTCTGTCTGTCTGTCTGTCTGTCTGTCTGTCTGTCTGTCTGTCTGTCTGTCTGTCTGTCTGTCTGTCTGTCTGTCTAAATATATGTCTGTTGCGAAGGGGTTAAGCACGCAGTTCGTAATCTCGCATACCGCGTTCGAAACACAGCTGTGTTGGTTTATTTATGAAATGGTATGGGTGCCGGTCGTTCAGTAAGCAATGGCAAACTACTGAACGTAAACTTGCCCAGGAATCGCGAACAGCCAAAATATGCTGGGGTTGACTGCTACATCCGTAAAGGTTATGCAACTAACTTTTTTGTCAGTCGATCGACTCTATGGCGAGGGGTTTACTGATGCAAATCAAAATTCAGCATACCGCGCTCGAAACACAGCTGCTGGACGATTTGGCGGCAGACCGCCTTGTGTTGTTTTTCATAATATGGTATGAGTGCCGGTCCTTTAGAAAACTATGACAAACTACTGAGCGTAAACTTGCCAAAACTACCAAAAAATGTTGGGGTAGACTGCGACGTCCTATAAAGGATAAGAAACTAACTTTTCAACTGTTAATCTGTCAGTCTTGCTAATTGTCAACCTACCTAAATGCTTGCATGTCTGTTTGTTCTACTTGTTGTTGCAACATAAGTGAATTACAACTGTTGATCTGCTATAGTCGCTCAACCTCTCTACCTTTGACAAGTTATCTCTTCCACTGGCTTGTCGGTATGTCGCTCTGTCTGGCTGTTTTCTTGGTAACTATAGTGTGTGTCGTTTTGGTGAATAGATGAATGGATTGTATCTATTCGTCTGTCTTTCAGTCTCACTATCTATGGCTATCTGCTTTGGCTGGCTGTCTGTGTGTTCTCTCTATATTCCTGCTTGTAAAAGATTATTGTTCACTAAGCACTGCCGCACAGACTCACCCCACCTTACCCTTCTCGACTCTGAGAGAAATCTGAAATCTGAAACTTGAAAACAAATATTTGATTAAAGAAATTTTAAACATGATGAAAACAAATATTTGATTCATTCTAACACTAATAATCAACGACAAACTTCATTATAATCTATTGAGTTACAGATATGCTTGTTATTTATTATGACGAAACGTTATACTTGAAAGAAAAGACAATTATAATTGTGTAGGCTGGAATGGAAGTTGTATAAGCCCTGGGGGAGTTGTGTTAAAATGTTCGCCAACAAATACAATAAGTAAGTAAAACAAATGATCCCTTTCCCTTCTTGAGATGTAATGGATATATGGAGTAGCTTCATACTTGAATAGACCAATCGCACTAAACGGGTTTTACGGTCAAAATCAAGCGGACCACTTGTACTCTGCAGAACATTTCCTGGTATCCATTTGAAACTGCCAGGTGAGTCCACGATAATCTCTAAACAAAGAATCCATATCTCTATGGGGTTTCGAATACATGACCTTGAGGCCGGCAGCCAATCGTGCTAGCGACTGCATTACCCCGGGTGCCTAACCGAGAGAGTAACCATGGATACACAACTGCTGAGTCTGGGCTTTTTTTTAAAATGTTGCATATCTCTACATAACGCTGCGGTCAACATCCGCATTTTTCAGCTGCTGTTGATGTACTAGGCAAGATTACGCTCAGTAGTTTGCCATTGCTTTCTGAACGACCGGCTCACATACCCCATAAGTTACCAACGGTCCGAGATCCGCTACCAATTGTCGCGCACATCACGTCACCCACGAGAGTATACGGGATTAGGGAGAAAGACTTAATGGAACAAAACGATAACAACAAGGTAAATTGGAAATAACACAATGTTTTCATCATCACATTATGTTGTTTCGTCATGCTAAGCGTTGTAACATCAACACACCATAATGTGAGCCATGGATGGACCCTAATATAACTTCTCCTTGAGGTTGAACTGGGTAGGGGTAATGGTAGAATCGAATTACACAGTAATACCTGATATTTATTGCTCCAACACTGGATCTCAGAAAAACCACTGATAGACACCCCCAACAAGAGTATGCCACCACTAGTGATTGAATCATGGGCCACAGGTTTGGAAAGCGAACTCACTAGCCACCACGATACAGAAGCAAGAAATTAATGCATGCGGCTAGACTTGAGCCTATGTTGATGAAGTGAAGATATAACCCCAGCCGGTCAAGTCATAAATATATCTCATAGATCAATGGTTCTCAACTGGGGGGAATTCACCACCCCCCCCCCCCCTCCCCGAGAGAATTTTGTGGTTCCCATGAGGGATTAAAATTTATTTCATCATCGCGTTAATACAAGAACCGATTAATTTATATTACTTTTCCCTTCATACCTTACAGTTCTGTACTTCTCGCCCTTCTGAAATTCGTTTTATAACGTAAGGAGACCCGCAAGTCATGTTTTACGTAGACATCTAGACTTGTTCTAGTATGTGTTATTAAAGTTAACTTCTATTTTTGCGTATACTGAGCATGGACAGGAGACAATTTATTGGGAGGAAATACGGAAAAAGGGGGGGGGGGGGGTGGCATTCTGAACATGGGCCAATAAAAGGTTGAGAACCACTGTCATAGACGGTCTGCCGTGGAGAAATATGTGCGACAAAGATTAATTCCATTGAGAGATGTTCCTGGAGGGATTGTTGGTTTGTTGGTTGCAAAGCCTCAGGGAGACTTGGGCTCCAATTTGTGAGTCTGCTACGTTGACGTTCAGGTCATGTGAGTTATGAATAAGGTTCGCATCTATCAGGGTGAGGCTGGTGTAGATACTTTCCCTCCGACCCTCTATCCAATAATCATCTCCACGGGCACTGCGGTGTACATCTGTCCTTTCCCTTTCATGCAGAAGAGACGTAGAGACAAAAACAGACTACTAAACGGAGGACAAGGACGAAGCTTGCATGGGCTAGATAAGGCTGGGACTGGGACGGCTTGAAATGAGTTGGTTGAAAGCTTATGCACCAATCGGGGTTAAATGACGGAAGAAGAAGAATACTCATTCACGATGTTGATATAACGAGGTGGGACATGCAGTTGTACAATTATGGCTAAAACCAAGTCACGATCCCCGTATAATGCTTTGGAATATGCAATTCTACATCCATGGCTTACACTAATACGTGATCCTCGTATAACGCATTGGTATATTTAAGTGTACAGTTATGGCTTACTGTCCTGTTAATTTCCCGAGAGGAGACTGGAATCAACAAGCACATCTTTAAACTTATTATCTGTTGGGATTATTGACTGACTTTGGTCTACACTCCTCTCTTCTGTCTTCCCTTCCATATATCTATTTCTTTCACTCTCTATATTATTCCCTCAACACATACTCCGACAACAGTTCCTTTCAACGATAAGATAAAAGATTTATTAATAAAAACTATGTCTGGTGTATGTATGGATATTGTCTATGTAGTTGGTATGTTCTTCTAGTGTGGTTGCCAGATATGAACTCGGAATGTCTATCAGCGGTGTTGCTTCTCGCCCTTTCATTCTTCAAGATCACAGGACAGCACATCAAACAGGACAGAGCTCACCCTGGATGATCCGTATGCTTGAATCTGATGGTAAATCCGTTATTGAATGAAACCAAAAAACTGTTCACCACTGAGTCAAGGTACCGTAATAAAAGTCCCGTAAGTTTATGAATGCGCCTGAATCTGTTTCATGACGGTAAGTATCCAACATCGAAAAACCACCACATCGTCACAGTTCTTCCTATAGTCTTTTATTACTAACACTGTTTTACTTGTCTATTCTTTCTTCTTTATGCATACAATAAGTATGTAGTTGTAAGTATCCCTGCTTGCCCCAGGTTAACATCTTTTCCTTTTAAGGGTTTTAGTGGTATATTCGTTTGAGCATACAGTGTTCTGTATTTGATTTAACTTTATTATTTCTTCATCTTAAAACATGTCCCTGTTCTGTTTGGTTCTAAGTAGGTACTTTATTTGTTCAAGTGTCGTACTCTTCATCTCTTCTCTGCTTTCACTAGGAGATTTTAACCTGTGGAGAAGGATAACAGATCCCGTGATAAGCATCCGCCCCTTACTACTACTTATGCAAGTGTCCTTCTCCAGCCATAATGACAAGGCTTCCGAAGTGAACACCCGCATAAGACATATGAATTCACCAAAGTCTAAACTATCCACTAATAGAAAGCAATGGTAAATGCTATTCACTCACATCTATATTCCTATGCTAAACTATACTCTAATATACCTTATAATAATCCTAGTCTGAATTGGGAGTACTAATGCACAATAGATACACAAACGTTCTTCTGAACGCAGCACCACCCTTTTCATAATCCTTTGTCTCATGAAACCCAAGAATCACACTCAACTTCCACAAAGAGTTGCCACTCTTTATAGGTCATATTTGCCGCATAGTCCTTGACCTTGCTTGACACCTCAAGTTCCTACTTCATTATCACAGTTAGTGGAAAATTACATCCAGACCGCAATATGCTGTCCAATAATGCTGTCTGCCTTTGTCGCAAACCAATTTTTCCACGCGACAGGTTACCTGTGCTGTAAGCGGCCCCTTCTGTCTTGACCTATAAACACATGCGCCTGGTCACTCCGTTGTTGTTTACCCTTACTGCTTCGTTTGTTAACCCTTCTTCTACCTGGTTAGTCGGTGTATACAGTCGTCTATCTGGTAATCATTAACTCTCAGTATTTCACGACACTTACTCTAAATCACGAACTCCGTATAACGAGCTGATTTGTGCTATGTTTAGTCAGGTCTGTGGTCTTGTTCATCTGGTTTGTACAAGGGTGTCTTTCGTGTTTGCAGCCTATAAACCTTTAAATGTCTAACCGCGAGCGGCAATTTTTGTGAGTATCAACCATACTCTGGTCAGTGCACGTCCAGTTGTCGGCATGGGAGACCTTGCAGTGGCTATGCTACTGCCGGTATACCTCTTGTGATAGATTCGGGACATAATTCTTTCATCACTTCAGCGTCGAGACACAGGAGAGGATGGTCACAGTATTATAAAGTAAGTATACAATTCTTATTCTCACATACATTTTCTTGGTGAAATATCAGTAAATTAAGGTGATTTCCCACTTCTGTATTTGTCTGTTCTATATCATGTGCTGACAACAGTATTACTGTGTTAAGTTTATGTGGTCTGTGTTTTCTTTGCTATCTCTGCGTCCATGTCATCTCTATGTTATTTCTTTGCGTATTTAATTCTCCTACTTCTTAGTTTTCACGTTTTAAGCAGAAAAGTTCTTATAACTACGTATTTCAAAAAGAAGGCAAATACTGACATTCTACCAGATCGGAATATCAAAGAAGCCTGGCTAACACACAGCATCATGTCTCTGAAACTGACATATTTGGGCTATATGAGAGTGGCCTCGAGATATGGTGTCCGCCTTGAGTGCTGGAGGCCCCTGGTTTAAGCCCCGGTGAGGGCCGGGAATTTTTCACGTGGACTTCTAGTAATGAACTTTCCCCTGGTCTCTGGGTAGTGAGATCGGATGCTCGTGTACTTTGCGCACGTAAAAACTCCCTTGGCAGTTGGAAATCGAAAAGAAGTAGCCTAACGGCGGTTCCCGGGCAAAATTTCGAGTTAAAAATCTACCCAGAGTATTTCAGGTTCCCCGCCGGTGCTACGGAATTCGTGCACTGATCTGAGATTCTCCAGTCTCAGGTTTGAGTTAGGAGTAGAACGGAGCAGTTATGGGTTACACCCGTGAGCCGTGATGTTGAACCGTCGACTAAACTAAACTAAACTAAAACATTATGTGACTGAAGACATGTTTATTGGGAGAAAAGGCAGAGGGCGACCAGTAAGAAGATGGACACAGGCAATTGTAAACACGTCAGGAATGAAATTGAACCAGTCAGGAGACCCACGGACGGTCAAACTTGTCTGCGGACCCTGAGAAGAGCCACATTCTGCGAAGGACTTATTACATGATGATGAGGAGACCGGCCTTCGTTCATTTTCATCGGCTTTTCTTTTCTCTAGACTTATTCGAACTTGATGTATTTTGCGGCAACAGTTTACTACAGCCGATCTCCGTGGCCTAGGAGTTAACGTCTTTCTCCGTAATCCCGTATATTCTCGTGAGTAACGTAACCTGCGCGAGAATCGGTAGTGGTTCTCGCCGTGTTGGTAACTTACTGGGCATATGAGCCGGTCGCTCAGAAAGCAATGGCAAACTACTGAGCGTAATCTTGCCTAGTACATCAACAGCAGCTGACAAATATTGATGTTGACTGCAACGTCATGTACCGGATATGTTAAAAAAAAAGTTTACTACAGTTTACCGGTAATACACGAACGGCTCATTGTATTGCATTGTTTTTGTTTACATTTCTAGACAGGAAAGACTAACTTTTATTTTACCCTAAGTGTAGTGGCCCATTCATTTGTCTACCAACATGGTTGGTGGCCTTCCGATAAAATACTCCTAGAGATGTGATAATTTATCCAGATGGCATGTCTCTGTGGTCGACAATACAGGTATACAAATGGATTCCTGGAACATTTTTTGAATTAACGCAGTCACCATAATACTGACCACATCATAAAACCAGTGCCGCTTGGTCCAGAAAGTCAAAACCTAATACCAATCTCAACAATATACCACAGCGGAGAAGGTTCTCTGTTTTGCTCCTAATGACATGAACCTAACCTTGGGGTTTAACGTCTTTTTCCGTAATCCCGTACACTCTCGTAACTAACGTGACGTGCGCTACAATCGGTAGCGGTTCTCGCCGCGTCGGTAGCTTAGGGGTATGTGAGCCGGTCGCTCAGAAAGCAATGGCAAACTACTGAGCGTAATCTTGCCAAGAACATCAACAATCAGCTGAAAGATACTAATGTTGACAGCGATGTCCTGTAAAGGATATGCGAACAAACCAAAAAAATCAGCACTCGGTGGGCGACACCAGTCGCCTTTACTCCCCAGAACATTTCCTGGTGCCTGTATTAGGCTTGGTATACCTGGGAGTCCAGGCCAGTTTTAATTATCCATCCCTATGAGGATTCGAATCCGTGACCATCGGACAGGCAGGTAAGTGTCTACTATCTATAATGTTAGTTAGTTGCATATCCTTTACAGGAGGTTGCATTCAACACCAGCAAATTATTTTGCTGTTGTAATCTCTTGGCAAGTTTACGTTCAGTAGTTTGCCATTGATTTCTGAACCACCGGCACCCATACCATAACGTTAAAAACACCAACGCAACGCGGTCTGCTTCCAAATCGCGCGTAGCTGTGTTTCGAACGCGAGTATACGGGACTACGAACTGTGTCCGTAAAGTCTTCGCCACGGAGCAGCTCTCTCTCTCTCTCTCTCTCTCTCTCTCTCTCTCTCTCTCTCTATATATATATATATATATATATATATATATATATATATATATATATATATATATATTTCTTTCATATCCCTTACACAACGCTGCAGTCAACGTCGGCATTTTTCAGCTGCTGTTGATGTACTAGGCAAGATAACTCTCAGTAGTTTGCCATTGCTTTCTGAGCGACCGGCTCACATACCCCTAAGTTACCACCGCGGCAAGAACCGCTACCGATTCTCGCGCAGATTACGTTACTCACGAGAATATACAGGATTACGGAGAATATACAAGTTAAATTCCATGCTTCTATTCCCCCCCCCCCCCCCCCCCCCCCACACCCCTTCCTTTTCCGCCACCCCCAACTATTATACACCAGTTACGTCTCCTTTTTTTCTGTTTTCCGTTTGCTTGCTTGCTTGCTTGCTTGCTTGTGTTCGTTGGCTTGAGCTCCAACGCGAAGTCCTGTATGTCGGATGAAGACATCCTGTTGTCCAACATCAGTGTGATGTCATACAGGACCTGAGTTTTGCGTGAGTATCCGTTGTCCCATGTCTGGCTTATTGGTGTGCAGACTGGTGGTTCCTCGCCGTACAGGCAGACACTCTCCGACTTCGGAGGAATCGGCGATCCTACTGACTTTAGCCAGGACCCCGAAGGGACCTGTTGCCCAGGACGCTCGACGAGGACGCGTCAATAGGTCTTGGCCAGTATATAACCCGGCCCTGGTGCCTTGGAAACACCTCTGCGTCCCTGTTTTCCGTTTAAATTACCACATTTAATTCCTCATTTTTTATGACCCCCCCCCCCCCCCCCCCCCCCCCCCCAGCTAGTTTACCATATTAAACCGCCTTTAACCCCCCCCCCCCCCAATCATAATTATCACAGCTAAGTAATCCCCCTCTCCCTTTTCTTGTTTCTTACTTCCCCCTCCCCCATCACACACTCCCCTTCTCCACCTAAGTTACTATAGTTACGTCCCATTCTTCCCATTGTCTTCAACAAAATTGCCACAGTTATGTCCCCTTCTTCCTACAGTCTGCATTAATAAGATTACCACAGTTAAATCCCCCTCCTTTTTTCCATTCATAGATGAATTACCAAAGTTATGTCCCCCGCCATTCTGTTCTGCAACCAGTCCTAAGTTGTTTAGTCCCCCTCTTCATTCTCTCTCTCTCTCTCTCTCTCTCTCTCTCTCTCTCTCTCTCTCTCTCTCTCTCTCTCTCTCTCTCCCCCCCCCCCCCCCCCCCCGCAGTAGATTAACACAGTTAATCCCCATTTTCGTCCCGCCGTCCTCCAACTAGATTACTACACTTAAGTCCCCCTCCTCACTCTGTGCCCTCCCAACACATTGCCACGGACAAGTTCCTCCGGTATCTATTAACCAGCCAATATTTCCCCTCCCTTCGCAACTATCTTTCAATAGGTTTGATGATTGATTTCTGAGTTTCTATAATCTGTCGATTTATTTTCAAGTCTGTTTAGATCAATATGGAGCATCCTTCCCATGTCTCTAGATTCTCGGGCTTTTACTTGTATGTCTTTTGTCGTGTAATATTCTGATTGCAACGCGTCTTGCTTCAGGTAATGAAAACTATCTATCTATCTATCTATCTATCTATCTATCTATCTATCTATCTATCTATCTATCTATCTATCTATCTATCTATCTATCTATCTATCTATCTATCTATCTACCTACCTACCTACCTGTTGACGTCTTACTTTGTCTAGGTAACTTAATGGGTTCACACAGGTGTTAATTAATACAAACAATAAATACGTTCGCTATGATATAGCCGATTTATTGTGGCAATCTACAGTTGGCGCAGTGGGTTAAACAGCCCGCGCTTTACATCATCATCATATCACAGATTATAGAACATCAAACATTTCATATAACAAACTAGCACACTATCTAGCCTATGTTCTATCTCTATACAAGAGCTAACGAGTCCCTCTCAGGCAGACACTTGTTGCCTGGTCTCAGTCCATTTGTCCTCTGATGGTTTTCCGCGTGTCGCTATTCGACGGGCGGTAACCCTGTTCGAGTTCCTCGTGGACCCCGCTTCAGGCGGGCCACATTAGTGTCCACGGACCCATGAACTCGAGGGTTGACCTTCGATAAGGTTCTGGACTTTTCTTAGTCTGAGCAACTCGGTTGTCTCTCTTGGGCTAGAGTTGCAGCCCTCTAATTCTATCTTTAGGTGAGGTGATGACAGGATTCCCCTCTCCCCTCCTGATCTGGCTTGTTATTGGTCAATTAGATTTCATCTAATTCTGTCATCGACTCATCTAAAGTTAGGGTTTGTAGTTTGGTGGACAGTAACTTGGTAAACTACCTAATGGCATTAGTAACTCATGTATTCTACCATACACTACTTCTCTGATTTGCTAAAGAGATCACTCTGTCTCCTGTGTCCTTAACAATGCTTATCAGACCGAAGTTACGTGGCGTTTTAATAGTTGTATTGACAACTCGCCCTTCTCACGCACCCTATTGGTGCCCAGACAATTAATCTCTGGTTAAAGAGAGTTAACAGGACCGAAGTCCTGGCTAGTTAAGTACACTTTCAAATCTTGATTCGTGAGTGTATTTTAATACACTTTTACTCTCGTATGTCATCCAATGCTAAATATGTAGTTACGATGTTCTCTTATCCCCCTCAGACTACATGTGTCCCTGTTGGCTTGTTAGTGTGTTTGGTACGCGTTACGTTTTGCTTTCTGTTTATCCACCATCATTTTTAGGTGGTGGGGATAGTTCGGTGACTTGTCGCACATTTCGTAAGCGTTGTGTGTCAAACTGCAATACTGGCATTTTGCTACTTTATCACTGTTGGATCGCGGTTTAAATTTGCCTTGTGTTTGCTTGGAGTACTTAGTATTTATTACTGCAGCTGCTGTGTCATTGTGGCTAATGTTGAGTTGAAATATATCTCTGTTTGCTGTGTAGAATGCATTGCCTTTGGATTCAATTTCTTGGATGGTTTTGCAATCCATCTGTTTTAAAAATTTTGCAAACGGTGTGGGGATGGTGCTCACAATTTTATCTATGATGATTAGTTCTTTAAGTTTATCGTGGCTATTGTTGGTTTTCGCCGAGTTTATCCATTTAGTGCATATGTCTTGTACTGTACTAACATAATCTATGAATGTTTGGTTTGGTTGGGGAGCTAATTTTGCAAATTGTTGTTGGTACCCTGCAGTGTCTAACGAAAAATGTTGGAGAATGCGTTGTTTGAGGTATTCGTAGTCTTTTCGCATCTCTTGTGGTACTGTTTCTATTACTTTAAGCGGCTCGAGAGCCAGATTTCTCATGAGTATAAAAGCCCAATCTGCCTTAATGATTTTATGGTAGGCCATGAGACATTCGAAATTTTCTAAATAGGCGGAGATGGAATCTCCTGCACAGAAAGCCTTAACGAGACCTTTATATTTACTATATTTCTGTTCCTCTTCTTTATTTCTTAATTTGTTTATTGATATCTCTGTGTTGGACTCTATTTCCATCTGTTTCAATTTCAACTGTGTATCAGCGTTCAATTGGGCCTGTTTGGCCGCTGCGTCGAGCTCCATTTGCAATTTCTTTTCCGCTGCTTCTTGTTGCAATTTTCTTTCCTCTGCTTCTCTTTGCAATCTTCTTTCTTCGGTCTCTCTTTCTTGTTGCAATTTTCTTTCCTCTGTTTCTCTTTGCAATCTTCTTTCTTCGGTCTCTCTTTCTTGTTGCAATTTTCTTTCCTCTGCTTCTCTTTCCTCTCGCAGTTTCTTTTCCTCTCGTTCAATTGCTCTTTCCTCACGGGCAATGTTATCTGCATGTGTTTTCTGTGCCCATTCTGACAGTTTCTCATCTTTATAGCCTAATTTTATTCCCTGCTCAATGCATTTATCTAAGCTTGACATTTTGGATTTTATTTATTAGTAATGTTTATAGAGTTATTTCCCTTATCAAAACTTTGGTGTCTGGAAAAATTTGGTTGCCTACCTTGTTTATTAATGTGTAACTCAAAATGCAAAGTTATAATGGTGGCAAGGTCATGAATATCCGAACAAATAATATGAAATACAATAATATATTGATGATAATGAAAATGGGAAGCACAGCTTAGACTTTACAATGAGTATGATCTGAAACTTAGCTCTGAATAGTAGCGCTCGATGTTGTCGTTCTTTCGTCACTGCTGGGAAAAGTTACACTGCGTTGCACGCGGTCCTCTCTGTCACACAACTTAGTGGCTTGAAAAAAATCACATGTGTTGCCCACGGTATTCTTTGCGGCATAATCTGCTCGTAGAGCAAGAAACATTAGTCACGGTCAACGAAAAAAACAAAACAACAATGTCATAGTTATGTTAAACAGTTATACATCGTTAACAGACCACTAATATTGTGGTATAAGGTATGGACTTTGTTTTGAGACTGTTGAGGGACTCTGCTTAATGTGATTACTTTTATTCTATTGCTAGATAGCTACTAAATATGTTGAACAATTTATGGTTAACAATTTTCTTCTATTGTAACCAAACAATGTGATATGAATAAATAATTTTACATGACATTTCACAGCTATTTCATAACATATTATGTCAAAACCGGTACTAGCCCCCAAAAACCTGTTGACGTCTTACTTTGTCTAGGTAACTTAATGGGTTCACACAGGTGTTAATTAATACAAACAATAAATACGTTCGCTATGATATAGCCGATTTATTGTGGCAATCTACAGTTGGCGCAGTGGGTTAAACAGCCCGCGCTTTACATCATCATCATATCACAGATTATAGAACATCAAACATTTCATATAACAAACTAGCACACTATCTAGCCTATGTTCTATCTCTATACAAGAGCTAACGAGTCCCTCTCAGGCAGACACTTGTTGCCTGGTCTCAGTCCATTTGTCCTCTGATGGTTTTCCGCGTGTCGCTATTCGACGGGCGGTAACCCTGTTCGAGTTCCTCGTGGACCCCGCTTCAGGCGGGCCACATTAGTGTCCACGGACCCATGAACTCGAGGGTTGACCTTCGATAAGGTTCTGGACTTTTCTTAGTCTGAGCAACTCGGTTGTCTCTCTTGGGCTAGAGTTGCAGCCCTCTAATTCTATCTTTAGGTGAGGTGATGACACTACCTACCTTCATACCTACCTACCTACCTACCTACCTACCTGCCTGCCTGCCTGCCTGCCTGCCTATCTGTCTGTCTGTCTACTTACCTACCTGTCCGTCCGTCCGCCCGCCCGTCCATCTGCCAGGAAGTTGGCTGGAAGGTGGTGTGTCTGTCTCTCGACAGACCAGTAAATTGATCAATCTATCGACCAACTGACTTACCTGCCCATCGACTGATCTGCCCATCGACGAACAGATATAATGAGCCTCGTACGTCCTTCTTTCGCCCTACCAGTCCTTTTCGCCTGTTTACCTGCCCTTTTATCCGCCTGACCGGCTGCCCTCCTTTTTGTCTCTTAGTAGTCATCATCTGTGGCTTTGGGGATAGTCCCAGGCAGATTTACAATTTGCCGACAAATCTAGCTGATGGTTCGAAATCAGTCGTAGGCGAATTAGAAACAGATCCCATTGTGTTGGTTTTGATGATATGAGGCGTCAGGCGTTTAGAAAACAAATCAAACTAGTCAACGTAAAATTGTCTAGTATATCACAGAAAGCTAACAAATGTTGAGTTTTATTGCAATTTACTGTGGAGGCCATGCAACTCAGTGTAGATTTAGCTAGGTTACGTAAGTCAGCTGATCTTATCCACAAGGTTTGTTTTTATTTTGGGGTAACAGTTTCTATATTATCTGAAGTCGGAGTGGGTTCTCCTGATGGCGAGGGACACTGGTAATAGGGAAAGCTAATGCCACGAAAATATCGGCCCAGAACACTAGAAGTAGTTACACGTGTATGGACAACTCTTGTTATAACTTCGCTGACCAAGAAAATGAACAAATAAACAAAAACATATTAAGATTGTGTATGATCTGAGCATTGAAGAGAACAGGCTCTTAAGGGGCATCTGGTATGGGACGCCAAAATACGTTGGCCGTGTTAAACATCACATAGTTTGCCAAGAACAATGATGGAAGGCCGGGTTCCTAGTAGAAGAGACACGGGTCAACCAGCATGAAGATGGCATACGACAGTACAAACCTGGGATACTGTGTATACGGGGCTGGGCTACTGCAAGGGGTCGAGACCTTTTTCAGCGGGCTGTATGTAATGAGAGAAATATTCTGCTTCGTATCTGATACATGATGATGATGATGATCATGTTGCTGTCAAGAATGTGTTATTATTCCCTTGCATTGTACTTATTTCTCTTTGGTTGACATGATGATAATTATGATGATCCTGTTGCTGTCAAGATGTTGTTCTTGTTCCGATGTGGTTGGTTTACTGAGTAAAATTTTAAGCTGCCAGTTTCAAATACGGTTGAGTCACGAATAATGTCATCCTTTTAGTTAGGCTATTGTTCTTTGAGCCACGGTGACAGAGTGGTTATTTCGCTTTTCTACGAACACAGAGGGACGGGTTCAATGGCAAGCAGAAGCAGGATTATGTTCCGTTTAGTACGCCTTGGCATCGTCGGCCAATGCTCACAAAAATGTAAATGGGTGCTAGTCAATATTCGGAAGTGTCTGGAAAGTGATTGACAAAGGAAGGCGACCAGGATGGGAGTTGGACAGCACACCGCATATCGCTTGGCCTAGTATATATGAAAACAATCAGCAGTGGCTCCTATAGGGTGACATTTTTTGTCTTTGTTTTTCTGGTCTTGACTCCTGTTATAATATAGCATTATTTCTTCTCAGTGTGCTGATATATTTCTTTGATTACTGATTATTTGTCGTAACACTACTGTTCATGTTAACATTACATTACATTGGCACCTTTCCGTCTTGACAGACGATAGTTTGGTACATTGTGCTTCAAAAAGGCTTAATAACTATGACCCATGGCAGTGGCGAGTGTGGCTGATAAGGCCAATTCGTGCTGCACATGTTTGTCCACTGTGGATGCACGTGAAAATATGGTCATTTCCACCACCATGCACCATTATGTTAAAAGCTTGTCATAAATATGTATTGTTGATTTGTTTCCATATCCCGTTGATAGTTACATTCTTCTTGATTGAAAGTCAAAAATAGCAGTGACACACTTTAAAACAGGAAATGGAATCTTTCACGTAATGTAAGGATGTCAGCCAAAGACTGCTAGTATGTAAGGTCTGATCAGTTTCAATGGACCCCACAGGGTCAAAAGCTACCCTTGAACTAACAACAATGTCAGATAGATTAGAAAATGATTAGACGAATAAAAACAACAAACAGGTCTCATAGCAAGCGCCTGATGTGGGTTTGTGAAGTGTTATAAACGTCACGTATTTATAGGCCCGCGTGCACGATGGAATAGGTGGCTAGTCTACTTTTCCTGTAGCGAACGTCAAGAGCTGGACTCGAACCCACGCCCGATGCGTTTATGCCGTTGTCAGTGTAACGTCTGTCCGCTACACCATCGTGTCGTCTACGAACAACATACAGCTCAATATTGCTGGGCCAGTGTCACTATATTTCACCACGGGTCAAGGGAATTATGCGTTTGTTTACGCGCCACTATAGTTGTGTGCCCAGACACTCTTTAACTGGATAAAAGGGATTCTGAGTTAGAATATGCTGTCTGGTTTTATAGCTAATGCACACCCTTCACATCACCGTCATCATCATCACCACCGTCTGCTTCAATATCCACATCGTTATCAACATTAATATCAACATCATCATGATCAACATCATCATCATGACATGTCACGCCAGTTGCGTAGGCGACCATGCCTCTCCATTAATGAAGTTATCTAGCACTGTTTACCAGCTCTTGCTCTTTCAACTCTCTAGAAGGCCCTGTGTCATCGTCAACTGTCAACCTCTCATCTCTTTCTCCGATAATCTTACCAGTTATCACAATGTGTGTGTTTTCCCCCCTTCTGGTTTGTTGTTTATAATATGACCAAACAGTGTCCGTTTTAATTTACCTGTGTGTTTTGCTCTCTTTCAAAACTTACAGATTACTCATTTTGTTTTCCAGTTTTTTTTTTACCCTCTTGCGTTAGTTTTTTTTATACAATGGTATGAGTGCTGGTAGTTCAGAAAGCAATGGCACACTACTGGACGTTCATTTGTCAAGAAATTACAAGCAGTCAATGAATGCTGGGGTTGACTGTGACGTCCTTTTAAAGATATGCAACTAACTTGTAACTATGATTGACATCCTTCTGTTAAATACAGTGTATATATCTTCAATTTTGTGTCATATTTGTTTACTAATTGTCCAGGCTTTACATATTGGTTTGTGAAGTGGATTTAAATTAATGCAAACCTTACATTGGATATTCCGATTATAGTCATTATGGTCCATGTTTGTAACTGGTAACGGGGAATCAGAGGAAGGACTCTATCGAGGCCCCGTAATTGGAATGCGTGCACCTGAAGGCAGATGAGTACACTTTGAGGGCAAGTTTCAGATTCGGTCAGTCCTTCCTGGCACAGCTTGAGCTCGCTAGTAGGCGACCAGCGGTTGGTGTGACATGGTGGTAGTAGCAAACATACAAGGGTTAAGTAGGTAAGGAACCTACTACTGGTCTAGCAAACCGGTAGGGAATTAATTGATCCTAAAACTCTGTTCAAGATTCGTGGAGGAAATTTGAGGAAAGGTGCTTGTCACATGCGCTGGAACTTCAATTACCCCTCCCCACGACGCCTAACGGCATAAGTGGAAGAAAAACAAAAACACAAAACAAACAAACATGGTAGACTGCTCGGATGATTACATGGAATTGGCGTCGTTGCAACATGATTGTTACACGTACTGGTGAGTCCAGTTGACGTTTAAATGTAATATTACTCCTTTGTCTTTGAGTCTCGCACTGTTGTCTTTCTCAGGAACCCTAGGGTGCCTTTTAGTGTTCATTTTTATATTGTCTAATGCGTCTTCTGATCTGTACTTTTGTCTTTTTCTTCTACAAGTGCCCATATGAATGTATTCCAGAGAAGGTTTCCAGCCACCAATTGTACTTATATTGCAGTGATTAATTTTCTTTTTTTTTCTTCTTTTTTCCCCTTTTTTTCATTCACTCGCTTTGAACTCAAGCGTAGTCTTCACATCTGGTACAACTTCTTGTAGTTGCTACCACTACGGACTGCACTGGACTTATTTGTGCGTGTGGATTAGCTTTCCCTATATCAGTGTACCTCGCCATAAGGCGAACCCACCCACACTTTTGTCCTCATGTCAAGGTCGAGAGGTCAACATTTTAGTTCAACTGACAGGTGTAGGGGTTGAACCCTCTAACCTCGACTTCAGCACACTGGAAGATTAAGCGCGAGCTCTCTTATCATTTCATCCACACTGACCTCTGCAGAGCCCACACTGTCAGAAATTGACAGAAAATAAATTATCATCATCGTCAAGACAGAAAGAAATACCACAATGTAACATCCAGTAGAAGGGAGAAAAGCCTTCAACACGTTAATGAGTGCAGCTACTCGTATTTGGAAAAGTCATAACACCTGACAGAAGGCTTTTCCTAGAGATTAGAACAAAAGCCGAGATGGCAAAACCAGCCTTTCGCAAGATGGAAACCATATTAACCAAGAAAAAGATGTCAGCTGTAGTCAGATAAAAGAGTGTTTAAGTGCAGTGAAGAACCGAAAGTGTTGTATTATGTGGAATAAAAACAATAAATAGAGAGGCGGAGGTGGACATGGCAGAATGGATAAGAGCGTTTGTTCTTAAACATCCGGTGTGTTAATGCGGAGGTAGCCGGTTCAACTCCTGCACCTTGCAGCTGGATTAAAATGTTGACTCAGAAACATTTAATGGCAGTGGAAACGGTGCTTCTGTTGAAAATTAAAAAAAGATGGACGGAAAGGCAAACGAAAAGGCTTCATGAAACCATTCAAAACATAAATAGATTATAGAAATAAGACGAAGACTGTGAGGAATTTTTGTGCACGTTATAATGAGATATAAACTTGCACAGCTTAATGATACTGGCAGACTTGATGGGCAATGAGCACGGGGACCTGTATGGCTTGGCCTCATGGCATAGTCTGGACAACAATACGACCCTCATCGAAGACAAATGATCATGTAAGATGGCGAACCACGCCTACAGCAGATCTTGGTTTCCCTCCCCCCCCCCCCCTTTTTTTTGAGGTTTTTTTGTGTTAACGATAACTTTTATTGAACTCAAGTTTCTCCATATGCACTAATGTCTTCTACTTTAGAACGCACAATAATTATTTTAGCACAGTACACGAACTTCATAACTCCGACAAGCATATAGTTATGTATACACCAGAATCACGCTTGCTTTAAAAATTCCATTTGAGTGAAGCTTTTCTCATTTTTGAAATTTTAGCCCAGTTAGCAGCCTATTTGGCCAGGTCTTTGTGGTTTACAACTGCCGGGGGAAATGTCAAATGGAATGTGTGAATTGACGAAAACGAGAATTTGAATCGGTAAGATTCAACACTAGAATACAAACACAACTGGCAAAATGATCGTTGCCGCCAAATGAACGGTGCCACAAGATTGCCGCCTTGGGATTGTTACAGTACTCTACGCGTACACGGGTCCTCCTATTAGTAGTAGTAGTAGTAGTAGTAGTAGTAGTAGTAGTAGTAGTAGTAGTAGTAGTAGAAGTGCTAGTAGTTAGTAGTAGTAGAAGTAGTAGTAGTAGTATTAGTAGTAGTAGTAGTAGTAGTAGTAGTAGTAGTGCTAGTAGTTAGTAGTAGTAGTAGTAGTAGTAGTAGTAGTAGTAGTAGTAGTAGTAGTAGTAGTAGTAGTAGTGCGAGTAGTAGCAGCAGCAAATGTAGTAGTAGTAGTCGATTCCAGGAACTCACGTAAGGTCACTAAGCGATGTGCGCATGTCGGTGGTGCTGATTATGTACAATCACCGAAGGGAATTGCAGTGTCTCACAATCTCCCAGCACACACAGCTTCTAAACGTGGGAAGCTTTCGTCAGGGCACAAGGTGTGGTGAATTCTCTGTTTATTATCCAAACTATTTCGCATCTTTTCTATAGTGTGTTTACTTTTTTTTTGCCCCAATATAAAATTCAATATCTCAGTAACCAACTGAGGGAAAATGATGAGATTTAGCATATAACCTTATCATTATGTCCACCCAACAAAATTTTTTTTTGTTCTGGAGATTGTACAGCAGATTTCAATGTTTGTTTATATGCGGTATATAATTTACGGCTCAGACATTAAGTCCATCATTTTAAAAGTATTACAGCTTCACCAAGACACATCCGCGCTTTTTTAAAAATTGTCTCGCGGTTTTCGTTTTGGCACAAACTGCGCGCATTTATATGGGATTGTTCAGAGGTGTCTCCGATGTGGGTTCTTTCATAAAACGTGATTATATAAATAAATATATAAATAAATCTTACCGTTAATATAATATTAATAGCTAATATTTGAATGTGTGAATAATGTTCAATGGGATTAAAAGTGAAATTGTGTACACTTCAAAGCATCGCTATGAAGTTGTACACATATTTTTGCCAAGAAGCTGATCGCAGGAAACTGTTTCATACTGTTACACATCCCTTAAAAAGGACAGTTCATGCATTGGGTTTGAGTAAACGGTCATTTCGTCGATGGGTGCACGAATCTGGAATGAAACCAACACGCGATAAGCAAACGGTAGGTAGAAAAGCAATTGTAAACAGCTTTGACAAGGATGTCATCAGGCGAGTTATTATATAAATGATGGATGCCAATGAAACAGTGACTGTAAGAAAACTGAGGGTTTTGTTGAGAAAGAACAATAACATAGAGCTATCCAAAACAACTTTATGGAAAATTATAAGGACATTAGGCTTCACTTTTAGAAAGTACAAGGGAGATAGAAATATCCTTTGCGAGCAACCGCATTTAGGAGTCATGAGAATCAGATACCTACTTGAAATAAGGGAAATGCGCAAAGAAAATTATGACATAGTGTATTTGGATGAGACGTGGATCAATGCGCACCACACAAGTGAAAAGGAATGGCAATCAATGGATGGAAAGATAAAGCGTTATGTGCCCAGTAGTAAAGGACAGCGTTTGGTCATATCCTATGCTGGTAGTACTCATAATGGCTTACTACAGAATGCTGGGATCGTGTTCGTATCAAAGCATACAGACAATAGGGATTATCATAATGAGATGAATGGTAATGTATTTAGAGATTAGCTCGAGAATACAGTACTTCCATCCCTTGATAGACCGTCTTGTCTAATCATGGACAATGCATCATTATCACAATGTTGTTGCCCAAGAAGACAAAATACCTACTGCATCGAGCACAAAGGAAGCAATAAATATATGGCTCCGAAGGGAAAATATACTATTTCCAGAAACATATTTCAAGCTACAGTTGTTGTCCCCTGTAAAACAAGCGCAAAAAAGCAAGAAATGTCAATTCGACAAGTTGATAGAAGAGCATGGTCATAGGTGCTTGAGACTTCCGCCGTATCATTCTCATTTAAACCCTATAGAACTTGTGTGGGCTAAAATGAAAGGACAGGTGGCAGCTGCCAATACTACATTCAAATTGTCTGACGTCAAGATACTAACACAGTCCGCACTATTAAATATTGATAAAAGTTACTGGAAAAAATGTGAGGACCATGTGTTGGAAGAGGACTGTTTGAGAAAGGATGGATTGAAGTTTATGCAACCGAGAGCAATCATCATCCTACTGGAATCGTCCGACACAGATTAAGGTCTGAGCAGATCGCAGACCTTAATCTACTTACACACTTACTGGGATATTGTGCTCCAACTATTCAGACGAATTGCAGGCCCTAAACATTACAGTATCTGGCAACAGATTGTATTACAAAGTGATGAATTTTCAATTCCGCAAGCCCTCAGCGGTGACAAACAACTGGTATTGGAAAATAAAACACACACACACACTCTAAAAGCATTGAATACTAACAGAAGAGTAATATTGCGGTGGAAACTGACATATTGTGGCATAACAAGAAACGTGAGAGCAAACACGTTGTCAAATTATAGGACAACACACGTGCATACCAATAAATCTATAAACTTCAATGAAAAGAGGACCAACATCTGGGTCGTTAAGAAGAAAGCCCACTACAGAGACACTGACAACTATTTTCATAGTGCGAGCCAGGTAATCATGTTCCGTCTCTGCCTATGACAATCGCCTATGAAATCGTTCCCGTTATCCAATAACAGTAGAAATAATAAAACATACGAGCCTCTTCTTCTGCTCGTTATCCTCATTTAGAGTTATGCCCTGTTAGGTCCTTAACCAACAGCGTCAAGCCAGATTGTTAGGTCCTTAACCAACAGCGTCAAGCCAGCCTATACTTTGCTATTTTTCTATTCCCCCATCCATGCCTCTCACATTTTATTTATCTTTATAACTCTCATCTCCGTGTGGTTTTAGTCATCCCTCTGTATCATTGGCACTCTGTGTTATTATATCTATCATCAATGTGTGTTCCATCTAAAGTCTTTTCCTTACCTCTTGATCCACTGGTATTTATTTAGCTCTCTTCGGGATGTACAAATTGGTGATTCTGTCATACCATTGCATTCCCTCTATTCTATGCAGACTTGAATGAATGAAATATGTATAATACAAGAAAATGTTCGCATGTTGTGAGTGAATTGACATTCGTTACGTTTGATACAAAGACATAACAATTTGAGAATCTCTGTTGCAGCAAATGATTAACAAAAATTATGCAATGATACTTCAAAACTATTTTCTTTATGTGTATTCGCTCCTTAACACAAACCATGTTTTAATGTGTATAGAGCGCTTGCATCAAGTGCCTATTACAAGAAAGCAGCAATAAGAAAGTCTGGTAACCCTAATATGCTCTTTATGCCAACAGAGAGATTAATGATTTCTTGATTTTTATGTTAATTTTGGTTTTGGAAGCCAATTTTCTCTGCAATATTTCCTCTTAAATTTCCTATAAGGATTTTTGAAATTGGCAGGGAATCATACTTAAAGAAGGCTTTATTTGTTTGGGTGTGCAACGATTTGTGAGCCGTGGACATTATTGTTTCTTTTATATCGTCTCATTTTAAAGTCTGCTTCTGGTGAGTGTGCTGTCTGTTTATCTGTTTATCTGTCTATCTGTCTGTCTTGTCTTCTCTTTACCTTTGTTTGTCCGTCAGTCTATTTGTCCGTCCGTCTGTCTTTACGTCCGTCCCGGTCTTCCATCCGCTCGCTGCCCGTCTGTTTGTCTATTTCCGTAGCTGCCTAATAATAATAAATAATGCGAAGCATGGTAGAATAATAATTATTATTAATACAATAATAGTAACATTAAGCACATATATAATAAACAAATCTCTTTAGTCATGTGATGAGAAGAGAGGCATTGGAGAACATCGTGATAACTAGAAAGATTAGAGGCAGAGGCAGATCAGGAGAAAATCATTATATATTTATATAAAGAGCCAGATTAGAAGTATATTGTGTGAAATAGTCATCCTTTACAGGACGTCGCAGTCAACCCCATCATTTTATGGCTTTCTAATGATTTCTTGGCAAGTTTAAGTGCAGTAGGAAAGAAACCTTTCTTAACGACTGGCTCTAACGTCATTTTATGAAAACCATCGCAAGCTGGTCTTCTGCCAAATCGTCCACAGCTTTGTTTCGAGCGTGGTATGCAGGATTACGAATCTCGCCCGTAACACCTTTGCTAAAAAGCCAGACAAGCGACAAACACGCACATACGACAGAGCAGACGGATCAGTGGCGTGCAAAGGTGGGTGCTGGAGGTGCGACGGCCCCGGGCATCCAGCCGGGAGGGAGGTATCCAATTAGGGAGAGGAGGCAGCAAAGTGCAGTGGGGGGGGGGGGGGGGGGAGGAAGGATTTAGGGAAAGAACAATTTAGGGACATCCAATCAACATGACTGCCCACGCTTACCGGCATGGCACATGATGGATGGAATCAAGGGGTTGGCACCGGCATCAAAGAACCTCTGCACGCCACTGAGACGGATGAAGATGTAATGAATGATTTCAAATTCTGTATGGGTGTAAATAGGTAAGTAAAGGATACTTCTTCACACGGCTTAACCCATATTGGGCATTTGGTCCTAGATCTATGTTTTAATAAACCAATCGGGTGGTGCGGTCATTATCACGTCGGCTGATTTATTTATCAGAGCATGTTTACTTACCCATTTAGGCTGCTTCACCTGGGAGCCAAGATCGTAGCAGTCAACCCCAGCATTTTTGGCGGTTAGTGATTTCTAGGCAAGTTTACGTTCAGTAGTTTGCTTTCTGAACGACCGGCACTCATACCATTTCATTAAAAAAACAAAAAAACAACGTAATGCTGCCAAATCGCCCACAGCGGTGTTTCAAACGCGGTATGCGGGATTACGAACTGCTCCCGTAACCTCTTCACCACGGTCCGGCCAATGGTAAGATCAGTTTGTCAAATTGGAATCCGCGGTTGAACCTTCGACCACCGGATCGGCAGGTGAGCGTCTAGCCACGACACTACAGTGCCCCCCCCCCCCCCCACCCTGTGTGGGTGTGTTCATGAATAATAGGGCAGCGTTAGTCTGTGTGCCTAGGTTTGCGTTAGTCTGTGTGCCCAGGTCTGCTTTAGACTGTGTGCCCAGAACAGCGTTAGTCTGTGTCCAGGTCTGCATTAGTCTAGTGCCCAGGTTTGCGTTAGTCTGTGTGTCCAGGTCTGCATTAGTCTGTGTGCCCAGGTTTGCGTTAGTCTGTGTGCCCAGGTTTGCGTTAGTCTGTGTGCCCAGGTCTGCGTTAGTCTGTGTGTCCAGGTCTGCGTTAGTCTGTGTGCCCAGGTCTGCGTTAGTCTGTGTGCCCAGGTCTGCGTTAGTCTGTGTGCCCAGGTCAGCTTTAGTAAACCGCTACGATGCCCGTGGACTACCGGGTCGCAGACAAGCGGGCTCACCACCACGCCACAGCGGTCCCAACAGCGGCTCCAACAGCGACCCCAACATTATGCTAAAGACACTATGTAATGTAAATGACTATTTTACACGCCTTAAGACACATTTAACATAATCTGATAGACTAAGAGGAAGACCGAGAGGAAAATATCTGGATGGCTTGGCCACATGGCATGGACGAGACAGGAACACTGAGCTGATCCTCGACTCTGGTGATCGAGTGAAATGGCGAGACATGACGCCCACGCTTTCCGGCATGGCACATGATTGATTGATTGATAGACAAATATTGTTTAGAACAATCGGCACTGGATAATATAGTCAGTGTCATGCCCGCCACCATTTCTTCCTGGTTCCCACTTTAGGCTGCCTTGACCTCGGAGTCTAGGTCAACTGCTTTTATTAAAATTGCAAATCTCCCTCCCCCTTTCCCCTTATGCCTCTCGTATCCCTAACGACCAGGCCAGCAGAAGGGCGTCTAGCCACTATACCACCTCGACTTCAACATTAAAATATAGAGAAAACATCAACACGTGGTTTATATCGTTGCTTTTAGCCATTACACTACCGCAACTTCAACATTATACTATAGAAGACACATTAGCAAATGGTTTATATCGTTGCCTGAGAATATGTCATGCATTATTAAAGATACACAGACGGGCAGGGTCTGTTTTGTACAAACATGCCGCGTCTTTCTCCCCTCACACGAAGGAATAATGACCCAGGTTAGCTGACCTAAATGTCTGTAAATAGTCCGGAGCCCGTTGTCCCTAGTTGGTGTCAGTTGGAATCATTGGTTTGGCATATTAACTGAACCGCAATTACAGAGTCATTACTGGGTTCAACTGAAGCGGAAGACAGCTGTCGAAAGTGATGCACTCGAGACGGAAGATCACAAAGAGAAATAGTTGAGGTGGCAGAAAGTACGATGAAGTTGTAGAAAGCAAGAGGAAGAAAACCGTCACCTACCTGAAAATGTGTCCGGCTTGTATGTTTGTACTATTCAGTACTTTTTCAAAGAAAAGGAAAACCCGAAATGTGATGTCATAATAGAAGACAAAATCCATAACAAAGCTGATAAATTTAAATCATCATCATCACTATCGTGTGTCATGCCGATAAGCGTGGGCGGTTATGTTTCGCCATCTCATTCGATCACCAAAGTCGTGGATCAGCTCTGTGTTCCTACCTCGACCATGCCACTTCGCCAAGCCATCCAGGTATTTACTTCTCTGCCTTCCCTTTGTTCTCTTCCCCTCGATTTTGTCAGTTGCAACCAAGTTCTCCAATTTACTTCTTCTCATAAAGTGGCCAAAATATGGTGATTGTCTACCTATACCCAATTGTAACATAAGATGGACGAGGAGTGACAGAGATTAAAAGCAGAAGAGGTTGAGCCAAAGCTGAATTTCAGAAAATAAAAAGTATCACACGCGTGCAGTCGCTTTCAATGGATGTAAGAAAGAGAGTGCTGAAATGTTATATAGAACTTGTTTTACTGTGTGGTATTGAATCGTGCAAAGGAAATGGACAAATTAAGAAGAGCTTTGAAGAAATTGAAATATGGTTCCTGAGACGAATGTTGCGACATACCTGGACTGGTATTATAACCAACAATTATTGACTGAAAGAGACGAATGAGAGTAGAACAGTATATATAACTATAAGGAGACAAATAACATCTTGTGGTCATGTGATGAGAAGAGAAGCATCGAGAAACATTGTTACGACGGGAAAGATCAGCGGGAAAGAGGCAGAGACAGATCAAGAGAAAGTTGCTGGACTGACTGAGCCGGTGACGTAGTGGAATGTCAGCAGAGTTTCTCCAGAGCACCAAGTGCCAAGTTCTGTGGAGAGACATGAACGCCTCCGCCAGCTGGCAGGACATACGATGATATGATAAACTAGACACTGGATCTAAATTTATGAAAACTAAATCAATAGAAAAGAATAATATTCCTAAGCAGGAAAAAAACGTCGGCTGTCTTAACTTAGAAACACAATGAGACAAGGCGGTTTGCTATAGATGCAACAGAAGTGTACCATTCTGGGAAACAGAAAACGTACACTTCAGAGAAACAACTATAGCATACAGGGTTCATTCAATGTTATGCAAGTTAAAGTTATTTGCAGGTCCTTTTATTTGACGTTGCAATCAACCCCAGCATGTATTGGTTGTTTGTGATCTACAAAGCAAATATTACGTTAATAATTTTGCCATTGATTTCTGGACGGCCAGCGTAAGCGTAAACGAAGTTGATAGCCAAATGCTCTGATGATGCCATGAGCACGGTCTGGTGCGGGTTTGAAGCCTGGGCTCGTCGCCTGCGAAATTGTGGGAGAGTGTGGTCGAGAATTCATAATCAGCTATAGGCGATTAGGGTGCAGATGGTTTTTGACTGAATTATATGAAAGTAGGCTGACCAGGGGGAAAAAAAAGAAAAACTAAATTGCCTTGAAGCAGTTCGTATGTCGGAATTGTGAAACATTGTTCACTACCCCCTTGCCACAGCAGTGGACATTCAGACGTATACATAGATGAACAGAATTTGTGAAAAGAAGAAGTAAGAAGTAGTGTGAATAATCAGACGTCGGCGACAGCTCACAGGAATGACCAATCGGATGACCAAGTATGACACACAGAGTTCCATACAAGTAAAAGTAAAGGACCATTGACATGTACAATATATCGCTACTCTCTTTCTGAAATTCAATGAAAGGGAAGATACGCTACATCTAAATTAAAGGTCAATTCGTGTGGTTAGGGCATGAGATGTTTGATTACTTTTATAATGCGCAGTTAAATTATATTTTCTTTAATACGTTTTCTTGCAAAGAGATTTCTAAAGAAGAATACAGCATACGCCCACAAGTCTATTTGGACATCTCTGTTAATTTTCAAGAGTGCTGTGAGACACAACTCAAACCCCCGGAGACTAAGCTTGCTCCGCTGAGGAGTTTTTAACACTTGTGGCCCAGTCTCAGAGAAACAGTAAAGGAGTGACAAATACAGTGCATTATCTTCATTAAAGTTATAAAAATGTTGCAACTTTGGGACATTGTTGACTTCCATCCTTGATGCCGACCTGGGGACAATGCCCCTTATTTGTCTGACACCTTTCTTTATGCATGCACAAGTTTCTTCGGAGTTTTGAATCTTATTGCACCTCTGTGCATGCCAAAGCTACAACTTTCATAAACTGTGATTTACTGCCAATATAGTAGTACCTTGCGGTGTATGGCAGGGGGGTCTTGAACCTGCGGATCTAAGGCCGTCTGACTATTGCAGTCGCCGCGAACTGTGCACGCGAACTCTATCCTGCACAGTTCGCGTGCACAGTGCACGCGAACTGTGCAGGATAGAGTTTTCTTCTTGCCCCAGACAGAAAAGAACTCCACACCTTATCGAATTCTCGGTAAGGTGTGGAGTTTTTTTTTTTCTTCAAAGCTAAAACGACTGAAGTAAATACAAATCTAGTTTCTTCTCTTTTCAGGCGTCGGTGGCTCCACTCGAACCCTCGTCATAATTAACAACATCACGACATGCTTTGTTGATTGAACAATCGGCACTCGCTGGCTCATGTGGCCAGTATCACAATGGTAGCCTTTACCTCCAAGGCAGATGTTTGTACCATGTGTGTTATGTCTACCTGGAAACTAAAGCCAATTTTTGAAATCCAAAACACACACAAAACTACATGGGGTGTTGGAGTGTGTGTATGTGGGGCGGGGGGGGGGGGGGGGGGGGAAGGGAGTGTCTTTTAACGCCATAATGTAAAAGTGTCTTTTAATGCCATGATCCAAAAGTGTTATGTGTCATTGCTCACTGTTACAATCTATTAGTTTTCTCTTGTAATAACAGGCCAAAAGAATACTGAGTGTCTTTTTATGTTGTCTCTAGGACGAACCTTTCTCGTATCTTTTCTTCCTTTCTAGCATCTATATTACTCCTTTTAACTGTCTGTGATTTTTTTTCAGTATATTCATCTATAAAATAACGAGAGACCCGGCAGATCACTGGCAGGCATCCCTGCGTACCGTCACGATGTTCATGGGTTCGAAATCCACTCAAAGTGGAATTATTTACAGCTTACTTGAGATCCCATGCCGGACCCAGCCTACAGTGGTTAGAGAAAACTATTTTCTAACAAGTAAGCCCGCAAGCATGATTTTGATTACATCACCAATCCAGTGAGTATTGGTCCAAAAACGTGTTTCTAGCACTATGTACCAAATACACTTCATGACTTGAATAAGGCTGTTTTATTACTTAAAGCATAATGCCATTGCTGTGACTTCCATAGTTTGTTGCTTGTTTACTATCCATGACTGATAACTCCATGATCCATGGTTGACAACTACTTGCCAAGGACTGATTGTGAAACTTTTACACGCCTGTTCTAAAACTTCTAATGATTAGAATGTTTAAATTGTGATTCCAATTATCACAGGACCTCTGTTTCTTGATTCTGTGACATGTGTTCCGCCCGTTGATATTGTTTAACTCGTATAATTGACATTTTGGACTTGCCCATGATTAGTAATATTGACGCTATCTAAAAATTTTGAGTTCGACTGATTCGTTGATTACCACTTCTTCAGCCGCCTGACTGCTACTTAAACTGGAGCATTTTTCACTTTCCATTTCTCACGACTCGACACACTATCGAGAAATAGCATCACCAACTGACAGTGCAGAGGATGACTCGCACTAAAAACGCCGTACGAAGACACTCAATTTACGCAGCCAGGAAGAGGAAAGCAAAAGCGAGGACGACAAGTGGGACTCCTGATCCTGTAGCGACACGCGGCATTACCACAATATCAACACCAACCAAAGCAGTTCCCGGCTGCAACAAACTGACACCGAAGATCAATACAGCTGAAGCCAGCAAAAACCAACCAGAAATTTATGACGCCAATCAAAACAACACCAAGGAGAAGCAGCCAAGCAGCACACCAAAGGCCCCCCTCACGTGAAAAGAAGCCAACCGAGAAGATCTCAGCAAAAATTGTGCTGTAACAGACAAGCTTTGGAGAGGAAAGTTGTCAGCTTTGCAAACCGACAAGATATTCAATCTTCTGGAAAACGAGCTGGATAGACGCAGCATTGCCCAGCTTCGCAAGACGCCGGATCGGATTGTGATAACCATCAACTAGATGGACAAAACTACCGCAGTAATCCGTAAGATCGAAAAAGAAGAGAAAGTCGACATCCAGTTACCATATGTCATAACAGTGGAAGCCACGCGAAACCGCACCATAAAACGACGGGTCGTTAAACAAGTCAAGATCCATCTCATCAACGACGACATTAGAAAGATTATATCGAAATAGAACATCCATGCCCGGAACAGTTTTCAGTCCAAATGTTCCTAAAACGCTGTAGAATCATATAACTAATGGTTGCCACCAATACATGTTCTGTATTTAAACATCAATGTTTCAACGTTCTATCACCATATTTTCCCCATCTTGTACTCTGCCAAATGATTTTGTGTAGTACTTGAAACACAAGTGCAGATTTGTTTTTACTTGGATAGCACTTTATAATAATGTTCTGATGATGTTTCTGGCATTGTTTGCGCCATTGCCCTCTAAATGTCGACATTGTTTACCACTAATGTGTGAAATAATCTTGTTTCTTATTAATCTCAAAATGATTGTGTGCGCTTTCTATGAATAATTTAGATAATTCCTTGTAACTTTTTTTGCATGATGGCAGGATATTATTCTTTTTACTATCATCAGTGATAAAACATGTGCTTTGTTAGATATCCTACTTCGTGCGAGGCGATTCGTGCCTATGACCTTATTTTATTGTGTTGCTCATTCCCTAAAATAAGTTCTTACAGTTGCCGTTTGTCGTTGGCATATACTCTTTATAATTATAATTATTATTAGATTGTTGCCATATATTGCCTCTTCTACAGTGTTTTTTGCTCCGTGGCGAAGAGGTTACGGACGCAGTTCATAATCCCGCATGCCGCGTTCTGAACACAGCTGCGGGCGATTTGGCAGCAGACAGCCTTGCGTTTGATTTTAATGAAATGATATGGGTGCCGATCGTTCAAAAAGCAATGACAAACTATTGAACGTAAACGTGTCCAGAAATAGCGAACAGCCAACAAATGCTGGTGTTGACTGCTACGTCCTGTAAATGATATACAACTAACTAACAGTATTTCAACATTGTGATCATTTACTACAATTTAGTAGTGTTGTGGATAGACGCTTGTTTCCCGATCCGGTGCTCAAGGGTTCAGATTCGCCTCAAGGCGGATGTTGTTTAATTGACTTATGTGCCCGGCCTGGGTCGACCCAGCTTAAATGGGTACCAGCAATTGCTTTGGAAATGAAGGTGACTGGCGTACATTGACCAAATCAGCCCTGGAGCGTCTATACAAATATAGTTCTAGCACCACGTTCCTAATACGCTTTCAGGCGTCTAAATAATTCCATTACTGTTTTTGTTTTGTTAATTGAACATAAATACAACCAACACTAAGTAACGCAGGGTAACACGTCTTCACTAAATGTAAGAGTGAACAGTACACCTCTGAAGCAAGTAAAAGAATAGTCATAGAGTATGTTAGAACAGACATAATTCGAAACCAGGTGATATAAAGCAAATGCGTTTATTTATTAACTTGCACTGATATTGAAATATTCAAATATAAAGCAACGGATAATAAATAGCTCAATTTTATCAACTTTATCTTACCAATGTCACACATGGAAACTGTCCAGATCACACATATCCAAAATCTACACCTGCGTTAAGAGATGCCTGAGAAGAGCTGCCAAACTTAACCATTCGGGACAGAGCAAGAAATTATGTTGTTAGACAGGCAGGGGGAATCAACACTTTGTACCATATATATTGAAGGGCTGAAGATCAAATGCTTCGGCCATCTCTTTAGAATGCAACACCATCAACTACCAGCGATGGCGCTACACCAAAGACGATTTGATACGATGGCGCCCGAGAAGAAAATAGACTGACAGCATTTAAGACATTTTACAATTACACGAATGATACTATCCAACGCCACCCATCGGGCGCTCTAAAATCAACTATTCATCCCCACAATACATGACAACAAAAGTGGAAGCTGGGGATAATGATGGTGATGATGATGACGAATTTTCAAAAAATTACTGTTTTAAGTTTAAAATGCCTGTATCGTATGACATACGAAGGGTTAATACACATCTGTTTTTATTATTAAAGTTATAGTAATTGTTATTATAATATTCACTGTTTCTATTAGTCTTGTCTACTTTTGCAATGGGTTCAGTTGATTCTTTGTTACTTGTCATTTAGTGTGTCGTTTTACTCCAAATAGGGCAGTTTCACGTTCTACAATTCTACAACCGCTAAATCAACAATTTTTTGTAATTCCCCTAACATTTGTTCTATTAGGACGGTATCATCAGAGCAACATTGTTGTTCATGTTAGATCCATTAAACTATCATGGTTTTATTGGATCAAACTCTCACATGAGACTACAATAGCTCTGCTAGTGGCTGACAATGCTTGCTGATAGTATTCACACTCTGTGGCACTTAAAAGTAGGTTTTAGTAAATATTTGATTAACCCGTTTCTTACCGGGGCCCAAAAGAAGATGTTTGTGATAATAATGAAGATGATTATTAAAGTACAACAAAGCACTTCCAAAATAACGTGCAAATCGTACTGTACACTACTGACAGTGTAACATATTCAAAGGAGTGAATTACCTTTGTGAATTTAAACAAAAAACACATTAGGTTGCAGCATGTATTGCGTGACATATTTCGCTGCATCTCGTCAGGTATACTCTGCGGAAGTTAACTATCCAATGACGTGAATAGGTGAATTCTGTTACTACTAAAATACATAAAACACATTGTCATTAATGCTGTTCGAATTTAGAGTATCTTTGTTATCTCTACGGTAATCGGCGATTGACTAACAGGTTTTAAATCTGCACAATGCTGGTTGTAAACACTTAATGGTGAAGCTTCATGGAATTTAATACCATACGCGAAACATATATAATTGTTGACCTCTTGGCGGCAACGTAACAGGAGCTGGATCATAGGCGAAACTAGGTTTTTATGGCGTGTTGACTGCACGTCGTTTCCGGGAAATTCTTGATTTATCTTCTATTCCTATACCGGTTGGTATTCGGCTACTGGATTTGATGTATGTATGTAAGTCGCTTGGCGCTGACAGAGGCATTTATAAACGCAATTTGATTCAGTATATGGTGACAATGGTTCCTTTAAAGACGAAGTAAATATCAGGAAGGTTTTGTATTTGGTGATTAGTTCAGCAGCCAAAGATATTTGATTTACTGCTGTTTTAAATCGGTCGTGTTTACGTTTCATTTCATCGTCGCCTCGAAAGGTTAGCTTAGCAAACATTTGAAATTTAGGGTCCTATGTTTCTGTAGGGATTAGTCTAGGCGGCTGGTAGTGGCGCTTGGTGAAATCGGTTGGTACCCATTAGTTTATAAAATCTAGTTAAGAGTGTCTTCTACTTTAATTAATGAAGACTTGGGAATATAATGTAGTAGTTTTCCCGTTTGCACATCAACGCGTTGTTATGCCACCTCTTCTTTGACAGCAGTTTCTCGCTGTGAAGTAGATGTAATATCCTGCTGTGCTCAGGTGCAGAATTGTTCACTATCACCAGTTGATACTGGTAACCAAGTGCTGCGTTTCTCGTACAAATGTGCGGTGACTATCATTCAACCACTCTGAGGTATCTTTGGGAACTTTTCTTCGACGAGTCTGAGAACATGATAGCCTTTCTCATACTCTCCAGTAATTTTAGAGGACAGCAGATAAGTAAACAAATTAAAGAAACATCCTTTGAGTCCAGAGAGATGTCGTTTCACAGAATAATGCTGAACGTTCCTTGGACAGCAAATTTGAGTAATCGAAATATTTTGCAATAGGCAGATACATACAGAACATCGTAAGACGCAGTTGTCATTGTTTGGTTATATTATATTATTTAAAAAAAAAAAAAAACACTGTCGCGACAACTGACAAATGTTATGGAAATATGCAGCATTAACACTTATTTTATTGAGAAAAATATTCTTGATAGCCTTTAGCAATGCCACTGAAAGAGTCAGCAAACGAATTGATACCTGATGTTGGAATTCGCGAGATGTGGAGAAGCGTGATCGCCCACTCCAGTTGGCAACACATCTAATGATGATGATACATTATATTTCTGTTTTCTTCACATCTCGTAAAATGGTCCAGTAATGATGACTGCCTCTGTTTGATACTTGTGATATGGCATATATGTTATTTAACCTCATTCAAAACATTTAGAATACGGATTTTAGTGGCCTATTGTATGTGCTAAGCTTTTTCTACACAACTAAATTTCCGTAATCCCAAATGGACCAACAAAAAATAGTGAGATTAAGCGTAAGATTATTTGATGCTTCAGTATCCGTTTCTATATAAACAGCGTCTATTTTCCCTCCTCCAAAAGCTTGCTTTTAAGTAAAAGTCAGTAAAGGACCCTTTACATGCTTTAAGGCTTTTCAGCCATATGATGCTTGACCCATATCTTTATACCCCAATCGGCATTCGGTGTGTGATGTGGTTATCGTCATGCCGGCCCCGAAAGCCTTTACTTCCCAAGAGATTCTCACTACGCATTTTAAGCTGGATAGACATAGACATGTAAGAAAGTGAGCGCTGGAGTGTTGTGTAGAACCTGTTTTGCTGTATGGCAGTGCATCTTGGAATGTAAATGAATAAATTAGGAAGAACTTGGAAGCAAAGGAGATGTGGTTCCTAAGGCGAATGTTGCGAATTCCTTGAGCTGCCAGAGTAACTAACGAAGATTGCCTGAAAGAGACTGATGAAACTAGAACTGTATATACAACAATAAGAAAGAGACAAACAAGCTTTCTTTGGTCATGTTATGAGAAGAGAGGCATTGGAGAACACCGTGACGACTGGAAAGATCGAAATTAGTTAGTTAGTTAGTTAGTTAGTTAGTCGAGGTTCCAACTTCACGGCAACGGGTCGTCCCCATTATGCTCCATTCCCGTGCCAGCGAATATCACACAAAATGCTCCCCACTGTCCAATGTGAAAAGTGGAATACACAGGAGTCTCGGCAATCCAACATGCCCGCACAGGCACACTGTGCATAAGTGCCGCCGTCAGAATGCCAACACAACATTCATTCCACACTCGCCACAGTTCATCGTCGATGGACTAAGGACTCAGCAGTCACTAGAAAGATCTCATTGACCCAGGTTTTCTCACATGGCTCGGTCTCTTACCGCAGGGCGACCCACCGAAAGTGTCGCACAAAGCACGAACTCCGTAGCTTCAGCGCCGACTCCCAGGAGTCTCTCGAAAAATGCACCCGTGAACCGAAAACGAAAAACATTCAATTCAACAACCACCGGTAGCCATTGTTCTGAACATGCAGTTCACTGTACACGACAGATGTAAAAGCATTCCACGCGAATTTCACAGCTGACGGTTTCGCCCACGAACTCACTCAGTAGCAGAGCGACGGAACCATGTACTACCAGTCCAACATGAGGAAAATGCGATTGTAAACCGTAGCCACAAGCATAAACACGCCACAGGCCCCAACGGTTCAATGCCTAATCGCCATGCTGGCGACAGGAAGTCTCGGAAAGATCGAAGAAGAGATGGAGAGGCCGACCAAGAGAAATGATGCGGGAATGGATTGAGACGGTGGCATAGAAGAACATCAGGAACAGAGTTGATCCAGAACACCAAAGACCGAGATATGTGGTGAGACATGAACGCTTACGCCAACAGGCATAGCAATGATGATGATGATGATGAGACATAGAAGCCCAAGTTAATTTTTTTTGTTTTTAAATTCGCCAAGCTGCGCGCCGAACCCAGACTACTAGGTCAGCAGGCCGGCGACTAGCCACTACGCTATTGCGGCTCCCGTTTTTATTGGGTTTTTTTTTAAAGTGATATTATTTATAACCACGCTCAAGACCAGTGGTTCTCAACCTCAATTTTGGCCCATGCACCGCTTCACCATATGTTCAGAAGGTCATTCCCCCCCCCCCCCCCTCCCTTTTCGTATTTCCTCCCTATAAATCCCCTCTCCTCCCGACCTCTACACAGTATACGTAAAATTGGAAGCCAGATTTAATAATACATACTAAAACAAGTCTAAACGTGTACATAAAACATGATTTGCGGGTCTACCTACGTTATAAAACGAATTTCAGGAAGAGCTAGAAGTACAGAACTGTAAAGTATGGAGCGGAAAACGATATTAAGTAATCGGTTCTTGCAATAACGCGATCTTGAAATAATCCTAATCCCCATCCCTCTCACCCTCTTGGAAACCCTAAAATTCCCCCATGGGAGGGGGGGGGATAACGGGGAATTTCCCACCGGTTGAGAACCACTGCTCTAGAGTGACTGCCACGCCCTTCAGTGTCCAGCTGCGCATCGAACCCACGACCACCCGGTGAACAGGCGAGTGTCTAACCACTACGTCTTCACGACTCACGTATTTTGTAAATTGTATTTGTTATATAATATTATTTGTAAACAAGCTCTTGGGTGTCTGCCACGTCCTTCATTGCCAGGAAGAAATTAAAATGTGCATGGCTGTATTTTTATTCCTGGAGTTTTGTTCTACTGACAGCTTCCTAGCCCGTTGATGAATCAATGAATGTTGTTAATTGGATGTCCTTTCCTGAATATTTCCAGCTGAGCAAAAACGTTGCAAAGATTAGATTTTATTTCCTGTCGATTTCATCGAGTTTAACACTCAGATTATTCCACAGGAATATTTTTCATAAACGGAATGTCGCGGCAGAAATTATTTTGGCTTCTCTTTCATGAGAGAAATGATTATTTTACCTTAATCTCTCTCTGTTGCAAAGGAATTAACTTTAACGATTTACTGTGGTTGCTGTTTAATTAAAAGAATACCAGCTAGAAATAACTTATCTTTCATGAAAGACATAACAGTTACATTAATTGCTGTCATCCTCAGCGTGTGGCATGCTCATAAGTGTGTGCAGTCATTGCTCGCGATCTCACGCGATCACCAGTCTCTTGGATCTTCTATGTGTCCTTGTTTCGATTATATCATGTTGCCAGGACATCCAGATATTTATCTCTCCGCCTTCCTCTGGCTTTTTTCCTATTTTCCTAACAATCTTACCAGTTTATGTGGCTCGCATTAGACTGCACCTTTTTTCGGAGACGACTAGGGGTTCTCGTTTTGTGCGACGCTTTCCGCTGGCCTCCCTACGGAAAGAGACCAGGCCATATGGGATAAACGTGGTGCAATTAAGTCGATTCTCTTCCCCTTCTAAACCCGCTTTTCTTGGATTTTAGCATGAAGCAGGAGATGGGAGCTACACAATACTGTCTCAGTGGAGATGCTACCTGATAACGGGTCACGAGAAACGTCGTTACACCAACCTCACCGCGATACTGTCTCAGTGGAGATGCTAACTGATACCAGGTCACGAGACACGTCGTTACACCAACCTCATCGCGATAATGTCTCAGTGGAGATGCTACCTGATACCAGGTCACGAGGCACGTCGTTACACCAACCTCATCGCGATACTGTCTCAGTGGAGATGCTACCTGATACCAGGTAACGAGACACGTCGTTACACCAACCTCATCGCGATACTATCTCAGTGGAGATGCTACCTGATACCGGGTCACGAGACACGTCGTTACACCAACCTCATCGCGATACTGTCTCAGTGGAGATGCTACCTGATACCGTGTCACGAGACACGTCGTTACACCAACCTCATCGCGATACTGTCTCAGTGGAGATGCTACCTGATACCGGGTCACGAGACACGTCGTTACACCAACCTCATCGCGATACTGTCTCAGTGGAGATGCTACCTGATACCAGGTAACGAGACACGTCGTTACACCAACCTCATCGCAATACTGTCTCAGTGGAGATGCTACCTGATACCGGGTCACAAGACACGTCGTTACACCAACCTCATCGCGATACTGTCTCAGTGGAGATGCTACCTGATACCGGGTCACGAGACACGTCGTTACACCAACCTCATCGCGATACTGTCTCAGTGGAGATGCTACCTGATACCGTGTCACGAGACACGTCGTTACACCAACCTCATCGCGATACTGTCTCAGTGGAGATGCTACCTGATACCGGGTCACAAGACACGTCGTTACACCAACCTCATCGCGATACTGTCTCAGTGGAGATGCTACCTGATACCGTGTCACGAGACACGTCGTTACACCAACCTCATCGCGATACTGTCTCAGTGGAGATGCTACCTGATACCGGGTCACGAGACACGTCGTTACACCAACCTCACCGCGATACTGTCTCAGTGGAGATGCTACCTGATACCGGGTCACGAGACACGTCGTTACACCAACGTCACTCTGATAGAGTAATCCTCTTTATGGCACAGAGACCAGACGGCCAATGCATCAGACAACAGAATTAAAACGTGGACTTCCAGAGGATGCACAAATAACAGCAACGATTAACATCCAGCCGAGAACATAACAGAGCAGATGATGGGAAGGAACATGATCGCCTACTCCAGTCGATATGACACCTGATGATGGTCATAATCATTATAACAATGATGATTATGGTCACTAGGAAGAAAGAAATACCGCAATGTAATATACAAGTAGATGGGAATATTCTTCAACAAGTGAATCGGTACAATTATCTCGGAACAGTCATAACATCTAATGCGAGTTGCCTTGAAGAGATTAGAGCAAGAATCGCCATGGCGAAAGTGGCCTTTAGCAAGATGAAAAACATACTGACCAATAAAAAGATGTCAATTGAAACGAGAAAAAGAGTGTTGCGGTACTACATAGAGCCTGTTCTTTTGTATGGATGTGAAAATTGGACAATGAACAGTCAAGCTGAAAAACATCTGACGGTTGCAAAAATGTGGTTTCTGAGGAGAATGCAAAGAATATGATGAACATACAGACAAACCAATGACCAAGTATTACAGGAGACACATGAAAATCCTGGATTGATTAGAGAAATTAGACGTAGGAAGTCAAAATTTTTTGGACATGTTATGAGAAGAAATGGATTGGAGAACTTGGTTACAACTGGCAAGATCGAAGGGAACAGACAAAGGGGAAGACCGGGAAGTACATACCTAGATGGCTTGGCCACATGGTCATGGTCGAGACAGGAACACGGAGCTGATCCACGACTCTGTTGATCGAGTGAAATGGCGAGTCATGATCGCCCACGCTTTCTAGCATGGCATACGATTGATTGATTGATTGATTGATTGATTGATGGTGGTACATCTGATTACTTTTTGAAGGACAGTAACTTATTCCACCTTTCATTCTGAATTGTGTTTTATTTGTATGTGCTGCTAACAGACTCACTTTGTTGACATCCGCTTCTGAGAATGGTTTGTCGCTACTAATGCATCCGCTTCGTGTAGCATTGTGAAGCAGACACCGCAATTATTTCCAGTGTTTCACTCCCAAACCACTATAATTACTTTTGTAGTTCTAGCTTTTATCGTCTGCTTTCATTCATCACGTCAGAGAACTGATATTTTTCACTCGAACATGTCATTGTAACTTAGTTTGCTCTGTTATAGAGGCGATGACAGTGTCATAATAACCCACTCTAACTGTCATTAGTTTGCTTGTTTTTAGTTAGTGTGCGTTTCACCTCGGCTATTATTTCTGCGTATTATCTGGCAGCCAGTTAACATTGAATGGAAAAGTTGAGGTAAATATGTTATGTTCGCACTTCCTGAGATATTGCTTAATGTATACGGTGCATTTTTTAACGACTGTGCAGTTTTTGAAAATATTGCCGTTCCAAGGATCGTATTTGCTTATTACGTTGCATTGTATTACATTAACTCCACTGTAAGTAAATCCAAAACCTGGAACGGAAATAGTTTCAAAATCTGCGCAGTCATTAAAAATACAACCTATATGTTACATATGTAGCATATTTGAAAGGCATAAAACCCATGGATGAAATATTACCAACACAGGCCTGATATTAGCCAGTTCGTTTGCTCAGTGGCAAATCATGAACTGATTCCATCCTGATATGCCTATACGCAGATGGGAAGTTCTAGTACCGATCCTACACATTCCGAAGACTTCTAAACCTGCAGTGGGGAGGAACAATTGGGAAACACAGTTCCAGGAGAGAGAGTAATATGGGATGGAAAAGGTCTCCACTCCAACCTGGCTCAGACAGCTGTAAGCCCGTTTTAGGGCTACACGACGTGAGCGGCAACGCATCGAATTTAAGGGTTAACTGTCAGTGTTCAAGTTGATTCGCCAACCAACTTATCGAACAACGAACAATCCAAACCCAAGTTACAATTTCATATGTTTACGACGACTGTCATTTTACAACTGCACTTACATTCAGGCGGAAAGATCACTCTAAGTGGACAGAAACAAAAGACAATATATGTATATATATATATACATACTGTTAAAAAAAACAACAACAACAAACAAACAACAACAACAACAATATTTTGGTGTTACTTTTATAAAAAGATATTCGCTGATTGGACATCAGTCATGGCAGTAAGTAAAGCAATAACATGGCTCGAGACACAGACATTCACTAGGGCTTGTTTCCTTAGCGACTCAATGAACATGATCAAGAGGATAGAGGAGGGGTCGATACGAAGAGAATGGTTGCTGCCTCTGGAGCGGGCAAAGATTAGTTTCATCTTCGTGTCAGGGCATGCGGGAGTACAAGGAAATGAGCGGGCTGACAAGCTCGCAGGTGAGGCTACTGTGGAGGGCGGACGCGCCATGGACCAGGCTGACATTCTGAATGCTCTACGAGAAGTAAGACTTTTGCGAGAACCAAGTGATGACTGGGAATCTACAACAATGGCCAGACTGCGAGAGCAGCAAATTAAAAGAGGGGTGGCCAAACAAGAATACTACGCAGGAAGCCAAAGAAGATTGATAAACCAACACAGAACGGGCGTCGTTAGCCGCTACACGTTGCGGGATTTGCTGAGGAGGGGATCCGAGCACTTATGGACTGAATGGTTCGATGTGCAATGAGGATGATCTGTCGACTAACTAACTAACTAACTAACTAACTAACTAACTAACTAACTAACTAACTAACTAACTAACTAACTAACATCAGTCAACCTATCGATTGTGTCCATCTTGTCATTAACTTTCGTGGTTACCTGAATTGTACTCACTTTATGATTCGTGAGGTCATGAAAGAGGTCAAGGTCAAAACAACTTTTTTGACAATAACTCGTGACAGGTTCATGATAATCGCGTGAAACTTACTGAACATAAAACTCTCTAACCATATTATTTAATGCCAATAAAAGATTAACGATCCTAGAATAAATTCAGTTCAAAATTCATTGCGCAATTATGGCTCATCTCACTACAGACCAACGACTTATCATCATTGGGCATTTACAGCTGGACAGTCACAAAGTGTAGTAGCCATATAATTTAATGTGGTTAGAAGCACCATTAGTTGCCTTTGGAGGCGATCTCAAGAAACTGGCTCAGTGGCTGACCGGATGCTCAGTGGAAAACCCAGAATCACAACTGCTGCCGAAGACCGCTTCATACGGCTGCGTAACCTTAGGAACCTATTTGCATCTGCGTCCTCCACAGTCCAGTCAATGTCAGGACCTCGTCGAATGTGAAATAAAACGGTCAGGAACCGGCAGAACGACGCTGGTATTTGGGCTAGAAGACCCTATAGAGGTTCTTTTCTTACGGACCGGCATTGCCAGAACCGACTGCAGTGGGTGGGTCAGCATCGTCAATAATATATATTGGTACAAGTTAGCAATTCAAACTGCAGTAATGCTGCGTTTCTTGTTTTGAGCAGTATACATAATAATGTAACTAATGGCACCATCATCATATCACCTCATTTTGTTCTTCTTGCGTCGTCGATGTGAAGCATAATAAGTGGAAGAGTACTCGATTATGAGCTTCATATATCGAAATTCTCGTGGACTCATTCCATCTGTTAACCGATTACATAATCAGCCTCTTCTTCTGTTTCCATGTGATTTTTCATCATTGCTTGTTCTGTTTGTTATACTGTCGATTAGCAGCCTAGCTATGTGGTCGAACAATTTCTAACATCAAGAACGTAAAATATAAGATCTATGAGAAGGTTATAGAACTGTGATTAACTAATATAAACGGAGTAAAATATGAGATCTAAGAGCGGTTTATAGACCAATAATTGACAAACAACAAACGAGTAAAACATTATATCTAAGAGATGGTACAGACCCATGATTGATCTGCTCCCCAGCCAGAAACATAAAATGATATATGCTATATTAGTTAAGTTCGAGCCACAGTGGCTTTAGATTAGTGCACTTGCTTGTCAATACAATGGTTGAAGTTCATTTTCTCAGAAGTGGCAAGATTTGTTTACGACCTTACCATTGTGGTGTAGACCCGTCTTATACAAACTGGTACCAGAACATTTATGCGAGATAGCGAACCATGATCTCACTGGCGTATTGGCATGATGCTGATGAACATCAAACGATTCATTGGAAAGATACTTTTTTGACTTCACCATCAAATCGAGATGCAAAACTGGCTGGACATCCAATTCACCCGACCTTCGATGAGAAGATGACAACTGATGTAATATGTGCCGAAGAGAGTCCAACAGTCCTGTTATCAACCCACAACATAGGTTAACCAGGCAGGTCCTATAAAGCCTTAAGTTGTAAAACGCTGTTTAAAATATTACAAATAATCTGAACTGTTTAAAACCGACAAGATAAAATCAATTATTGGGACTGTGTGGGATGGACGGAGTTTCATTGCGTAAATGTAGATGCATCTAAGCTTCAATGTAATTGATGTTTTTATTTTTCCTGGAAATATTTCCACACAGCGTACCCCATTATTGAATTTAACAAAGAAGCAATAAATAATAGGTTGCCCAGTTTGTTCTGTAATGTTTTCGTTCGCATCTTGCCGGTCTAAACATGTCAGACAACGGTTATATTCTCGGCTATGTTGACACTGGGAGTATAGGGATGTGTCTACTAGGAGAGCGCAAGCAAACATTGTGACATGTCTTCAGGATCGTCTGCTACGCGAGGAAAGAGTATCCTGTGACATGTTTCACATCCTACAATTGGAAACGTGAAATGGCGACGCGAGATGTGTAAATTAATTAAACTGTCGATGTTTTTATTGCTAGATGGAATACGCCTCGGTGGCATAATTGCACTCTTGTTTATGAAGACTAAGAAAACGCAACAACTAATGGACCTCTTTTCATGACACGAGGTGATTTGTTCATTGGGTTTTATGTCTTGTTCACGCCGGCCGGTCTTTGAGAAAACATGCTAAAAGATTAACTATACATTCCTTCCTCTAAAAACCACGAGGCAAAAGAAAGCAAAATAGAGGGAGGCCTAAAAGACCAAAGAGAAGATAATTAGAGACAGGTGGGAATATATAATGTGGGGATGGCACATGAGATTGGGAAGAATTGATTAAGGGGGTTGCTCCATTTGGAAATAAAAGGCAGCAGCAGCAGAATAAAACGAAGAAGAAAACAGGTAGATAGACAGACATAAAGAAAGAAAGAAAGAAAGAAAGAAAGAAAGAAAGAAAGAAAGAAAGAAAGAAAGAAAGAAAGAAAGAAAGATCAGATGCATTTAAAGAAGAATGAGATAGGGTAGGATGAGCTAGAAATCTGGATAATGAAAGTGTTGAACAATATAAAATGTAGAAAACAATGCTGCGCATTTGGAGCTGTGGAATGAGATAAAAAATCGCACAAACAATTTTATGTCCCTGGGAAACTAATTGGCGAGAATCTGTCTCCTCTGTATTATGTACATTTATGTTTTGGGGCAATCCAAGTTCTGCCAGATAGTGGGTGGGCGGTGTTACAATGTTGTTTTAATAATGGGCTTGTCAATCATGGCCTGTGTCAATCGCAGAGAACAGGGTATGGTGGTTGGGGGTGGCGGTGGATAGATTAAGATGAGAGAATAGAAAGGGATAGGGAGAAAGATACAAAGGAAAATGGATGGTAAAGTTGTTGAAACAGAAATAATATTCTGAAGTTACAGGGATGGGCATGTTGGTTTATTTTCCTGCGATGAGTCTATGAAGTAGGAAGGAGGAGGAAGATGAAGAAGAAGAAGAAGAAGAAGAAGAAGAAGAAGAAGAAGAAGAAGAAGAAGAAGAAGAAGAAGAATAAGAAGAAGAAGAAGAAGAAGAAGAAGAAGAAGAGGAAGAAGAAGAAGGAAGAGGGAAGACGGAAGAGGGAAGTGCGAAGAGGGAAGAAGAAAGAGGGAAGAGGGAAGAATAAAGAGGGAGAAGGAGAAGTAAGAAGGAGAAGGAAGACGGAAGACGGACGACGGAAGACGGACGACGGAAGACGGAAGAAGATCCGTATAACTGAATTGCATATGCTGGCAGTTTCGAAAGGATCACCACGTTTCATGTTCTTTTTTGTTTTTTAAATCCGGTATCAGAAACCCGCTAAAGGTTTGTAGGCCTGAAGGACAGAGGAAAAGGTGGCTAACTTTCCGTCTCTTAGCGGGTGACGAACGCAGATTTGGAATCCTCTTCCGACAGCATTCGTGACAATATCAAGTTAGCCTACTATAGACTACAGTAACGCGCCCGCGACCATGATTGATCAGGTGCAATATCAGGTATAAATAATAAAATAGCTGTGCTGTCGTAATGGAGTGAGATGCTAGATATTTAACATACATTAATCAATATCATTTTGAAGTGTAGCCAATAGTTATTTCATTAACAGTTTAGCAGTGAATAATTTACGAGTGTTTGCGTCATGACACTCATGACCTGGTTTACAACCTACTTTTACATGTACCATCCATCCATTATGCGACATGCCTATAAGCGTGGGTGGTCATGTTTTGCCACCTCACTCGATCACCAGAGTCGTGGATCAGCTCCTTGTTTCTGTCTCTACCATGCCACGTGGTCAAGCCATCTAGGTATTTACTTTCCGGTCTTCCCCTTGGTCTCTTCCCTTGCCTGTTGACGACAAGTTCTCCAAATAATTTCTTCTCATAACATGCCCTAAAAATGTTGGCTGTGTACGTCTAATGTCTCCAATTAGTTTAAGATCTTCATTTGTTTCTTGAAGAACTTGTTCGTTAGTTTTTCTGTCTGTCCATGGTATTCTTTGCATTTTCCTCAGAAACCACATTTCCACAGCTATGAAATGTTTTTTCAGCGTGTCTGCTCATTGTCCACTCTTCACATCCATTCAAAAGTACAGGTTCTATGTAGCACTTCAACACTATTTTTCACGTTTCAATTGATATCATTTCATTGGTCAGTATGTTTTTTATCTTGCAAAAGGCTATCTTCGCAATGGCAATTATTGCTATAATCTCTATAAGGCATCTCCCATCAGACATTATGACTGTTCCGAGATTACTGTACCAATTCACTTGTTTAAAAATATTCCCATTTACCTTGTATATTACCTTGTGGTATTTCCTTCTTCCCAGTGACGACCATAATCTGTGTCGTCTTACAATTCAATTCTAATCTTAGTTGTTCACTTTGTACAACCACCGCATCTACTAAGTGTTGCACGTCCTGTTATTCTAGCTCAACACACAAGTTTAAGATGTTTATATTCTTTTGAGAATGTATATCACTAAAGGATATGGAAGTCGGTTTGGCTGAGAGGTTTAATGCGCTTGAACTTTCTCTTCTGACCGTGGTGTTGTAAGTCCTTTACATACACCGGTCAGGTGTTTTAGGTTCGTTAATACACCGGTCAGGTGTTGTAGATTCGTTAATACACCGGTCAGGTGTTGTATATTCGTTAATACACCGGTCAGGTGTTGTAAGTCCGTTACATACACCGGTCAGGTGCTTTAGGTTCGTTAATACACCGGTCAGGTGTTGTAGATTCGTTACATATACCGGTCAGGTGTTGTAGATTCGTTACATATACCGGTCAGGTGTTGTAGATTCGTTACATATACCGGTCAGGTGTTGTAGATTCGTTACATATACCGGTCAGGTGTTGTAGGTTCATTAATAGACCGGTCAGGTGTTGTAGGTTCGTTACATATACCGGTCAGGTGATGTAGATTCGTTACATATACCGGTGAGGTGTTGTAGATTCGTTACATATACCGGTCAGGTGTTGTAGATTCGTTACATATACCGGTCAGGTGTTGTAGATTCGTTACATATACCGGTCAGGTGTTGTAGCTTCGTTACATATACCGGTCAGGTGTTGTAGGTTCGTTACATATATCGGTGAGGTGATGTAGATTCGTTACATATACCGGTCAGGTGTTGTAGGTTCGTTACATATACCGGTCAGGTGTTGTAGGTTCGTTACATATACCGGTCAGGTGTTGTAGGTTCGTTACATATACCGGTGAGGTGTTGTAGATTCGTTACATATACCGGTCAGGTGTTGTAGGATTCGTTACATATACCGGTCAGGTGTTGTAGGTTCGTTAATACACCGGTCAGGTGTTGTGGATTCGTTGCATACACCGGTCAGGTTTTTTAGGTTCGTTACAAATACCGGTCAGGTGTTGTAGGTTCGTTACACAAACCGGTCAGGTGGACTAAAATGTTGACTTTTCGTCCTTGACTTAGGAACGTGAATTACTAGTACCTCAAAAATAGGAGAGGGTTGGCCTGATGACTACGCACATTAATATTAGGGAATGCTAACCCTGATGCAACGTCAGCCCAGTACAATCTCTAGTAGTAGCAACGAGTAGTAACATGTAGTGACTGACCGGTCTAATAATACTGGTTGAAATGACAATGAAGGAAATTAATAATGTTAACAAATTGTCTAATGTTTACGAGGACATACTTCGTTAAAGATCCGAAGGGTCCATTTGTCATCGTTCAAGCTGACACACTGGCCAGTCGGCAACTGGTTGTACGCGTGTGTACTAGGCCTGGGCTTAAAGAAATCGAACCTACGACAAATAAGAAACAGATCAATTTAGTGGAAGAAATCCCACCATGAACGCTTGGAAATATCGGCCCTACTTGCTTGCCCCATGGCATATAAGGATCTTAAAATATCCTTGTTTGCATGTTCTTATTATAACACTCAATCGACATTTCAGATCGTATCCAATACACGTTTACTTCACAATGTGAACTACCATGCAGCGTTTTTAAATAGAAAAAAAAAAAAGACGAAACTCTGGAGAAGTATTTGCGGTTCAGACCTAACAGACGCAGAACACGAACTAAAGCACCGTTAACTTACATTCTAATCGAGCCTGGACGATATATGGATGGCTTCAAGCAGTCTCGTGGGGTGAATCTTGGAATATTCACTCAGCGCATCCAGACACGCTGTAATTAAAAAAAATGGTAAAGAGTTAGAGAGCACTTCGGGCACCGTTATTACTCTTCCAAATATTCACTTGCAAGAAATTCAGAAAAGGGACTAGAAAAATATATCTATGCCGTGTACATATATTGCTGGGAAATGTGATCGCCCTATTGAAATTCAAGCTGAAATTGTGACAATAAAATTTTGGATGACTTGAGTTATTTCCACAGAGTGTTCAATAACATCATCGCGATTCTGAAAATGTAAATGGAAGGACGTCATTTAAAATACATACCGGCGATGGAATACAAACCGGCATTGGAATAACATATATAAAACCAGCTGAAAGCAACTATTAAAACCAAGTATCAGACGAGACTTGAGTAATGTTTAAGTAAATGAATGCGAACAAGTTTGATTCATAGAATAAGTGCTGGTTGTGTTCGATGTGATGTATATACACACATGATTGTGTCTTTGAAAAGATTGATTTGGCCAAAGAAAGCCCAAACTGATAGTTATGTTAGCTTTGAGATACACGGACGATGTTGTAAGACACCCGTCTTAGTAAAACCTGGGTGGTATTAAGTTCTTTCTGGTGAGGGTCAAAATTATCATTATAGGCCATCTTGTCTAAGGACCTATCATGACGTTGGAAGACAAAATTGGTTATATATATTCTCATAATGGCTTCTTATGATCCACCGAAGCTTTGGTAAATGTGTCTTCCTTTCTTCTTCTTCTTCTTCTTCTTCTTCTTCTTCTTCTTCTTCTTCTTCTTCTTCTTCTTCTTCTTCTTCTTCTTCTTCTTCTTCCTCCTCTTCTTCACTTCTTCTTCTTCTTCTTCTTCTTCTTCTCTTCTTCTTCTTCTTCTTCTTCTTCTTCTTCTTCTTCTTCTTCTTCTTCTTCTTCTTCTTCTTCTTCTTCTTCTTCTTCTCCTCCCCATCCGCCTCCTCCTCCGCCTCTTCTTCCTTCTGCTGCTACTACTGCTTACAATCTCCCCCTCCTCCCCAATCCTCTCCTAGCCGTCACACATAGCAGTCCCAGGTTCCAGTCCACTGTAACACACAGGACTTTAAGCAGCGGCTATTGTATATTACATGGTCCGCGGTAGAGCAATGGCTAGCATGCATGGCGGGCAGCACACTGGTCATGCGTTCGAATGTGCATAAGGTGCGTTCGATATATTGACCTTGGGTGGCAAGCTGACCCATTATAAAATGGGTACCAGTAAATATGTAGGGACGTAAAGGTATCCGATATCGACTATATGGCCCCTCGAATGCCAGTTGTCAATAAAACTATGGGGCTAGCACGGAGAAGCTTCTCTAAGCTGGAAAGCAGGGTGCGAACCCACCATTTAGCCAAATATAACGGGGTCGTGACCCGGTTGGGTCCGATCTTAGACTGTGTTTAGGAGGTACAGGGACAGAAATATTCAGTGAAAGGCCAACTTCTGACGATCGGAAGCCACCTGTCATGCTTGCTCCATGGCGGAGGTTTGGTCACCATCCTTCAGGTTCCATGAGAACTAGTTTTCTTGGGTGTGCTTCAGGCAATCGGCTACTGAACTCCAACCCCTAAGAAAAACAAAATTTAAAAAAAAGGCAGCAAAAGCATTCAAGAAAAAGTTTGTTAAAAGCTCAAAGATGTGGACGCTAGGACCCAAAATTACATCTAGTAACATTGCTACGTAGTGGCTATCACGCGTGCCTGCCAAACCCGTTGTCATTTGTTCTAATCTCTATAGTTAAGTTAGTTTCTTATCCCCCCATGTTTTATTTGGCTGTTTATGATTTCTTGGTAAGTCGTACTTTCAGTAGTTATCTATTGCTTTCTGAACGACCGGCACTCATACCATTGCATGAAAACCTGAGCAAGGCGGTCTGCTGCCAAACCATCCTCAGCTGTGTTTAGAACTCGGAATGTAGGATTAGTTAATGAGTCCGTAACGCCTTCTCCACAGAGCAGGTGAATCTCTATATGGGCAGTGAAAAACTTCCCACAGGCTCCCAGGTGGGTCCAGCCTTAAATGTTCTGGGAAATAACGGCAAGGCACATGATACTGACCGCATCACCCATTCACTGCTGCTTGGTGTATCCAAATATGGGGCTAGCACCATCTACCCATTACTCCTACAGACGTGGAAAAGGGTTTCTTTCTTCCCTTTACTTTAATTTGTTTTGTGTTTTTTAAACCAGCAACTACGAGGTATAATTGTCATAGAAAACTCATTAAAACTTGGCTGTGTCAGATCGCTCTGACTTGTTTCAAAATGTCACTTTACAACAAAACAAGAAGAGAGAGACATCCGTGCCTTGTAATTTGAATTCTGTTTGTGTTTAATCCTTCCTGTAATGTTTGGAATTTTAAAAATAAAGATTACCGAGACATGGCGATCCTAACTGCTTGTTTGAGTTTTCCAAATGTCTACGTTTATTACCTATCGGATCAGATGGGAGGAGATTAAACCAGGCAGAGCAAGTCAGTCCTGGCATGGTAATTGTAGCTTTCAATTGTTATGTTGTCTAGTGTGTCCTCTAATCTCTGCTTCTTTCTTCTCTTTCTATGAGCGCCATACAATACTTGGGAATGTGATTATATGCTGTCTTAGTGCGACCCCCCCCCCACCCCCCCCCCCCCCCCGTCTCCCCAAAATGTTCCCTAATTTATATTTCTGTGGGTTGCCTTTACGATATAGGAGTCGACCAGGCATGCATATTCTTTATTTGTTAGTTATATACAGGGTGTATTTTTAATAACTGTGTAGTATTCGAAAATATTGCCGGTGCAAGTTTTGTATTTAGCTATTATGGGTTGCAATGAACTTTACAGAGGATTGACCAAAATAGCGACACAAATATGTGTAGGCTTGGTGACAAAAGACCAGAATTAATAGAACTTAAATGAAATGACAACAAATACGCATTGTAGATGTTGAAGAGCCATGTAACACCATCAAATACATGTTGAACAATTACACTATGTATTATTATGATATAGACTATATATAACTGCTAATATATTCACTGCACCTGAAATCACTCTCATTATTTTAATGAACATTTTTTTAACGAAAGTTAGTAAGATGTTAGTTAGTTAGTTAGTTAGTCAGTTAGTTAGTTAGTTAGTCAGTCAGTCAGTTAGTTAGTTAGTTAGTTAGTTAGTTAGTTAGTTAGTTAGTTAGTTAGGTTAGTTAGTTAGTTCGCGGTTCCAACTCCACAGCAATGGGTCGTCCCCATTATGCTCCGTTCCTGTGCCAGTGAATATCACACAAAATGCTCCTCACTGCCCTATGTGAAAAGTGGAACAGACAAGAATCTCGACAAACCAACAGCCCGCACAGATACACTGTGCATAATGCCGCCGCCAGAATGTCAACATAAAAGTCCTCCACGAAAAATACAGTTCATCTTCGATGGAAGCGGCAGTCACTAGAACACCAGCAGCCACACGTTTCAGCATAAGGCAAAACCAGTCAGTTCTGCGACAAAGCCGACCACCATTACTCAGAAAATGCAGTTCACGCTCCAAACAACCGCGGACAGATGTAAAAGCATTTCACACGAAATTCACAGCTCAACAATATTATTATGATATAGACTATATATAACTGCTAATATATTCACTGCACCTGAAATCACTCTCATTATTTTAATGAACATTATTTTAATAAACGTTAGTTAGTTAGTTAGTTAGTTAGTTAGTTAGTTAGTTAGTTAGTTAGTCAGTCAGTCAGTCAGTCAGTCAGTCAGTCAATCAGTCAGTCAGTCAGTCAGTCAGTCAGTCAGTCAGCCAGTTAGTTAGTTAGTTAGTTAGTTAGTTAGTTAGTTAGTTAGTTAGTTAGTTAGTTAGTTAGTTAGTTCGCGGTTCCAACTTCACAGCAAATTGAGGCGAACAGAAGAGGGGCTGAGTGGTCTAGAGGTATGGTGTCCGCCTCGAGTGCTGGAGGTCCCGGGTTCAGGCCCCGGTGAGGACCGGATTTATTTTAAAAATCCACCTGGACTTCCAGTAATAAAATTTTCCCTGGTCTCTGGGTAGTGAGATCGGACGCCCGTGTGTATTGTTGCGCACGTAAAAAATCCCTTGGCAGTTGGAAATCGAAAAAGAGTAGCCTAACGGCGCTGCCCGGGCAAAATTTCGAGTTAAAAATCTACCCAAAAACGTATTTCAGGATCCTCGCCGATGCAACGGAGTTCGTGCATTGAGCTGAGCTTCTCCAAACTCAGGTTTGAGTTAGGAGGATAAAGGAGCACTTATGGGTTAAACCGTGTGCCGTGATGTTGATCCAACGACTAAACGACTCACAGCTCACAGTGTCGCGCCATGCACTCAACTCAGTAGCACAGTGACGGAATCATACATTAGTAAGAAGGTATAAATAAAGTAGGACTCTCAGTGTGTGTGTGTGTGTGTGTGTGAGAGAGAGAGAGAGAGAGAGAGAGAGAGCGCTAGAGAGAGAGAGAGAGAGAGAGAGAGAGAGAGAGAGCGCTAGAGAGAGAGAGTGGGTACACATACACACTCTTTCATCGTATCATTACGCATTATAATCCACAGCCAAGCAAGTGAATCGTATCATAAGGGTTGGCACAAGCCAGTAGTTGAAAAAAAATTAATTATGAACTTCCTGAATGCATTCGTGTTGCACGCGGTACACGTGACCCATCCTTCGCATCCAACACTGTCATAGCAGAGTGTGCGTGGTGTTTTTACCCGTGTGTAGGAGCACTTCAGCATTAGTTACACCGTTCTCCCAACAGGATAGAACTCAAATCAGATCAAATCACATCAAATCAACTTTATTTTAAAAGGGTCACAAATTGGGCACGCAGGCCCGTCTTACATTCGGCTTTTCCAATCACTCATCTTTCGTTCATCAAGTGCATTATACATTCACATAGGAAGAAGAAATAAAAACATTGTGAAATGAATGTTGTAAACATAAACAAGGCAAATTGCCATGTTATGAGGCCCATATCCCACCTACCCACACATCACCCCACCCACACACATACCCCACCTACCAAAACACACACACACACACCCTGGGACACATACATACCCCACCTACCGACCTATCCACCTCCCGCACATCCCCAACCCACACACACTGCCCTCACCTTTCCCCAACCCAAACACACTCCCCACCCACACAAACATCCCCCACCAACCCACACATCATAAGCCCACCCACATAAACATCCTAATCCACACACCCATCCCCCACCCACACATCTTCTCCCCACCCACACCTCTAACGACAACCTCAGTAGGCAACAAAAGTGGTCCAGGGTTGATTGCAATATTGGTTGCTTGGTTGGCTGATGGTGAACCCTCGGGATGAAGAAGTTGTAAGTCTTATGTTCGATACATTAGAGTCAAGGTAGTGCAGACCTTGAATAGGGCTTGCATCTATCGAAATTAGGTTGTCTTCATTCCAATTACTGAAGTACCATCTTCATGGTGACTGCATTTGAGACCTGTCCAAACACAGGAATTATAGAGGTGTGCAATAGAGAACTGATGGCATACGTTGTATAACTGTGACACACCCGTACTTCCCATTTTCCACCCACCAATTTTGTTTGGTCCACACTTGCTTGTTGTTTAGCTCCGAAACTGTTAAAAATATTTGTTTTTATGTATTACAGTTCTTAGCTTGCTTCAGTTAGTACTACTGCGTTTGCTAGCACATTTAGAAGCAATCTGATTCTGTGATCCTACCATTAATTCATTTATCTTGCAACCAGTTTTTTGCACTTTCCACCATCACGATACCACTCGTTATATCAGAACTCCAGGTAAGTATTAGAATAAAGGGCCATAGTAGAAAATGAAGCAGATACCTGCTTAACCAAATGCCACCATACAGTATAAAAATTCTTACTATTCTGTGGGAGCAAGGCCATAGTTTGGCATGCCGCAGTGATGTCTGCTCCCAAGTAGATCCAGGTTAAAATTGGTACCAGGAAATATCTGCCGAAGTAAAGGCGGCTGGTGTGATACCGACAACCCCATCCACCTAGAGCCGATTGGTTTATAAAAGCAAATATGGGTCCACCACAACACGCCCGATACACCTCAAGGCGCATTTACTTCTATTTATTAATGTAACTAATGGGAACCGCCAGACATGGAGAGCCATGACGTCTGCCCTATGCGCCGACTTAGGCTCAAGAGGAAAGACTAACTAACTAACTAACTAACTAACTAACTAACTAACTAACTAACTAACTAACTAACTAACCAACTAACCAACTAACCAACTAACCAACTAGCCAACTAGCCAACTAACCAACTAACCAACTAACCAACTAACCAACTAGCCAACTAGCCAACTACCAACTACCACCCAACCAACCACCCGCCCACCCAACCACCCAACCACCCAACCAACCAACCACCCAACCAACCAACCAACCAACCAACCAACCACCAACCAACCACCCAACCAACCAACCAACCTAACCAACCTAACCAACCTAACCAACCAACCACCCAACCAACCAACCAACCAACCAACAAACCAACCATCCAACCAACCACCCAACCACCCAACCAACCAACCAACCAACCATCCAACCAACCAACCAACCAACCAACCAAACAACTAACCAACCAATCAACCAACTAACCAACCAACTAACCAACCAAGTAACCAATGTGGTGGGTCTTCGCTGATATGTGGCAGTTTCCTCTGATGCACTTCTCGTGTAACCGACACGGTGGTAAATGACAGTGAAACGCGTGTCACAATCTCCCGACATACCGAGTCCATGGTTCTAAATCAGCTACAGACGATTTGGAAACAGGTCGTGGTGCGTTGATTTTGATGGCATGGAGGTCAGTCGTTCAGAAAGCAATGGACAGGCTAATGAACGTCTTAACTGCCTATTAAATCATAAACAGCCACGGAATGCTATGGTTGATTGCGGCGTCATGTAAAGGACATGCAAACTAACTTCCCTGCTGCAAAATTTCAATTTCGTGAAACTTTCACGACCTTTCATTACCAAAGTGAGGATGTATGAGCAGTTCTCCACTAATGGCTCAATGATAGCGTCCACATTCGTGTGAATCGTCTATTTTCCCGCGATGTCATAGCCAGATATATCTCCTCGAGTAAAGCCTTCACTCGACGAAGAAGCCCGTCTGGATGCTGTTGTATTTTGAACTTCGTTATGGATTGAACAGACACTGCTTTACGTCCAGTATTGACTGTCGATGAGCAAAGGATTCCTGCCATTGTTGTTTTTGAGATCTCTGGATCCAGATATCATTAGTAGCCATCACAGTGGACTAGAGACAGACCATTTATAAAGGTCGATGGGAGTCTCCGTTGGCAGACTTAATTCACAATAAATCTATGGGATTGGTATAATCTGTGAACAAATTGTTCTGTCAGAGACTGTATCTTTGCTTCAGGCAAATTCTGTAGTGTAGAAGACAGAGATGAATAATATTGGGAGGAGATGCAGGGACGTGCAGGAATTAGCAACAGATAGGATGATTTGGGATAGCTTGGTTGAGGGCCTATATTCCAACGGGGGATAAAAGGCAGAAGGAGACGAATGTAGTAGCTTCTTCTTTTCCTACGCTGCGAAGCAGCCTCTATATGCGGTTTTGTTCTCTGATGGAACTGCATTGTTTTCAATAATTCTTGTAGCCTTCCGTAGAGTTTGACATCTCACTCGATCACTATAGTCCTTGATCAGCCCCGTGATCGTGTCTCTACCATGCCACCTAGCCAAGCCATCCAGATATTTACTTCTCTGCCTTCTTCCTTGTTCTTTCCACTCTATCTTGTTAGTTTTCAGCAAGTTCTTTACTTTATTTCTTCTCATGGCATGTTTACAAATGTATATGTATAATATCTCTAATTAGTTTTCTGTTTTCATTTGTTTCTTTTAGGACTTGCTCATTAGTTCTAACTTTCCATGACATTCTTTGCATGTTGCTCAGACACCACATCTCCGCTGCCATAAAAAAATTTTCAGATTGTCTGCTCATTGTCCATATTTCCCATTCATACAAAAGTACACGTTCTACGTAGAACTTCAACACTCTTTTTCTCATTACAATTGACATCTTTTTATTGATTACTGTATTTTCCATCCTGCAAAAGGCTACCTTCGCCATAACGGTTATGTGTTAATCTCTTCAAGGCACCTCCCATCAGATGATATGACTGTTCCGAGATAGTTGTACCTATTCACTTGTTTAAGAATAGTCTCATTTACCTGTATATTACATTATGGTATTTTCCTTCTTCCTAATGACGACCATAATCTGCGTCTTCTTACAATTTAATTCTAAACCTAGTTGTGTACAACAACCGCATCTAGTAAATGTTGCAGATCCTGTTCATTGTTTGCAATCAATACTGTATCATCCTCATATCTAATGTCATTGACGTTACGTCTGTCAATAGTCTTCCTGCTATAGAGTTCTAAGTTTTCTTTTCTTAGCATATATATATATATATATATATATATATATATATATATATATATATATATATATATATATATATATATATATATATATATATATATATATAAGCCAAAGATTAAAGCAAAGAAAATCTATGAAAGTGTGAGTCATAGTTACAGCTATCTAGGGTGGCAAGAGTTAAAGTAATGGATAATTGCAAAGCGGCTTTGCTTTATAGACCTGTCCAACCTCAGGTTGCAGTCAGTTTGACCTAGGAAAGCATGTTCTATTTCACAATAATCACGTTATGAGCCAACTTGTAGAACTGTCCGACTATGAACGTGGGTAAAGAAAATTAAAATACCTGTCACGTTGTTGTCGAGATGACACTAAAACGCACATTAAAAACAAACATGTTGGACAGTAAAAAAAAGCCTCAGAAATCTCAGAACATTAAGACAAACTGACAGCTAGAGGGAAGTACTTTTGAAAAGATCTTGATTGGTTACAATATGATACGCATATCTGCAAGACGAAAAGAAAACAAGACAATAAATTTCGGGGGAGAGAGAGAAATGAACACATCAGTAAAAAAACAGAAATTGCAAAGAGTCATTTCTACATAACTACAAATATTAAAAGTACTAAATTCGAGAGGTTTGTCTTCATTGCACGGGATTTCATCTAATGTGACTTGACCTGTCTCCGCAGAATAGCAGATTGACGAGAACATAGCACAAAACACGACCTTCGTAGCTCCAGTGATGACCGTCAGAAGCCTGTAGAAGAACTGCATTCGTGTCCTGAAACGCTGAGACCCCATTTTTACCACACACAATCTCACTTACTACCTAACGTACTAACCACATAACTTACTAACTAACTTACTTACTACATAACTTACTTACTATCTATCTTACTTACTACATAACTTACTTACTACCTATCTTACTTACTACCTAAAGTACTTACATACAGAAAACCTAACTTACTTACTTACTATCTATCTTACTTACTACCTAAAGTACTTACATACATAAAACCTAACTTACTTACTTACTATCTATCTTACTTACTACCTAAAGTACTTACATACATACAACCTAACTTACTTACTTACTACCTATCTTACTTACTACCTAAAGTACTTACATACATACAACCTAACTTACTTACTTACTACCTATCTTACTTACTACCTAAAGTACTTACATACATAAAACCTAACTTACTTACTTACTACTATCTTTTGTTATGTTGTACTTACTTACTACCTATCTATACTTATACCAAAGATTACATAAATGAAACTAACTTACACTTACTACCTTTTACTTTATAGCCCTGTCCAAAACCTCAGGTTTGAGTCATTTTGACCTAAAGTATGTTCTATACATAATAACACTTATTACTAACTGTGTAGTTACTTCCGACCATGTACTTGGACTAAAGTAAATACAAAATACCTTCACTTGTGTCTGATTACACCTAAAAGCACATTAAAAACAACATGTTTGACAGTAAAAAAACCTCAGAAATTAGAACATTAAGACCTAACTTACACTAGAGAAGTACTTTTGAAAGATCTTGTTGGTTACAATATCATACTTATATCTGCAAGACGAAAAGAAAACAATACATTATAATTTCTTAGAGAAGAGTACTTAATAACATCACTAACACACACTAAATTTACTGACTTACGATCTATCTTACTTACTACCTAAAGTACTTACTACATAAAACCTAACTTACTTACTTGCTACCTATCTTACTTACTACCTAAAGTACTTACATACATACAACCTAACTTACTTACTTACTAACTATCTTGTTGTTGTTGTTGTTACTTACTTACTACCTATCTTACTTACTACCTAAAGTACTTACATACATACAACCTAACTTACTTACTTACTACCTATCTTACTTACTACATAAAGTACATACATACATACAACCTAACTTACTTACTTACTACCTATCTTCCTTACTACCTAAAGTACTTACATACATACAACCTAACTTACTTACTTACTACCTATCTTACTTACTACCTAAAGTACTTACATACATACTACCTAACTTACTTACTTTCTACCTATCATGTTGTTGTTGTTGTTGTTACTTACTTACTACCTATCTTCCTTACTACCTAAAGTACTTACATACATACAACCTAACTTACTTACTTACTACCTATCTTACTTACTACCTAAAGTACTTACATACATACTACCTAACTTACTTACTTACTACCTATCTTACTTACTACCTAAAGTACATACATACATACAACCTAACTTACTTACTTACTACCTATCTTACTTACTACCTAAAGTACTTACATACATACAACCTAACTTACTTACTTACTACCTATCTTACTTACTACCTAAAGTACTTACATACATACAACCTAACTTACTTACTACCTAACGTACTTACTTACTGCCTAATTGACATACTTACTTACTACCTATCTTGTTGTTTGTCCATCAAGAATGATGATGACCATTCATTTCATCCAGTGGGGTTGAAGGTGTGGAGCCGTGGGTTCTAAGATGGCTGATAAGGCCTATTTTGGCTCGAAATGTTCTTTGACAATGTGGGCAAAGAATGCTTGACGTCTCTGGAGGAAGATTTCCTGCAGTGGTTTTTCTATCCTGCCTCTTCTTCACAGCTCTTGCAGTCCTGGTTGCCTCACATATGACTGCACCTTTGCGTAATGATGCACGCAACGAATTTCGGTCTCTGGCTGCAGCCTCCCAGGTGTCATGATGAATTCCAAAAGCATTCCAACTACCTATCTTACTTACTTACTACCTAACGTACTTACTTACTTTCTATCTAACGTACTTACCTACTACCTAATTTACTTACTTACTACCTATCTTTAAAAAAAAGTCTTAAAAGTCGAGAGGATCGACTTTATTGCGCCGGGTCTTATCCCATATGGTTCGGTTTCTTTCGGTAGGATGACCTGCCGAAAGTATCGCACAAAGCACGGACTCCGTAGCTCCGACGACGACCCCCATGAGTCTCCGAGAAAAATGCACTCGTTAACCGAAAGACGTAGGCCGGAATCGAACGGGATTCTTCGGGATTGCAATAAATATAGAATTACATAATTCAGGAGCTATATCTCTAGTATTATATATTGCGTTCAGCAGTCTGGTAACTTCGTCTAATCTATATTCTTCTAAGGCATTGATCATTTCTATTGTGATGTATTCTGTACCTGGGGTCTTGCCCGTTTTTATATGGTTAAGAGCATTCTGAACTTCCATCTTCAAAATTGATGGTTTTCATTATTATTCCGATGATCATATTGTTCTTCTCTTGTATCATCACAAAGGTTTTTCACATAATCTGACCACCCATGTACAATATGATCTTTTTGTTACGCGATAGCGCCACGTTTTGGAAGCTTAGAAAGTTTGTCACTCTAAGAGTACACAGCTGTCTTTGTTGTGTCATCTATGTTGCCGGCCTTTATTAACACGTCTGTGCATTCTTGGTGAACACGTTTTCCTTTGTCCAACATCGTCTCTGCATTCCTACAAACTTATATTCACAGACTCGACGTAATAGTTCTTCATCTTCTTCTGTGCAGTGTGGCGTTGGTCATCATGTGTGTCTACATCCTTCTTATTCGTGTACTGACAATGTACAGACGTTATTCCATACAACGATATCAAACTGTATACCGTGGTCTCCTCTGGCTCTCTTCCCCGCCAATTTTCCCGTTGTCATGACGCACTCCAACCTTCCCCTTCTCGTTATATACCCAAAATAATGTGGACTGGCTTCTTCTGATGAGAGTAACCAGCTCTGTTTGGGAGTTAATTTCTTCCAGTAAATCTTCGCTACGTTTTTATCCGTCCAGAGTGTTCTCACCATACTTATCTACGACCACAACACTGCAGCTTCCACGTACTTCCTCAATAATCTGATGATTGCCCTTGACTCCCTTTGCTACACCAGAACTGACTCCATATAGTTCTTAACAACTCTCTCCTTTCACGTCACAAAGAAAAATTGTATAAACTATTTCTCATGCTAAGATACGCCGCTGTGTCTGGCTACTCTTCATTTAACCTTTTTAAATATATTTTCAATCTGCAGTTATCAAAGTACCCAAACACTTAAACACATGGAATACTTCCGCCTGGTTTCATTTACATTGATATCCCATTAGGAAGACATTAAAAACAAACACTTTAATGGTTATCATTCAGTAAGTTATGAAAAAAACAAAAAACTACTGAGTGTAAACTTGCCAAGAAATCAACAATCAGCTGAAAGATGCTGATGTTGACAGCGATGTCCTGTAAAGGATATGCGAACAAAAAATAAGTTATGAAAAAACTACGCCGGCGTCCATTATGTTCTGCTTGCAGTATTTTTATGAGTAATTTTACTGTGTCTAAGATTTTATTATCGTGCCTTTTTTCTATCGGTCCAGTTATAACTTTTCTGTATGCGACATAGGGAAGTCGTCTTGGCGTAGTGGCCTGCCGCTTGACTCCTGACAGTAATCACCCTGCATTCGCAAACACTTGCACTTCCAGGTCAACATAGTCTGAGATGGGTACCAGGAACTGTCTTGGGAAGAGAAGGTGACCGGCATGATACTGATCACAGTACGGCCGGAGTGTCGCTTGGTATATAACATATGGGTATAGCACCATATGTCCAACACGTCGTAAGGCTTGTGAAAGGGTCATTTGCTTGCTTGCAAATTTACTACTTAACTTACATACGTACAACCTAACTTACTTACTACCTAAAATACTTACTACTTAAGTTACTTACTACCTACCTTACTTACTACCTAACTTACTTACTAACTTACATACTTACTTATTTATTTATTTACTTACTTACTTACTTACTTACTTACTTACTTACTTACTTACTTACTACCTAACTTACTTACTACCTAACTTACTTACTACCTAAATTACTTACTACCTAACTTACGTTCGTACTACCTAACCTTCTTACTACCTAATTTACGTACTATCTAACTTACTAACTACGTAACTTACTTACTTACTACCTAATATACTTACTTACTTACTACTTAACTTACTTACATACTACATAACATACTTATTTACCACCTAACTTACTTAATTACTACCTAAATTACTTACTTACTCATTAACTTACTTACAACTTAACGTACTTACTTACTATCTATCTTTCTTACTTAGTTAAACTGTACAATGATATCGCCTGTCGTTCCCGTGGTTTTGAGTTCCATTCCCATCAGGATGGTTTTTATTCATGTATATTTGTAAAATTAGCCCTTGATCACAGATAGACCCAGCCTAAAATGAATAATATGAAATGTGTGGGGAAGTAAAGGAGGCCTAGGTCGTTTCTACCACATCATTCACTGAGTGCCGATGGATTGTACACATGTGGGTCTAACTCCATATGCTGTTTTAACCTTAGACTTGTAAAGGGTACGTTTATTTTATTTTACATATACATTTATATACCGAAGCCTGCAAAATCTGCAGAAGACCTTTATTCCATGCTGGGAATAAAATTACTGATAAAGGCTGATTCAAAGCACAAGAAAAGAAGAGGAGGGAAGAAGATATTCAATGGAAGAGTGCCACATACCAAGAACATAATCGTGATATCCAAACACGCATTTGCTAAATATAGTCACGAAACAAGAAACATCGCCAGAGATACGACAGACCTCTTATTGACAGCATAACAGAAAGCAGGTGTGGACCAAACAAAAATAGATGGCGGGACATAGGGAGCAGGTGTGTGTCACAATTATGACTTGAACGTTTTTAATATTGTAACATATATGTTTACTATAATGCAAGGACAACATTTCAGCGATATATAAGCACATGGAAGATACGTAAAGTCGTTAGGACGATTAATCATTCCATGACAATTAATCAGTTAACTAAGGCCCGTTATTCTCCGAGTGTTTGAAAACGAGCAATAAAATTATGAACACATTTGAAGCATTTGAACATATACAGTTTTTAAACATTAAAAATAATGTTGAGTATATTCTGGACAGATAAGAAACCAAATATCTGAGGCAAAGAGCTTAATGCAATTTATGGAACATAAGATAACATAGAGTATAAATACAATTAATTTTTATTTGCGAGTGGAGGACGAGTAGTGGACAAGAGAAGCAAAAGAAGACAGAGAAACATGAACATGGAAAATTTAAACAGTTAGGCAAAAATTTCGTTAAGTTGTCAGTCAACATTCATGATTAATGGGTCAAGATTGCCAATGTCTACTCCGACTTGAAATGTCTGAAACCATGTAGCGTAAACAAGAAAGCAACGATCTATAAATTGGAGACTACGAAAGAAAAAAGAGAAGTGCTTTTTTGAGGAATTACGTTGTCAGTCATGAGTGATTCGTTGAGTTTCGTGTCACCAATCTTAAGTGGTTGAATGAACGTTCATGTACTAGTTTCCAGTGGCTAGATATTTCAAGTGGTTGATTTATTAGTTATTATATTGATTATGTGGTTGTTTCAGGATTTGAAATTTTAATATTGAGCACAACCCACTACTGGCAACGCCGATCGTACTCTGATATGAACCTAAGGCCTATCCACGTCAATATGGAAGCACTATACTCGAGTTTCGCTCTCGTTTGAGCTCGTCAGGAGTGCATATCCCTGACCGGATCCGGAAACAAGTCCCGGATCACGCGTGTGAAGCGGGTGTGCAACCACGCGGCACACACTGGACACACCAAATTATCACAACAGAATATCACAACGTTACCCATCGTAGGCTATGCTCAAGATCAAGTTATTATATTAGTTTCGTTTTGTAGATTGACTGGTGCGATTCAATTTCAAGGTGTTGACTGAATCGTTACCTGACCCAATTGTTTTATTGACTGGTTCCGCTACACGTCTAATAAATTTGAGTGATTACGCTAACTGACTGTCGTAGAGAAACTTCATTAATGGTATGCCAGACCACCAAACGTCATGCTGCCAGAGAATAATTCTTGGAAATTTCTTGTTGTTGCCCTCTTTCAAGAGGTGTTAAAACTTGTATTATTGAACACAATTTAGCACTAACTATAAAGTTACGGCGAGGAAGACATAATACAAGTTAATATGTAGTCGTGATAAGAACGTAATAACTTTAGTGACAGAATAAAGTTAGATATAAGAGATTCTACGGAGTGTTTGTAATGTCTCACTACACTTTATATGTAGAAAAAGTTAAAAAGAATTAAGTACATAACGTCATAAAAATGTGCTAAAATTCATTAAATTAGTTATAATAGTTACTGCTATGGTCTAACGCTGTTTTAGTGAAGCTGGAAAGTACAAACGAAGTATTAATTATAATTTATTCAACAAATTTCTAACCATAATGCGATGAAGAGATTGTTTATCAGGAAATCTTGCTATGAATCGTTGTACAGTCATCCGTGTGTATCGACCGCCATTTTGAAACACTTCTTAAACCACACACACACACACACACAAAATTCTTTCTTTCGTTAATAACACCATTCTGTTTGGAGTGCAAAAAATTACCCCAGCAGACGACAACCAATCGCTGCATATTGCTTCACGATGGACTGTGGAGCACAGTTTTGATGACGTCGTGTACTAATTTTTCAAAGTTTTTCTACATACAAAGTGCAGTGTGTCTTTACAAACACCCCGTACAAGGAGATAGGCTGCAACGAGACTGACACGTGCTCCCAACCGGGGATAACAGCTACGATAAGCAGGCTAGTACTTACAACATTAATTACGAGCTCAATAAGCTGCTGAGGCGGTAATGGATCTGGATTATTTCAAAAGAATACTAATAATATTTTTTTCTTCCGCATATCCTTTACAGGGCATCGCTGTCAGCATTAGCATCTTTCAGCTGATTGTTGATTTTCTTGGCAATATTACACTCAGTAGTTTGCCATTGCTTTATGAGCGATCGGCTGACATACCCAGTAAGTTACTAAGGCGGCGATAACTGCTACTGATTCTCTATCAGGTTACATTCCTCACGTGGATATACGGGATTACGGAGAAAGTCGTTAACACCTAGGGCCACGGAGCCCGGCAACAAGATAAACGGAATACGTGATACATTAGAGAAGAGTAATGGAAAAACTACTTCTAATTATGTATGAGACAGTGTATCTTAACTAAACATTTCCCCTGGACACATACAAATGTTGTGAAAGGGGGCATGCTAGTCGTCATTATCATAGTACAGGGTAATTAACCGGTGGTGAATTCCCCCTAGGGAGGAATTTTAGGGTTTCCAGGAAGGGGAGAGGGGGAGGGGGGGGGGGGGGGGAAATTAAGATTATTTCAAGATAGCGTTAATACAAGAACTGATTACTTGATATTGTTTTTCCCTTCATACTTTACTGTTCTGTACGTCTCACCCTTCTGAAATTCATTGTATAAGGTAAGTAGACCCGCAAATACATTTTATGTAAACGTCTAGACTTATTTTAGTATGTGCTATTAAATTTAGCTTCCAGTATTACGTATATTGTGTAGTGGCGCGGAGGGATTGGGATTTTAGGGAGGAAATACGAAAGGGGTAGGGGGGAATGACGTTCTGGAGGTATCGTGAAGGGGATCACGGGCCAAAAAAAAGATTGAGAACCACTGTCATAGTAAGTATAAACAGTAAAGGGTACTTGTAGGTGCCTTAGGCTCGCTTTGTGTGTGTGTGTGCGTGTGTGTGTGTGTGTGTGTGTGTGAATGTATATATATATATATATATATATATATATATATATATATATATATATATATATATATATATATATATATATATATATATCCATCCATCATGTGCCATGCCGGTAAGCGTGGGCGGTCATGTTCTGCCATCTCACTCGATCACCATAGTCGTGGATCAGCTCCGTGTTTCTGTCTCGACCATGCCACAAGGCCAAGCCATCCAGGTACTTGCTTCTAGGTCTTCCCCTTGGTCTGTTCCCCTCGATCTTACCAGTCGTCACCAAGTTCTCCAATCCATTTATTCTGTTAACATGTCCAAAAAATTTTGACTGTCTACGTCTAATTTCTCTAATCAATTTACGATCTTCATTTGTTTCTTGAAGAACTTGTTCATTGGTCTTTCTGGCTGTCCATGGTATTCTTTGCATTTTCCTCAGAAACCACATCTCTACAGCCGTCAGATGTTTTTCAGCCTGACTGCTCATTGTCCACGCTTCACATCCATATAAAAGTACAGGTTCTATGTAGCATCTCAACACTCTTTTTCTCGTTTCAATTGACATCTTTTATTGGTCAGTATGGTTTTCATCTTGCTAAAGGCTACTTTTGCCATGGCGATTCTTGTTCTAATCTCTTCAAGGCATCTCCCATCAAATGTTATTACTGTTCCGAGATAATTGTACCTATTCACTTGTTGAAGAATATTCCCATTTACTTGTATATTACATTGTGGTATTTCGTTCTTCCTAGTGACGACCATAATCTGTGTCTTTTTACAATTTAATTCCAACCCTAGTTGTTAACTGTGTGTAACAACCGCATCTACTAAATTTTGCAGGTCCTGTTCATTGTCTGCAATCAAGACTGTATCATCAGCATATCTAATGTTATTGATGCGTCGTCCCCCAATGTTGATTCCTCCCATATCTTCAATATTTCTGAAAATACTTTCACTGTACAGAGAAAAACAGATCGCTTCAAAAGAATACAAGCGGAAACATATAATGAACGAACGTGATACAGGCACCAAAGGATAAATAAATTATATGATGACAATGCATAATAAGTTCGACCACTATGGGCTAGAAGGGTAACTAATAACAATTGCCCGGGAAACGACTAATGAAAGAAGACACATCCATCCATCCATCCATTGGCACCTTGCCGTCTTGACAGACGATAGTTTGTGCTTTAAAAAGGCATAATAACTTTTAACTATTGCGGTAGCGAGTGTGACTGATAAGGCCAATTTGCGCTGTAAATGTCCGTTCACAGTGGGTGCATGTGAACACGTGGTCATTTCCACCATCATGCACCATCTTACGTCTCAAACGCTTGGTGTGTGACTTTTCTGCAATAATTTTCTCCTTTGACTTTATTCCATTTCTGATATTTGCCCTCCATGCAACACGTTCAGCGGCGACTTGCTCCCAATGTGCATTATCAATGCCTGTATCAATCATGTCCCGCTTACACACATCTTTGTATCGTAGTAGAGGCCGACCCTGAGATCTCTTACCCATCTGTAATTCACCAAAAAAGATATCCTTTGGTATTCTACCATCATCCATCCTCCTAAGATGTCCTATCCATCTAAGTCTACGAAGACTGAGCATGGAATAAACTGTCACACAACCTGATCTTTCCAATACTTCAGTATTTGTGATTTTGTCTTGCCACTTAATACCAAGAATTCTTCGCAGACACCGCATATGAAAGCTGTTTAAATTGTTCTCTTGGTGTGAGTAAGTTGTCCAGGTTTCACTGCCATAGAGAAGAGTACTAAGGACACAGGCTTGATAGACAAGGACTTTTGTTTTGGCAGTAAGCTTCCTGTTCTCCCAGACTCTTTTTCTTAACCTGTTCATTGTTGTTGCTGCCTTACCAATCCGGATGTTGATTTCCTGATCTAGGGATAATTTGCTATTTACCACTGATCCTAGATATGTAAAATGGTCTACTACCTCTAGTTCGGCATCGTCAATAAAGATTGATGGTACCTCATGTGCACCTTGTGACATAATCTGTGTCTTCTTTTTGCTAATTGTTAAACCAAATTCAGAACAAGCATTGGAGAATGCAGATAGTAGACATTGCAATTCTTCCTCAGAGTGGGTCGTAACTGCAGCATCATCTGCAAAAAGCAACTCTCTGATCAGTACCCTCCTAATTTTGGTCTTAGCCTTCAATCTCTGAGCATTGTAGAGGCCGCCATCTGAGCGTGAGTGAATGTATATACCACCATCCTGATCACGAAATGCATATTTCAGTAGAAGTGAAAAGTATATTCCAAAGAGGGTGGGAGCTAGTACACAACCTTGCTTAACTCCACTCTTGATTTCAAATTCTTCAGAAGTTGCACCATCAAACTTGATTATACCCTTCATGCCTGTGTGGAACGATTCCACAATGGACAGAAGAGTTGGTGGGCAGCCAATCTTCTTTAGTGCCTTGAACAGACCCTCACGACTGACCAAATCAAATGCCTTTGTGAGGTCGATGAAGGCAATAAACAGTGGTTGATTCTGTTCACGGCATTTTTCTTGCATTTGTCGCAATGAGAATATCATATCAGTGGTAGACCGGTTCTGTCGAAAGCCACACTGTGATTCGGGGTAGACTTGATCTCCTAGGACTTGAAGTCTGCGCAGAACAATTCTGGCAAATACTTTTCCAACAATACACAGAAGTGAGATACCCCTATAGTTGTTGCAGTCGCTCCGATCGCCCTTGTTCTTGTACAGTGTTATGATGCTTGAATCTTTGAAATCCTGTGGGACTTGTCCTTCACGCCAGCATAGCTCTATTAGCTGGTGGATCTGTATAGTGAGTGTGTCTTGCCCACTCCTGATAACCTCTATTGGAATCCCATCCTTACCTGGAGCCTTGCCAGATGCAAGTTCATTTATAGCACACTTAACTTCTGTTATGGTGGGAAGTGTGTCCAGGTGGTCAAGAGTTGGTAGAGCCTCTATGGCGTTGAGGGCATCATCCGCTAGTTTGGTCTCACTTGAGTAAAGCTCCAAATAGTGCTCTACCCATCTGTCCATCTGCTGTTTCTTATCAGTGATGACTTCTCCAGTCAAGGTTTTCAATGGTGCACTTCTTTTGATCACTGGACCACAGGCTTTCTTTATTCCTTCATACATGCTTCTTATGTCTCCCTTATCACTTGCGATTTGAATGGACTCACATAACTTGATCCAATAATCATTTGCACACTGCCTGGCAGCCTTTTGCACATCCTTCCTAGCTTGCCTTAGCTCACTCAGAGTGTTACGCGTTGGTCTTTCCTTGTTTCTTAAGAGAGCTTTCTTCTTTTTATCAATTAGGGGCTGCAGAGTCTCGCTGTTGGCCGCAAACCAGTCCTGCCTCTTATGATCCACAGTGCCGTAAACCCCTACGGCAGTTTTATAAAGAGTTTCCTTAATTTGACCCCACTTTTCATTTACTGTACAATTTTCTGGTGTATCAGTGAAAGCATCTTCAAGTTGCTGTTGAAACTGAAAGCACTTTTCAGGATCATGAGTGTTAATAATATTAATCCTGGGGCTAGATTTGTGTTTAGCTGTGTAGATTCTCTTTGGTCTCAGTCTAACCCTTGCAACAACCAAAGAATGATCCGTATCACAGTCAGCACTGTGGTAACTACGAGAAGGGTAACTAATAACAATTGCCCGGGAAACGACTAATGAAAGAAGACACACAATTATGAGAAAGAGACAGCGTTGTTTGGTATCTAGAAGAAAGAGATAATATTCTTTGGTCACGTAGAGAATATGGAAAATATCGTGACGACTGGACAGATCAGCGGTAGAGGAAGCAGAGTTAGACCGACAGCAATGATGTTGGGTGGGCTAAGACGTTGGCGTGGATGAGTAACGTCCATAGATTTGATCAAGAACACCAAGCAGCAATAATTGAGGAGATACATGAATGCCTGCGGTACGGCACATAATGATGATGATATTAAGAATTTAGACTTTTAGAGCCAACTGTTACTTCAAAATTAACAGTCACTGTTATTACTTTCATTCATTTTAAGCAAGCATGTTAAAATCTTAGTATAAGAACAGCCTTTGAAGAGCTCAGTTATCTCACCTTTGATGAACGAAAGATGGGTGATTGGAAGTGTTGAATGTAAGACGGGCCTGCCTGCCAAATTTGTTACCCTTTGAAAATAAAGTCCGTTCGTTCGTTCGTTCACCTTGTCCTAGTTATTAATTTAACTCTTTCTTTTCAAAACAGTCATCTCGTCCTGGCCTAGACAGATCTTCGTACACACTTCGAGGAGGGCGTGAATTGTTAAGGGCTCCCCACTCTTGCATGATTCCTAACTTCTAGACGAGAATATCGCGAACCGTAATTGTTCACTCTTATGGATTAATAATAAACAAAAACACATAGCAAGAAAAGCTGTCCTGTGGACATACAGACCGCTGGTTCTTCTTTAGCCATACTTGTGGCTTCCCTCGCCACCGTCAAAAATGGGCATACAATAACCGAGTCACCGATCCAGCAAGATTGGCCCACATTTCTGGTTCGCCCAGACATCTAACTAATCCTGTGCCAGAAATGTCACGTTTGCTTTAGTCTTGCATCCCTGCAGCGACACCTCAAAACAACAAACTCCTACATCTTAGACACCTCGCCCGGATACACCATAGATGAAATGGTTTCCTAGATGTGGTAAACCGGTGTTGTAGCTTAGGGGTTAGTGAAACGTGCATTTTCATAGTTCCCTGACTTACTGAGTGGGGCTTTCCAAATTAGTCGCCAGGCTTTGAAAAGCTTTGTTATATTTTAAAAGCTTTGTTAGATTTGAAAAAAACAAAACAACTTTGTCAGCATTTGAAAACCTTTGCGTTAATTTAGACCTATGAGGGGTCATTGTTCAAAAAGCAATGGCAAATTACTGATCAACATAATTATCTTGTAAATAAAACACAGTCAGTAAATGTAAATTTTGGCGTCAGGTAAAGGACTTGCTTCTAACTTGTAAGATCTACTCGAATCCTCGCTCCAATAATTTTATTTGGGTAAATACAGACATATTAATCATTCATGTTTAAAGTCCGGGACAGATAAGGGTTAAAACTCCACATGGGGCGGGGCCCGGCAATAAAGAAAATTCCACAAACATGCTAATCAGCTTTAAATATTATCGATTGGCGCTTAACATGCCTCGTGGCAACAATTTTCCACATTAGTTTCTTAAGTCTATGATAACCCGAGGTACTCTCCCATGTTACTCTCCGATGCCCGCTCTTCAGTCTTTTCTCCTCCTCCTCCTCCTCCTCCTCCTCCTCCTTCTTCTTCTTCTTCTTCTTCTTCTTCTTCTTCTTCTTCTTCTTCTTCTTCTTCTTCTTCTTCTTCTTCTTCTTCTTCTTCTTCTTCTCCTCCTTCTCCTTTCTTCTTCTTCTTCTTCTTCTTTTTCTTCTTCTTCTTCTTCTTCTTCTTCTTCTTCTTCTTCTTCTTCTTCTTCTTCTTCTTCTTCTTCTTCTTCTTCTTCTTCTCCTCCTTCTCCTTTCTTCGTCTTCTTCTTCTTCTTCTTCTTCTTCTTCTTCTTCTTCTTCTTCTTCTTCTTCTTCTTCTTCTTCTTCTTCTTCTTCTTCTTCTTCTTCTTCTTCTTCTTCTCCTTCTTCTTCTTCTTCTTCTTCTTCTTCTTCTTCTTCTTCTTCTTCTTCTTCTTCTTCTTCTTCTTCTTCTCTTCTTCTTCTTCTTCTTCTTCTTCTTCAGGTGCAGTGTAATAAATCCGCATGGTGATAGTTCGAACACATAACCAGCGTGCCTGAAGACAAGCATGCTGGCCACTGGACTACCAAGGCTACCAGATTATACTTCGCTTGTTCAGATGTGACAGAATCTAGGTAACGCAGCTGCTGCTGATTCTATTAAACCAGTTGCATTAATATTGCATGATGCTTGACACTTTCATCATCGACGTAATTCAGTTCAGTTCAGTTCATATTTTTATCATTGCACCGAGCTGAACTGGACTTTCACACATTTTTCTCTAGGTTAATTCACTATTAGCGAAAGAAACCGCCCTCTTGTGGCGCCTTATGCACCCGCTCCGCTCGCGTAAGAAGATCAATAGCAAATTCATCAGGAAAATATGGTTAAGTCCAAAGCTGAGCGCGCGCGCGCGTGTGTGTGTGGGTGTGCGCGTGCGTGCGTGCGTATGTATGTGTGTGTGTGTGTGTGTGTGTGTGACCCTTGCGAATATAAATACTCTTGACACGTAATTCTGAACGTTCAGCTTGTCCTTCAGGATCGCCACCCATGAAGAATATCATCATGTGCCTTGCTAAATGAGGTATAGGCATTCATGAATATCCACTGACCTCTATCTTTGGTACACTAACTCAATTAATTCGATCCCCCCCCCCCCCCCCATGCCACCATCTTAGGTCAAACATCGTCATGTCTATTGGTCTTCTATCTTTCTTCTAACGCTGATCTTTGTATTCGTTACGATTTTCACAAATGCCTATCTTCTCATTGTTTTACCAAAGATCTGTCTCTTTTTTTTTTTTGCTTCTAGTGTTCTCTATACATCAGACTCTTCCAGGTAATTATTGTTATTTTTTTTCTGGCAATCCTAAATCAAAACATTCATCTCATAAACTTCCTTGTTACTGCCTCCACGCTTTTCATAATTTGTTCTTTCCCATTCCAAAATGTCTGGCCACACAGCAGAACATATACGATGTAACATTTCAGAACTCTTCTTCTGAGATTCAGCAGCAGTAACTTATTATACAGAGTTTAAAAAACAGTTAGTTGCATATCCTTTACAGGGCGTTGTAGTCAACACCAGCAATTTTTGTTGTTGTGATGTCTTGGCTAGTTTACGTTCAGTAGTTTGCCATTGCTTTCTGAACGACAGGCACCCATACCATTTAGTAAAAAACCAACGCAACGCGATCAGCTGCCAAATCGTACGCAGCTGCGTTTCGAACGCGGGTATGCAGCATCACGAACTCCTTCGCCACGTTGCCTACATTATACAGAGAGTATACTATAAAAAATGAAAACGACCATCTATCATGCGATATCTGTACGTTTCACTACCATAAGATCATGTTACTCCTTAAGCTCTGTCAGACTAAGAATGAAATGCTATTAAATCATTATTATTATCTTTCATTCTTGTCATCAAGAGTCGTAGAGAGGAATAATTAACGTAGCAGCGTCCGATGAGTGGCACTGGATAGTAACATGTTAGGGTGCCTTTGCTGTCAATCCATTGTTTTCTTCTCTCCCTTTAGCTCTTGTATAAGATCTTCTTCGGTGACGTGCCAGTGTTGACAGCTGAAGATATTGCACTCTAACAACATGGCCTAAACATTGTATCTTCTGCTATTTCAGTAAATGTGGCACAAGGTGTTAATCCCACTGAGTCCGATTACATCTTTTCTCACTCGGTATCGGGTAGTTAAGTTGGCAGCTCTTCTCGAGCCACTCATCTCGCAGGTTTAGATTTTAGAGTGTTAGAGTGTTTTGGATAATGTCCAAGTTTGATATTGGTAGCATAGTATTGATATGAATATGCTATGTATTATCTGTTGGTTTGGTGACATAGGTATATTTGGATATTTCAGAACGTGTGATAATTAATATGTAAGCGCGCTTGCTTTTTGACCACTGATTTCGACTTCTCTGTCTTTTCTCTCACCTTCTGTGATCATACTTTTGTATCCTTACATTCTGTAACCTACTTCAGAAATATACTGTTTATCTATACATTTAGTGGAACAGGAGATCGGCTATTATGCATTTCTTTTGTTTCGGTTGTTTTGTCTGTAGCGCTGAAAATCTAAGACCAAGGGAAAGAGTGACATGGAGGTCGGAACCTCGCCATTATCTCGTGCAGACCCTGTCTATTGTGAAGCGTGTGGAGGGTATTGATTATTCTAAAATAAGGAAATGATGGCATATTTCATTTATTATTGGCTAGTGAATAGAATGTTTGACTTTCCTGTATAAGAGCAACCAATTAATAATACACTTATGCACATTGCACTCGTTAAAAATATATCTGTAGTTGGAGATCAACAAGGGTCAGGCGAGTGGGCTATTGTCCAGGCTGCAATACAAACATTTGAAAAAACTATTCACAAGAAATATGTTAATATCATATGCGAGTTTGGTGTTTACCCAATCTGAATCCTCGCCCCTACTGCGGAGCTTGTACGCTGTGGTGAGATTTTCCTTATGTGATCTATGAAAGGAGACTGGGCACCTATGGTGGTATCCACGTGCAATGGCAGACCTTCTTTGCAAACGACAAATCTGTGGCTGCTCTGTTATAAAATAGCAAGCAAATTAACAATAATCACTGTGAGACTGATCACTTGATAGTTTTCTTAACGGGCTTATTCCTTGGGACACTGAACGCATTTCTCAATTCCCAGACACACCTAGTCGGGTTTCGAAATAATCTGCAGGCTATGTGAAACCACACCGCTTTACGTTATCATCGATGGTATGAGGAATTTATCGTTCAGAAACCAATAGCAAACAACTGAACGTAAAATTGCCAAGCAAATCACAAGCAGTAAAACCATACTGGTGTTGATTGCGGCGTCCTGTAAAGCTCTTTAACTTAATGAGGAAATGAGCCACGGAAGCACAGCTGTCAGCACTGTTACCCGCTGTCGGTTCGGTCGTCATGTGTTCAAATCACCCACATGAATTGGGCTTTCAGGCTGGTTCAGCCTACAATGGGTACCAGAAAAGGCATGGGAAATAAAGGCGGTCGACATGATATTGATCATATAATCTGTTTATTGCGAATTGGTCTATACACATATGAGGTTATCACCATATATTCAATAAACCTCAAGGCTTAATAAATGGTCCTTTGCTTTGTCGGTTTTCGCAGTCTCTAGTTGCACTTAAAACACATTTAAATCACATTATAACAATGCCATGGCAGCAAGATTACCAAACCAGTAACCAAGGAGTCGATAATGCCCACTGTATCATACATTCAATGCTGAATACTTCATTGCGTGCGGTGTTCAGTGTAATCCACTTCATTTCAATAGTGATATCGATACACCAAATTGCTGGATACCCGAATCGTGTACAAGGTAATGGCCTAAAGAGTGTATGATTAGCTTCGGCGTAAAGATCACAGGCCAAACTACGCTCTTTGTATGTGAGTAACTTATGCTGATCGACCGTCTTGATATCAATATTGTTTGAAGCTAGCGTGAGTAAATATCTGCTATTAGGGACACTTGGATCACGTCTTTTATACATATAATCAAGCGTAATATGGATATTAATTCTCCTAGTTAATCTGCCGGTGTTTTGAGAACGATTTCTAATATAGTACACCTTCCAAAACGCGATCATTAGGGTCCAGACGTGGATGAATTCCTGGTATAGTAGGATACTTAAGTATATACTTTAAGTTGCAAGAGACATTTGGCGTTCGAATACAAAAAAAAAAAAGAAGTTAAGTATCACTTAAAAATGTCTGGTAATCTATATATATATATATATATATATATATATATATATATATATATATATATATATATATATATATATATATATATATATATATATATATATATAATAGAATGTATGTCTGTCTGTAAGTATGTATGTATGTACGTATGTTATGGGTTCGCGAACGGTCCATCCAATTAAGATGAATTTTTTTACACGACTTCTTCTCATTCCCCTGCTGCCAACTGTTATAGTTTGTTAGTGTACGAACAGTTATTTACTTAATATTATTTAATATTTTAATTTACATTATAATTTATATATAACGAGGGGACATAACTTTTAATAGCATTGCTATATATGTAAAATTATTGCATATTTCTCAAATAGGTGGATCTTTTCGCTACAGTTATCTACAGGCATATGCGTTATAATCCTCCTCCTCCTCTTTCTCCTCCTCCTCCACCTCCTCCTCCTCCTCCCCTCCTCCCCCCTCCTCCTCCCCCTCCTCCCCTTCCCCTCCCCCTCCTCCTCCACCTACTCCCCTCCTCCCCCTACTCCTCCCTCCTCCCCCTCTTCCTCCCCCTCCTCACCCATCCTTCCCCCTCCCTTCTCCTCCTCCTCCCCTCCTCCTCCTCCCCCTCCTCCTCCCCTTTACCATCCTCCCCTCCTCCTCCTCCTCCTCCTCCTTCACCTTCCTCCTCCCCTCCTTCTCCCCTCCTGCCCTTCTCCTCCCCTCCTGCCCCTTCTCCTCCCCTCCTGCCCCTTCTCCTCCCCTCCTGCCCCTTGTCCTCCCCTCCTCCCCCTCCTCCTCCTCGTCCTCCTCCTTCTTTTTCTTCTGCTGCTGCTGCTGCCGCCGCCGATCCATTTACACAAGTTAATTGGTTGGGGAAGATGTAAATATCTTTCAAGTGCTCTTTCTAATGCTTTTTGTAAGTTGGTCTTCGTTTATCTAAGGTTGTTCTCGATACCACCACATCATTTTTTACATGAAAATTATACGACAACATTATTTTTTACATGAAAATTATACGACAACATTAAAAAAAAAGAAATAATCCTAGCATTAAGCGAAATTTTCTAACTGCAACAAATAAATTATTAGACAGACAGACAGACAGACAGACAGACAGACAGACAGACAGACAGACAGACAGACAGACAGACAGGGAGGGAGGGAGGGAGAGACAGAGGGAGAGATGGAGGGAGAGACGGAGGGAGAGACGGATGGACGGGCAGACAGACAGACAGACAGACAGACAGACAGACAGACAGACAGACAGACAGACAGACAGATAGATAGATAGATAGATAGATAGATAGATAGATAGATAGATAGATAGATAGATAGATCCCCGCCAGGGACTGGGCGAAGCCGGGCCGGCTCAGCTAGTGTTAAATAAACGCAACCTTCAAGGTAAATACATAATGCTGAACAAAACAGAAATGCAGTAACCTTAAAAGAAACTGTGGGGTGGGGGTGGGGGGATTGGGGGGGGGGGGGGTATAATTCTGTGGTGAAGTGGTTAAACAGTATGGATCGGGCTGTAAAACTCGTGAGGCGTTATCATTTCTGCGTCGTCGTTCAGATCACTAGTGCAATTTTCTGCAAACTCTAGGCGTGGGGAGGGGAGGGGTGTCATCGCTGGAGCTGCGGAGGTGGTGTTCCGTGCGACCTCTCGGCAAGCGGCTTGTCATTCTACGGAGGGAGACCTAGCCATATAGGGTAAAACTCTGTGCCATGCAGTCGCCCCCCTCCACTCTTGTTCATTTTAGTCCTTTAGTTTAACAGAAAATATTATAATGCAATCTTGCATTTATAAACTTTTATTGATGGTTAAATCTTAATTGCCGGCTCTGTGGCGAAGGGGTTACGAATGTAATTCGTAATCCCGCACACCACGTTCGAAACACCGCCTTGTGTTGGTTTCTATACGATAGTATGTGTTCTGGTCTTTCAGAAAGCTATGCAATCTACTGAACGTAAACTTGGCCGGGTATCAGAAACAACCAAACAATGCTGGAGTTGACTGCCACGTCGTGTCATGGATACGCAACTAATTTAACTAGGTCCTAATTGTAACGAGAAGAGAGAAAAAACGGAGATTATTTTATTGCATCGGAAGTTGGGGCAGTAGGTGTTTTGACCAAATGAAAAATGTACACAGAAATGGTTTTGCTATGTAACAATTGTTTCACGACATGGGCCCACAAAAAAGCTTGGCTATCAAGGCGCGAGGTGCCACTCCCAAACTGAATATGTGAGGCTACAGGTATCACTAAGTAAGAGGCCCACACCACAGCTCTGACTAGATTCCAATCTTAACCTAGCACTGACAAGCGATAAAAGCAGTAGAAGGAGTCATCATCATCAAATGACCTGCCAGCTGGCGTAGGCGTTCATGGCTCTCCAGAGATCTCGGTCGTTAGTTTTCTGAATTAACTCTGCTCCTGATATTCGGACATGCCACCGTCTGAATAAATCCAGCATCATTTCTCTTGGTCTGCTTTTGCTTCTCTTCCCCTAGATCTTTCCAGTTGTTACGATGTTCTCCAATGCCTCTCTTCTCATCACATGACCGAAGAAAGATGTTTGTCTCTTTCGTATTGTTGTAAATAATGTTCTAGTTTCATTAGCCTGTTTCAGGCAGTCGTTGTAAGTTGCTCTAGCAGTCTAAGGAATTCCGCAACATTCGTCTCAGGAACCACATCTCTGTTGCTTCAAATTTTTTCTTAATTCATTCATTTAAATTCCATGCTTAACTACCATACAACAAAACTGTTTCTACATAGCATTTCAGCACTATGTTTCTTATATTCAGTGATAGTGACTTATTGCAGAAGATACTCATTTTCTGAAATGCGGCTTTTGCTTGCCCTATTCTGCTCTTAATCTCTGTTGTACATCTTCCATCTGATGTTATAAATGCCCCTAGGTATTTACAGTTATCCACTTGATTAAGAATTGTTCCTTCTATTTCTATGTCACATTTTGGTGTCACCATTTTCTTTGAGATCACCATTGTTACTGTTTTCTTGATATTCAAGGCGAGTCCTTTCCTTGCACTCTCTGTTACTACAGTGTCCAACAATTGTTGTATGTCTGTTGATTTATCCGCCACCAATACTGTGTCATCTGCATAGTGTATATTATTTACGTTAAACCTCCAACTAGTATTCCTGGCATCTCTTTGATCTCTCTCATTATTACTTCGCTATACAGGGAGAAGAGATCGGGTGACAAGACACACCCCTGTCGTACTCCTAGCTTTATCTGTTCATAACTATTCTCTTTATTTCCCATGTTAATTGCTGCTACTTGGTTCCAGTAAATATTCTTTATTATTCTTGAATCTTTCCCATCAGTGTTGATATCTTTCAACATTTTAATCAGTTCATCATGTTTTACTTATCAAATGCCTTAGTATAATCTATGAAGCACATAAATATGTCTTTCTGTTTCTCTATTGACCTTTCTATTAGTGTCCGTAATGTATATATTGCATTGTGTGTGCCCTTTTCCTCCACAAATCCATACTTTTCTTCACTAATTTTCATTTTTATTTTCTTTGTGGTTCTTCTCATTATGATTCTGTGTAGAAGCTTACTGATATGGTTTATGAGGTTAATTGTACGAAAATCTTCACATTCAATTGATCCTGGTATTTTTGGTATAGCTATAAATACACATTTCAGCATATCATCTTAGCGTATTCTTGTTTGTCATTTTTACTGTTTTCTTTTGTACATCAGCGTTATGATTTCTTCATTCATCCATTTTTTCTTGGCTATTTGGCTTCTCTCTGATAATATTTCTGTGCTAGTTTTATGAATGGACTACCTTAACATTTCCCATTGTTCATTTATACTCTGTATTTTAGCTATTGCCGGTCTCTCTGGCCGAGGGGTTACAACACTTTCTCCGTAATCCCGTTTATCACGCAGAGTCTCGTAGCGGGAGAAAACTGGGAGCGGTTCGTCCCCCGCTAGAGACTTGCGGGATAACTGAGCCGGCCGCTCAGAAAGCAAGGGCAAACTACTGAGCGTAATCTTGCCAAGAGATCAACAGACAACTGAAAGATGCTGCTGTTGACAGCTAGGTCCTGTAAAAGGATATGCGAAAAAAAAAAAAATTAGCTATTGCATTGTAAAGGAGTAGTAAGAAAAATAGAAGAAATGAGGCAAACATTAGGTTAGAGATGAATGTTTTATTGTAATGATATCTATCTAGTGTGGGAATCTTGTCATCAATACATTCATCAACATTGACACGAACCTCTTCATTTTTTCCCCGCATATCCTATTTACAGGACATCGGTGTCAACACCAGCATTTTACCGCTGTTGTTGATGTTTTGGCAAGATTACGCTCAGTAGTTTGACTTTGCTTTCTGAGCTACTGGTTCACATATCCCCGTAAGTAACTAACACGATGCGATCCGCTACCGAATCTAGCGCAAATGTGTTCCTTTACGTGGATATACGGGATTATGAAGAAAGTCGTTAACTTTTTCACCAGGGAGACTGACACCTCTTCATTACCGCAGGCATTTTGTTTTTCTGAGGTTTCATGGGCTTATGTTGTCTGTTATTTTGACGGCACGCATTCTGAAGGTATAGGGATAGCGTGAAGTTTGTGTTTGAGGCGTCTTGAAACAGAAAAGAATTTAATAGATTTATTTTCTGTGATCTTTAACTAAAGTATTTTCTATCCAAGAAAATTACTTTCTCGGTCCTTTGGAATTTGGAATCTACATTTGTCCCAAAAGCCAATGCTTTATCTTGTATGGCAATTGCCTTTTCTAATTATCAGGAAGTTTGCAAGAGCCGCGTCACAAGGTAAGGATACAGTTGAAACTTGTCGGACTGACCAGCGATATGGTACAGTGTCTGAATTGCGAGCGATTGGGTACAGTGAAGCGGAATTGCATGTGACAGAACACGGAGAGTCCAACTTGCGTTAGGATTAGTATAAATAATAGAATAAATTATGCTATACTTCGCAGGTGTGGAACATTTAATGACAACCGGAAAAATTAGCGGAAAGAGAGAAGACAGCGTGAGAAGATTCTTGAAAGTTTTGTGTCATGGCACGTGTCAACACACAAATTGATTCATGTCGTAGGAGATCGCAATTTGTGGTGAGGCATTATTGCCCACGCCAACCGGCAAGGCAAGGGATAATTATGACGATCGGCGTATTCGTTAGCTTGCCAGCACATACTTTTGTAGGAGCTGTCACATAATGAAATGAGATTGAGAAGAGCACCGGCTCACCTCATTTAGTTTAGTTTAGTTTAGTTTAATTTAGTTTAGTTTAGTTTAGTTTAGTCGTTGGATCAACATCACGGCACACGGTTTAACCCATAAGTGCTCCGTTTTCCTCCTAAGTCTGGAGAAACTCAGCTTAATGCACGAACTCCGTTGCATCGGCGAGGATCCTGAAATACTTTGGGTAGATTTTTAACTCGAAATTTTGCCCGGGCAGCGCCGTTAGGCTACTCTTTTTCGATTTCCAACTGCCAAGGGATTTTTTACGCGCGCAACAATACACACGGGCGTCCGATCTCACTACCCAGAGATCAGGGGAAATTTTAATTACTGGAAGTCCAGGTGGATTTTTTAAATAAATCCCGGTTCTCACCGGGGCCTGAAACCGGGACCTCCAGCACTCGAGGCAGACACCATACCTCGAGGCCACTCAGCCCCCCCCCCCCCCCCCCCCCCCTAATTTAAATTAGAATATGAGAAGACTTCACATTCCAGAGGCAGCACCTGCTACAAACATCCTTTAATCATCATCACGTGCAATGCCGGCTGGCGTAGGCGTTCATAACTCTCCACAGATCTCGCTCTATGGTTTTCTGGATCCACTCTGCTGTTGACATTCCTCCATGTCTCATTTCTCTTGGTCTGCCTCTGCCTCTCTTCCCCTCGATCTTTCCAGTTGTCACGATGTTCTCCAATGGCTCTCTTCTCATCGCATGACTAAAAAAAGCTGTTTGCCACAAACTACCTTCACCTTACAGAAATGCAGGTTTCTATCACAGGATCCCATGTTTATCCCGTTTCCCGTCCTAACTGACATCAGAGATTTCTCAGAGAAGAAATTCAATGAAGAATGAAGCCGTTGTCCCATCCTCACGTGTACAATTCCAGAAATATATAAAAGCAAAACAATACAGAATAAACTTCATCAAATGTCAGTCTTGTTTACCTGTGCCTACAGGGCGTGCCTGGGGGACGAGGCTGCTCAGTGGCTAGTACGTTTGGCTGTCGACCAGTAGTCATGGGTTTGAATTCGCGGCCAGTCGCATTTCAAATATTGATTTGGGGTCCCAAATCCTCCCAGCCTAAAACTGGTACCATAACAAGTATTTAGAAGTAAAAGCGGCCGGCCAATGTGATATTGGTCACATCACGGTTTGAATTGTGATAGGTTTAGAAAAAAAATGTGGCTAGCATCACATGTCCAAAACACCTCAAGACGTGCATTAATGGTCTTTCACTTTTATTTACAGGTCTTATCTTTGATCAGTAATGTTATTTACCGGACTTATCTCTGATCAGTACTTTTATTTACAGAACTTATCTCTTATCAGTATTTTCATTTACCTGACTTATCTCTCATCAGCATTTTTTTTAAACCTGACTTATCTCTGATCATCACTTTTATTTATCTAACGTATCTATCAACAGCACTTTTATTTACCTGACTTATCTCTCATCAGCACTTTAATTTACAGGTCTCATCACTCAATCGGCAGCTATCATACCTTTAACGCCTGTGTCCTTTGCCGGGGGTTTTCCTTCTATTATTTTCATTAATGCTTCTTCTTGCTGTAAATTATAGATAACCAAACCATGACAATTTGTTTCTGCATTACGTCGAATATTAATATACATTTCGTTATTTCTTCCAGTGAGTTATTATTTTTGCGTTTTCACAGGTTAAAATGTTGCATGTCCTTTGAAGGACGTTTCAGTCATTCCAGGTTAATTTTGTGGGCAATTTTAGGTTCAGTAGTTTGCAATATTTTCTGAACAAGACGTCAATGTTTAAGTCCAACTCATTGCCGGTTTAGTAAATGAACTCCCTGTCAAGAACCTGGATTCACACAGGCATGCTGGCCACTTCATTCGTACCTTACGATCACAAACACGAGTGTACAAATGGTATCCATAGTAATATTTATTTTCAGTAATTCTCTCACACAGTTTTCGCTCAGGCGATAATGCCTACACAGATACATATATCACTCGCATCAATCGCTCTCACAACTCAAATACATTCGCTCGCTATGTCTAACTATGTCCTTCCTAATCTACACAGTCGCTAGGGAAAATCACACATCTGAACGCTCCAACAGTCAAGTCCGGTCTGCCTGAGTTTACAGGTCTCGCTACTCTTTGCCCCTCAATTCCCCGTGCGGTCAGCAGCACTGCGTGCTGGTCACTTGTCACGTAGTCTAGAGTCTCGTACTCGTTACCCTACAGTCGTACTATCGTTCAGTCTGTTTACGGGTAGTTCCCCGTGGTTAACGTCCCTTGTCCTATCCGGGTGGTAGATTCCCGTTATGTCCTGGTTCTGACACGTCTGTGTCCTAACTGTGTCCTGTCTTATAGCTGGTTGAAGGTCTACGTCCTTCTACTGTCTCTATCTGTCTATTCTCTGATAACAGTCCTTATCTATGTCCTGTCTCTCTCTATCTATTCTCTTATACAGGTCCTTATCTATGTCCTGTCTCTCTCTATCTATTCTCTTATACAGGTCCTTATCTATGTCCTTGTCTCTCTCTATCTATTCTCTTATACAGGTCCTTATCTATGTCCTGTCTCTCTCTATCTATTCTCTTATACAGGTCCTTATCTATGTCCTGTCTCTGTCCTTTCCTTTCTTCTGTCCTTGTCCTACTTATATCATTTATACAACACTATTTATACAATATTTTCTGAACAAGACGTCAATGTTTAAGTCCAACTCATTGCCGGTTTAGGAAATTAACTCCCTATCTCGCCATAAATGTTTTTAAAATTTCATTCTATGATGAAAATGTCCGTAATTTCTTTCTCATTTGACCACTAGCATCATTAACCTTCAATCTTTCTAGTTGTCACCCTCTCGTCGCATAACACATTCACCACTAATTAAACTATCCCAGAGGAAGGACTGCCGTTTAATCTTGGTGGTGCAATAGTGCGGCTCCTTGAGCTTTGAACGGTAAGATAAAAAAGCAACATGGCGGTAATCATTCTAATGAGGCACAGTGAAACGTTGATGTGGAGGCGGCGATTTGGGAAAATACGGCCTGGGGAAAGCAATTGGCTTTCCAGCGGTCGAAGGGAAGGTGCCATGATAATTTTAGTCAGGGCACGACGCACCAGGTGTGCAGTTTACGTCTGCCTGAGATTGGGATAGCTTGTGTCTCTCCTGAAATTTGGATAGCTTGTGTCTCACTGAGATTGGGATAGCTTGTGTCTCCCTGAGATTGGGATAGCTTGTGTCTCCCTGAGATTGGGATAGCTTGTGTCTTCCTGAGATTGGAATAGCTTGTGTCTCATAGAGATTGGGATAGCTTGTGTCCCTCTAAGATTGGGATAGCTTATGTCTCTCTGAGATTGGTATAGCTTGTGTCTCTCTAAGACTGGGATAGCTTATGTCTCTCTGAGATTGGGATAGCGTGTGTCTCCCTGAAATTGTGATAGCTTGTGTCTCCCTAAGAATGGAATAGCTTGTGTCTCCTTGAGATTGGGATACTTGTGTCCCCCTAAGACTGGGATAGTTTATGTCTCTCTGAGATTGGGATAGCTTGTGTCCCTCTAAGACTGGGATAGTTTATGTCTCTCTGAGATTTGGATAGCTTATGTCTCTCTGAGATTGGGATAGCTTGTGTCTCCCTGAAATTGTGCTAGCTCGTGTCTCCCTAAGATTGGAATAGCTTGTGTCTCCTTGAGATTTGGATACCTGTGTCCCTCTAAGACTGGGATAGTTTATGTCTCTCTGAGATTGGGATACTTGTGTCCCTCTAAGACTGGGATAGTTTATGTCTCTCTGAGATTTGGATAGCTTATGTCTCTCTGAGACTGGGATAGTTTATGTCTCTCTGAGATTGGGATAGCTTATGTCTCTCTGAGATTGGGATAGCTTGTGTCTCCCTGAAATTGTGATAGCTTGTGTCTCCCTAAGATTGGAATAGCTTGTGTCTCCTTGAGATTGGGATAGCGTGTGTCCCTCTAAGACTGGGATAGCTTATGTATCTCTGGGATTGGGATAGCTTGTGGGTAGGCACACACCGCTGCGTATTTATGGGATAAATGAGAAAAACGGTTACTGCGTCTAGAAACTGGAAGGTTAGTTGCGAATGCACAACAGTAAAAAGACACCTGGGAGCCATGACCCACGTGGGTCTGCCATCAGCATGTCAAGGATATAACGAAGCCTTTCGACGAAAAGTGGCCATTTCTGGCGATCAGAAGTGTCATGATCAGAAGTGCCATGATCAGAAGTGTCATCAGACAACGTTATGAACACGATCGTACGCGGATTAGACGCCCGAACTCGCCCTCTGCTAAAGTGAGGGAACGATTGGCCACGTATTCCTCCTCACTTTCAAGCTTACAAAATGTGATGTCCCTATCACATCACCGATCCATACCAGGAAACTGCCCGGGACAAATAAAATAGTTAATGTAGTAATGGAGCTTCATTTCATATAATTAAATGCCGACAGCGTTGTCTTTTCAACTATTTAATGCAGTTTTCTATGTTGCTGTAATGTGTTTTTAAAATGATATTATTATTTGTATTTTGTCAGTCCAGATTATGTATTTGATGTTACAAATAGCTTGTGCCAAGGAAATAAAACAAGTCTGTCTGTCTGTCTGTCTGTCTGTCTGTCTGTCTGTCTGTCTGTCTGTCTGTTTTCTCTCTGTGTGTCCTCTCTATATATCTGTCCATTTCCTCTCTCTATATCTATGCTTCTTCCCTTTATCTCTATATAGTCTTTCTCTGTCTGTCGCAGTCACTATATCTCTCTATCTTCTCTCTCTCCCTCTCTCTCTCTCTCTCTCTATCTCTCTATCTCCATTTCTCTATCTCCTCTAGCTCGCCATCTCTCTATCTTCTATCTCCCTATCTATCTGCTCTCTTCTCTGATTCTCTAACTCCTCTCTCAATCTCTCTATCAACTAGCTCACTCACACCCCCCCCCCCCCCCACCCCACGCCTTCTCACTCTCATCACCGGGGTATTTGAAGACACTGGGGTAGTTGGCGACAGATTTACGGTTTGCAAGTACCGTGTAACCTTTGAGCGGAATGGAAAGCATCAGTTCTAATGTGACATGCTTATCCTTCCTGGTTGGGATTTATGGAAATCGAAAGAAAAGACCACGTCTGTGACTCTCTAGTCCCAGATGTGGGATTACTGAGTTTTATCCTGGATGGAAAATTGAAAACAGGAGGATTAAATAATGACAGCAAAGGACGTGACCTGGCAACTTACGGATTCGGACTGAAAAGAAACAATAAGGGAGGAAGTGCACAAGAAATAATAATAAAAGTGTTTGCAATTACAAAAAATACCGGACAATAAGAGTGCAGAAAAGATCGTTAGTCCGTTACTTTAAAAAAAGCGTGTACTGAGAAGCAATTGTTGAGGAAATTAAGTGGCTAACTGGACTAAATGAGATAGCACGAGAGAAGAAAAAATATTCAATACTGCCAAAGTCATTAGCATCTGTGTGTGCATGTGTTAGTGTTGTGTTTTTGCTCTTGCGTGCGTTCATGCGTCCGTGGGTGAGTGCGTGCATACATGGGTGTGTAGACTCACATTTCATATGCAGATATATGTTAACATTTTATAAACGACACTATAAGACTATGCTACCTGTCAAACATGATATTCTCTATGCTGTCCTTATCATTAAAAGCTAGAAACCTGATATCCAAATCACCAGTGCGTGGCGTTCTTAGAGAGTAAGTAACAGAATGTAAAGGACCCTTTTACAGACCTCAATGCTTTTAGGGTATATGGTGCTAGACATATTTCTATAGAAAAATCGACATCCTGTGGGAGATGGGGTCAATGTCACGTCGGTCGCCTTTATTAGCCGAGATATATCTTCAGACCCATTTAAGGTGCAGGCTCCGTGGCGAATGGCTTACGGCGAAGTTCGTAATCCCCTATACCCGCTTTCGAAACACAACTGCTCGTGAATTGGCAGAAGACAGCGTTGTGTGGGTTTTGGTGCCCGTAGTTCAGAAAGCAATGGCAAACTACTGAATTTAAACTTGCCTAGAGATCACAACGGCAGAAATTCTGGTGTTGACTGCAAAGTCCCGTAAAAAGGATATGCGCACAAATAAAAATTATTTAATGCAGGGTCTATTTTGGAGTACAGGTCAATTATGTAACATCCGCCTTGATGCGAATACATATTTATAAACATAGGGTCTGCAGGCAAGCTTCTCATCACTATATAACTGCGGCTGCCAACTCTTGGAGAGCCTTAGACGCATTGCAATGAATCAAGATGTGAGAAACCACCGCCAGCTCTGAATACGACTTTCGCCGAGAAAGCCAGTTCAACTAGGAAATCATACCACAATAACTTCAAATCGGGAAGAATACAGGGATGTCCGAAACGCTTACTTTAGTTTACTTTACTTTAGTCGATGGATCAACATCACGGCACACGGGTGTAACCCATAAGTGCTCCGTTCTCCTCCTAACTCAAACCTGAGTCTGGAGAAACTCAGCTCAGTGCACGAACTCCGTAGCACCGGCGAGGATCCTGAAATACTTTGGGTAGATTTTTAACTCAATTTTGCCCGGGTAGCGCCGTCAGGCTACTCTTTTTTCGATTTCCAACTGCCAAGGGATTTTTTACGTGCGAACAATACACACGGGCGTCCGATCTCACTACCCAGAGACCAAGGGAAATTTTATTACTAGAAGTCCACGTGAAAAAATCCCGGTCCTCACCGGGGCTTGAACCCGGGACCTCCAGCACTCGAGGCGGACACCATACCTCGAGACCACCCAGCACTCCGAAACGCTAGTAAAGGAAAACTAGTGATTGAATGAATCTTTGGGAAATGCGTGAAAGGAACTATTAGCGATGAGTTTTAACCTTGACATTAATTCGTTCAGATAAACAGATTGGAGGATTATTTAAAAAAAAAAAAAAAAAAACTAATAAAACTAAGTTCAGAAGCAGTTTCCTGTTTTATAAGCCCAATGAACGGGGAATAGGCGTCTCACTTAGAGAGACGACGAACGCAGGCATCGAATCCTCGGCATACCACGCTCATGACAGTATTAGCGCAACTCCCTTCTGAGGGATAAGGGGCGGAAGAAAAGATTAACTCAACCTCACAACAACTACGGACGAAATAAGGACATATAAACACAGTGGGCACACTGTATCGACCCTATTAGGAATGATTAGTTTGAAAATAAGTCTATCATTTATATTGCCTTTGGCTGGTGGGGGGCTTGTAGCTACGGATTCCACTTCCGACCCAAAAAGTGAAGCAGACCAGCTAAAATATATAGTTTAGGATGTCACTCTTACCGTTTTCGTGACTGGGTAGTAAAACGGAAAACTAACTTTCTCAGATATGGGCCGGAAAATAGCGGACGACTGAGCATATTGAACACATTTGTTTTTTAACTTTCCAGAACTGGAGATCGCATGGAGTAGGTTGTTGTCAGTGTAACATTAAGAAAACAATGAACACTTATCAACTCTTCAAACTTGAATAGGAGTCTCGTAGTAATGGCGGTTGGTGTGCTTAAATGTAGATACCTATATCCATATTTAACTGTTTGCACACCTTCGACTCCAAATTTTCTGGACTGAACTGAACTGAACTACTGCGCCGCCTTCCTAACAACGACGTATTTGTGTTTTTATATTATTAAATTGTATAATTTCACGTTTTACTTTAGATCTGTTTGTGTTGTTCCGGTGCTGATGAAGATTATTATAATCGAAACATCGTTCAATGTGTCGGTATATGCTTTTTGCTATTTTGTATTATTGTATATGATTTTTATTTTGTTTATTTCTCCCTGTTATTTATGTTCACCATTGTGAAGTCGGTTGTAGGGGATGTACACTATATCCGTATTTAGTATATCTCATCTTTTCATAGAGTTACACGTACATGTGAAGGCTTCAGGTTCGAGTTTCATCACCGCACTGACACGATTAATTGTTCCTACCAGTATGGATTTGAGGTCAGTCATGCCTGGTGTAATGTAAGTAAGAAATTGGTAACGGTCATAGTTACACAACTTGGGCATATCGTTGGCACTCGGAATACAATGAGGTAAGTATAATTCCGGTCGCCTTTGCTTCCCAAGGCATTTCCTGGTACCCATTTTAGGCTAGGCTGACCTGAGAACTTAGACCAATTTTACAAATGAGTGCGGATGCTGATTTGATACCATGACCACTAGTCCACCTCGGCTCCTGGTGTAATGAGTGCTGGGCACTTTTCAGAATTTTGACGATACTGTTTTGAAATGAAAGAAAGCGAAGAAGGGAATTGATATCTCTATCTCATTATGTTGCAGCCTAGAATATGTGAGGACCTAACTCTTCACAACCTAACATCAGTATCTTCCAAAGGATTACTTTTACTTGGATCAAACATAGTATCAAATAAATTATAGAGGAAAGCTTGCCTGGCAGCCGCTCCGACCCACCCAAAAATTGTAATCTGTGTCATCATACAAGTGACCAGCAGCTCAGCATGGCCCAATGAAATATGAGCGCTCGTTCCTCAACATGTGTGCTGATGTCGGGGTAGCGGGTTCAACCCCTACACCGGTCAGCTAGACTATACTGTTGGCTTCTCGTTCTTGTCTTGGAGACGTAAATTACAAGTACCTCTTCCTCCGAAGTCGGAGAGTGTCTGCCTGTACGGCGAGGACACCTGTCTGTACACCAATAAGCTAGACATGGGACAACGGATACTCACGCAAAACTCAGGTCCTGTATGACATCACACTGATGTTGGACACCAGGATGTCTTCATCCGACATACAGGACTTCGCGTTGGAGCTCAAGCCAACGAACACAAGCAAGCAAGCAAGCAACAAGTACCTCTGAAGTCGAAGTGGGTTCGCCTGATGTCGAGGGACATTGGTAATAGGGGCATGTAATCCACGCGCACATATCAGCCCAGTGCATTAGAAGCAGTTGTACGTGTATGGACTACGCTTGACTTCAAAACGAGAGAAAGAAAAACAAATGCAAGTGACCACTACCTTGAAAAGGAAAATGGCTGCGCTGGTATAACTCATCGACACACTTCCGTTACATGGATAGTTAATAAACTGCGTGGTTTGTTAGACCGATGTTTGCTTTTATATGTTGGTTCATACCACACTGGAATCATCATCACCATCATCATCATCATCATCATCATCATCATCATCATCATCATCATCATCATCATCATCCAGTGCCTTGCCGGCTGGCGTGCGCTTTCATGCCCCTCCACAAATTGCGAATTCTGACGTCATGGATCAATTCGTGTGTTGACTCCCATCCCTGCCATGACACAAGACTGTCAATAATCTTCTCGCGCTGTCTTCCTCTATCTTTCTGTCCGAACATTATTTTTTGTCACGACGTATTCCAGTCTTTGTCTTCTCATAACGTGCCCAAAAAACCACGACTGCCTCTTTCTGATGTTTGTGGTAAGTTGTCTTTGTGACTTAGCTTCCCTCACAATATCCAAATTGCTCATTTTGGCTGAAAGACTGACCACCTAAATAAAAGGACCATGTTGTACGAACTGAGGAGTATTGTGTATATGGTGCTAGCCCCATTATGTTATAGTCATATGACACTCGATGGGTGGTCTGAGCAATATCACGGCGGCCGCTTTTACCTCGCGATAAATTTCCTGGTACACATTTTAAACTGGGTGCACCTGGGAGCTCAGGTCAATTTAAAACATAATCGTTTGGATGAGGATTCGAATACATAACCATCAACCCGCCAGGCACGTCTGCGAGCCACTGCAATACAACCTGTCTCAACGGATGATTTACCATACACAAATAGGGAGGAGAAAATACTCCCCGCACAGCCAGTTTTAATTAAGCTGCTCTCTGTGTGAAGCTGTTCGTTCTGCCTCTAGGAAAAAAATGGAAGAGTTTGTTTCCAGTCAGTTGATTTCTGTAACGTATAGATTGTAGAGCGGTTCTAATCTTTAATCGTAAAGGGACACTTGGATTATTTGTTATTATAAGAGAAGAGTAATATCAACAGAGAGCAGAAAGTCTTTTTCAGAACTTCGATTTTAACACATGCCTCTGAAAAGACTCTCGATCATTCGCCAGTTCCGGTATTTAGTTAGTTAGTCAGTTAGTCTCGGTTCCAACTTCACGGCAAAGGGTCGCCCCATTATACCCCTTTCCTTCGCCAGTGACTATCACACAAAATGCTCTTCACTGCCCCATGTGAAAAATGGAACAGACCGGAGTCTCGACAAACCAACAGCCTGCACTCTCGACAAACCAACAGCTCGCACAGGTATACTATACATAATGCCGCTGCCAGAATGCCAACACAAGCAGCCACACATTACTACATGAGGCAACCCAGTTAGATCAGTGGCCGACCGGCCGCCATTTTTCCGTTGGTTAATGCATGTTTATCCTAAAAGTAATATGGTGTATGATCCTTTTAGTCGCTTTGGACCCCCCTGGGCATATGGTGCTAGATCCATAATTGTATAGACTAATCGACAATCAATGGGTGAAGTGGTCCACATCACACCGACCGCCTTTACTTCCAAAGGCAGTTCCTGGTACCCATTATACTCGGTCGACCTGGAAGTCCAGACCAATGTTTTCTTAATCCGGCTCGGTGTGGATTCGAATTCATTGCCATCCGGTCGGCCGGCAGGTGAGCGTCCAGCTATTCCTCATCAGCTGCTTCCCCTTTTATTCATGCTAAGCGTATCTTCAGTCCGTCGTCGTGATGGTCGGCTTCTGAATCGACCTTCAGAAACCATTCCGTCCATTCCAGACCAAATCGACCGAGACTATAATGTGTACCAGAATACTTCCTGGGATATATAGAAGGCCGGCGTGATATTGGTCCCAGCTTCTATCTAACTCCGATCAACCTGTTTCATAGTTCCTTGACAACCGAGTCGATGTTCGGAATCAGGGCTGGTGATTTGGAAGCAAGCCGCTTTTCGTTGATTTTGAACGTATGAGCGTTAGTCGTTCAGAAAACAAAGGCAACCTGAACGTAAACATTGTCTAGTAAATCACAAACAGACAAATACCGCTGGGGCTGATTACGATGTCCTGCAAGGGACATGCAACTAACTTTTTAGAAAGACACTCGAGGCCATAGAGGTGAAAAGTCTATGCTGATTGCTAAGAATCGCAGGCACGGCTAAGTAAACGATATTCAAGTACTGCAAGGACATATGAGAATCTACACCAAGAAGATAGCCTTTTTTTTTTTTTTTTGGCAACGTCATCAGACGAGAATATCCGTAGAAGATTGTGACAACTGGAAAGATGGAGGAGGATCTTAGAGACGCTGTCAAAAATGTGGCATGAGTAGAAGAGTGTAAGAGTGGCACAGGTAGACGAATATAGATCGAACATATCTCCAACACAGAGGGTATCTGTTTGTGTAGGAAAATGACGACCTGCGCACTTCAGCATGACACAGATAATGTTGTTGGTGATTATGAGGATGGGCGGTCTAATACTGACAACATACAGTGCTTTCTAGTGAAGTAAATAAATAAGAGCATAACATCATTTCTACAGAATAACACCACATCAAGGAAACGGGGTTCTATTTTGGAGGCCTAGAATATGTTAGAACGGTCACCGAGTTGTCCTCTTTCCGAAAGGGTCTGAAGCGTCTATAATAATAATAATAATAATATAATAATAATAATAATAATAATAATAATAATAATAATAATAATAATAATAAGTATTATTATTATTCCACTCCTCCTCTTCCTGCTCCTGCTCCCTCTGCTCCTGCTCCTGCTCTCCTCCTCCTCCTTCGTCTTCTTCTTCTTCTTCTTCTTCTTCTTCTTCTTCTTCTTCTTCTTCTTCTTCTTCTTCTTCTTCTTCTTCTTCTTCTTCTTCGTCTTCTTCTTCTTCTTCTTCTTCTTCTTCTTCTTCTTCTTCTTCTTCTTCTTCTTCTTCTTCTTCTTCTTCTTCTTCTTCTTCTTCTTCTTCTTCTTCTCCTCTCCTCCTCCTCCTGAACCTCCTCCTACATTTGAGCATCGACCCTCCACCAACTCACGCCAAGCTGTCCTATCATGTGCTATCTCTTTTATTTGCCTCAATGTCGTACGACTACTATTCACCCCTGATTCTATGTTTCTTGTGTTATTAGGTCTATTTTCGTTTGACCTGTAAATTCCAGTCAAATCATTTTACCATACAAAAATTCCTCCCTCCCCCTTTAATCACTCCGTCATTCCCTGGAATCTGTCTAGTTCTCTCCCTACGCATTAGCGATCATGTCATATCAATTTACTTTTGCTTTTCTGCACACGAAATTGGATTTTCCCGACTCTTTCGTGCCATTTATTTCGCACAATCCCAAATTACTAATGTTACAATATTTCATTTCTTCTACCACGTGTGCTGTCTTTCCCATTACATACTAGGCTCTAACATTCTAGATGCCTATTCTTGAGATTGTTCTAGGCGACCCAGTCACCAGTCCAGACTCCTTGCGGTTTTCTTCGCATCGCGAAATACTTCCTGTCGAAGAACCTTCTTTTTTCTTGGATTGCTGAGTCATTGTCCTTCCTTATCTATAAGATTTATTCATAGTTTTTTTGGATTGCTGAATCATTGTCCTTTCCTTATATTTCACACTTATTCATGACTTCTTAGATTGTTGAGTCACTGTCTTTAAGACTTGTTCAGTGTTATCTGGACACTGCAGCTAAAGTTGTATACGGAATGATGTAGCTAGTCACACGCCAACCCTTGTCAATAGCATCATACGACATGCTTGGTAGGTTGCAGTATAACAACTCTTCGCTTCCCTTGAGGACCCCGGTATCAAGAGGACGAGAATCATTGTATTGACCACAATTCCAGATAGATATTGGTATTGCCATCGATCAGGAACCGGACGTATTGTAATATGTCACTCAGCGTCAGTGTGATTGAATGCCAGCACGTGGTGTGAATTGCCGTGCCAGGAGCTTATTTGAATTGTGTTTTGGTGGCTTCCCGACCTCACCCTGTCACCACCGGCCATCTTGTCGTCCCATGGTATTGATATAAGCCTTGAGGGGGGGGAGGGGGGGGGGGGGGGGAGTCGTTTGCGTGATGGTCAGTGAAGTTGTGGTTTGTACATGCCATTTTTCTATACATCCTCTTGATCTTCTTATTGTTGTTCTTGTTATTGTGGTTGCTGTTATTATTGTATTGTGCTTGTTATTTTTGTTCTTCTTCGTCTTGTTCTTCTTATTCATCGTTTTCTCCCCCCCCCCCCCCCCCCATCACAGATCCCCCTTTCTCCCTCTCCCATTCTCGACCTATTCCTCCTTTTTTACTTCTTCTGCTTCTTCTTCCTCTTGTTGTTGTTGCTGTTGCTTTTGTTGTTTTTTTTTTTTATGATGATGATGATGATGATGATGTTGTTGTTGTTGTTGTTGTTGTTGTTGTTGTTGTTGTTCTTCTTCTTCTTCTTCTTCTTCTTCTTCTTCTTCTTCTTCTCCTCCTCCTCCTCCTCCTCCTCCCCGAAATAGTTGATTATGGTGGTGATGTTTTTCAATTGTCTAGAAGACTGAGACCTATATCTTTATTCTGAGTCAATAACTTTCAGATCGTCTAAGTCCTGAATTGAGCTTGCATCTATCTGAGTGAGATTGGTTTAATGGCCTGTCTCCCTATCCGGTACTTAAATGCAGTCTTCACTGGGCTGTGTTGCTGAGCACTACTTTCTCTTTCCAAGATTGGAAATAGAGTTACGAGACAAATTCGAGGACTGTCTTCAAAAATAACCAGTATGTTATTAATCTAGTTCACTGTAGCAACCAGATAATGTTAAACAATATTTGATGACATTCTAAAATGTAGAGGAAATTCATCTTTCCCAAGCCGAAAGTCAGTATTCTTCTAATCAGTAAACGACCTTATTAGATATCTCGAAATATTCGCCTCTTTCACGTAGTCGTCCTCTGAAGCAGCCGGTAATAACATACCAGGCAGTTACAATATTGTAAGATATCGTCTGCAGAATCAGTGCAAGGTGGTTCAATATGTCTATGACGAATATTGGTTGAAATGTGTTTAACTAGAATGGTACAAGATGTGTAAAACCACCGTGGAACACAATTTTTATAACTAGAATGCCACAAGGTGTGTAAAACCACCGTGGAACACAATTTTTATAACTAGAATGCCACAAGGTGTGTAAAACCACCGTGGAACACATTGTATATAACTGAAAAGGCACAATATATGTAAAACCACTATGAAACAAAATGTGTATAACAAGAATGGCACATGTGTATAATAAATAAAGGTCTCTTGTACACGCCTCAGGGTGCTTTGGGCGTATGTTTCTAGACTTATATTTTATAAACTAATCGATACTTGTATGAGACGTGGTCAGTATCAAACCGACTGCCTTTACTTTCGAAGATATTTTCTGGTACCAATTTTAGGCTGTGTCGATGATGAAGCTCACGTCAATTCTTAAAATTATAATCCGCACGAATTTAGATCGACCCCCTGATCATTGGGATTGCAAGCGAGTGTCTAACCACTATTCTGCCGCAGCTCACGCACTACATATTTATAATACCATGGCTCAAATCGTATAAACCGACCATGACACATAATAAATATAAGGACCCTGGCATTTATGTGTATAAATGACAACAATTGGACACAATGTGCCACGACCATGGCAAAACCTGACAAGTTTTGAGGTGCTTCGTTCTGCGTTCGTTTGTTAAGATTAATTTTCATCGCAAACGGATTACTGCTTATGTGGTTATGCCTCTTCCCATAGATCACTAGCCTTCGTGTTCGTCTTGTTATTAATTTTCTTATTATTATTCATCTTCTTCTTGTTCTTCATCATCATCCTTCTCTTCTTCTTCAGACGCCAACCTGAATGTATTTAACGTAAAAATTCAACTTGAGCTTGTTGACACCTCCAAAGATTTTGTCTTCTCATGGAACGGGAATTGACCAAAGTAATTTTCTCTGTTCTGCATATGTTAGTGACTCGTGCAACAATTGTCTAGCAGCCATTGTACTAACTCCACAGCTACATTCATCAATATATCATATTGTTAGTTCATTGAAGAAGTGGTTTTCCAGCATGGTGTGTCTTGTGTGGAATCTTGAGATTGCTAGCTGTTCACTTCGGTAAGTTGGTAATATATATCATCATTCTGGTTCCCTGGATGCTCTGATTATAATTTGGATCTATACAGTATGCAATCAGTTTTGAATTTAGTGCAGACGTGATGAGGCAAACGCCAAATTTAATGTTGGCATACTAGAGAGTCACACAAAACAAATATTCTTTTCTAGGATAGTGTTTCTATCTGTAGTTATCCCAAGAAGCGACTTATTCTACTATTCTTTCCATTGTCCAAATATCGAGAGATTTTTAACGCGCGATAAGTGTATGTGGGTTGTTGGTTGGTTAGATTATGTGGTAAATCCTGTGGAAGAATGAGCTTTAACGCTTAAGTCTGGTACTTTGGCGGTCAGGTCTTTAAAGTAGACATAACTGCGTATACAGGAACTATGTTGATGTAGAGACTTTTCTCATGATCCGGAAAACAAGCGCATTTCCGTGAGGAATGTGTGTGTCTGGTGTGGGGGAGGAGGGTGTTGCTATCCTTCCTCCTCCAAGATCAGAAACTAACACAGCAACACCCAAGTGTGCACAGCCAGTTTTGGGACTGCACATTAACGGATAGGATTTTTGAATGTGAGCGCGACTCTAAGACGAAGGGGTTATGGGCGCATTTCGTATCCCCGCATACCGTGTGCGAAATAAAGCTGCGGGCAATTTGATATCAGCCCGCCTTGCGTTGGTTTTCATACATTTGTAAGAGAGCCGGTCGTTCAGAAAGCAATGGCCAACTACTGAACGTAAACTTGCCAAGAAATCACAAACAGTTAAACAATGCGTGGGTTGACAGCGGCTTCCTGTAAAGGATATGCAAGTAACATTTTTGTTTGTAAATTTGGATGTAATATGGAGCTCGTGATTCAGTACACCTTTAGTCAGGTCTTAGTCAGATATGATTGAGCTATCGTATGACAGTAGACGGTATTACCTGCTTCTGTTAGCGCCAAACCCAACAACTCCCATTGTGCTAACCTCTTCGAGCGGAGGCAGTGCAATTGGGAGGGTACAAGCCTTACCCTAGTGCGAGGAAATGCAACCTAAAGATTAAATGTCACGGCAGGGCAGACCAGGCTCTAAGCCTTGGTCGGCAATTGGTCTAGGGTGGAAACTCCGATAGGCGTACAGTTAGAGTATTGCTTTGCTGATCCGTCAGCTTCTGCAGCTTGTCTTGTTCCAGACGTATCAGTGTTACCTTTCCTCTGGAGCACACTAGACAGGCCGAGAGAGGGATTATACTGCATGGGCAACACATGGTCTCTGAATTCAGCTCAAGCTTTGTGTTATAGAGAGGTATAACTCAATTTTACAAACTATCGTCTGTCAAGACTTCAAGATGCCAGTCAGTCAGTCGATTCAGTACACCACATACCGAAATTGGTTTAGGTAGGCAGTCGGTCCTAAATGGGCTCTAGGTTTTTCATTGCACGACGGTATCGTGATTGTAAACAAAATAGAGCAGTGGTTCTCAACCTTGTTTTCGCCCATGAATCCCTTCACCATACGTTCAGAATGTCATTCACCCCCCTCCTCTTTAGTATTTCCTTCTTATAAACCTCCCCCCCCCCCCCCTTTTTTTTTAAACACAGTATACGTAAAAATAGAAGCTAAATTTAATAACACATACTAGAAGAAGCATGTCTACATAAAACGTTATTTGTGGGTCTACTTACGTTATAAAACGAATATAGAAGGTCGAGAAGTACAGAACGTAAAGTATGGAGGTAAAAACGGTATCAAGCAATTGGTTCTTGTATTAACGCGATCTTGAAATAATCTTAATTTCCCCCTGGAAACCCTAAATCCCCCCCTAAACGGGGGGGGGGGGGGGGATTCCCCACTGGTTGAGAGCCACTGAACCAGATGATCTGGCCGATACTCAGTATTCCGAGACAGGCCAGATGGACACATACTCAGACTGTAACTGATATAATTAGCAAATGATGACGGAGCGCTTATGGTAATATCCCGAGTGATACGGTGCCGATTCTTGACTCAACTCATCGTAAACATATTCCAACCCCATGCCCGGAGATATCGCACATGGTATAAATATCAACTTTTCTTTTCAGAGCTGATATCTTCAAGATTGAATTGGACACGTATCTAAAAGTCACTAGACTGTGTAACTCGTCCTCCCTGGGGGAAAGTGGAGTCGACAAGCACACCTTTAAAATACTACTTATACTTTGGAAATATTGTCAGCCCTTTGTCTACACTCCCCCGTTATGTCTTCCACTCACTATCTCTCTCTCTATCTCTCTCTCTCTCTCTCTTTTATGCCTTCATAACATACCCCGACAACAGTTTCCCCAAACAATTAATAAAATATTTAATGCTGAAAACTATGTCAGTTGTATGTATTGACTGTGTATATGTAATTTGTAGTGTATTCTATTGTGAGGGTGAGATAGGAATTGTATTTTTATGTTCCGTATCACATTTCTCATCATTGTACGGCCATGCACAATACATCACACATATTTGGACAGCTCTCACCCGGGATGCTCCTCTCCTACTGAGTCTGGGCGTATTCCAAGATTTCGAAAGTGTTCAACGTCTGATCACCATGAAATAATGCGATTACGGTAAGTCTCTGAATTCGACAGATTTCCCTTTTTGGACGTTAATAAAATCCATCACTGAAACACATCACCACTGTCTAACACTGTCTGTATAAAGACTATATATGTTCGACACACTGTCTCTAGTTATTTAATTAACAGTTTTTGTATACATGTAACCTGTTCTTGAGTTCTCCAAGGTTTCTTTTAGGTTAGTACCCAATTCGAATATATTTAGCCTATGTCGCTCTGCCTTTATAGAATGAAAGTCCTTTCCATGCTTTTCAAAACCTGGATACAGAGTTCACTTATTTGCAATTCGTTATCTCGGCCCACGATTATTGAATGGCTATGTTTAAGTTGTTCTAGTGAAGTACTTTCTCTGCACAAGTGAAGTGCCTTCTTTATCTTCTCTGAGTATGTCCTGAGTTTTTGTCGTAGAACCTGTGGGAGATAGATAACCAGGTGATCTCAGCTTGCTTCAGACTAACTCTTATGTGAGAGCATGCCTCCGGCCGTACTCAGTCGCTTCCGAAAGATACTCTGACATAAGACAGATGAGTTCACTAAAGTCTAAACGATTAGCTAAAAGAAGGAAATGGTAACAGCAAAGCACAGACACCTAGTTCACTATGCTAGATTACTAAGCTAAAGCTAGATTACCTTATATTATCTATGTTAGTCCATGAATCGAAATACACAAGTACATAAGCATCAATGTCCCATCGCCTCTAAACAATTAGGGACTTATATTTCTATTCTTATTAAGGACGCATAGAACCCTTCTCCGTCTAGTTTGGTAGCACACTAAAAAAAAAACCAAGTTCCAAACTATTTATACCTATGTTTCCAATTCTCCGTTCCCTTTTGATCAACAATCGAATTTGCCGTGATTCCCCATCAAAGGTTTGTGAAATCACGTATTCGCTCTTGTCCGCTCCTGTCTCCCGCTCCGTTTTCCCAATTCCTTCCGTACATCAAACATTTCTAACGCTTTGATCAATGACTTCGCGTTTTCCACAACCCGATCGTCTCCGCGTTGTTCTGTCCTGGTGAAATCGGCAGTCAATGACCCCTGATAACAATTGTATCTGACTTCTTTACCATTCGGTCAATGACCCTCACTCTGTCCTCACCCCAGACTGAAGTACTCGATTGTTTTATCTGACTAAAGTTAATAACTTCCCATCCTCATACATTGCAAGTAATTTTTCTATTTTAGTTTATGGTGGAATCGCTAAACTCACAGTATCCCGTGACATAGGCCCCCTCTTAAGAGAGTTGACCGCGTCGACTCTTCCTCACTGGAGTTTTGATTCCTATGATCCACCAACCTATTCCTCTTCCTCTGGAGCTGGATGTCTAGATAGGAAATCCGCTCCTACATTCTCCTTACCAGGGATATACTCCACTGTGAAGTTGTACGGCTGTAGTAACAACGACCACCGCATCAACCGTGCGTTGAGCTTCTGCGAGGTAGCTAGGAACATCAAGGGTTGATGATCTGACTGGACCGTAAACTGTACTCCATACAAATATGGTTGAAATTTTTGTACGGCCCATACGAGTGACAAGCATTCTCTTTCAACTGTAGAATAATTTTTTTCAGCCGGTAGAAGTTTCTTACTGGCATAGGCTACAGGTTTCAAAACCGAAGCGTCTTCTATCCCTTCTTGTAACAAGGCTGCTCCAATTCCGATCCCACTCGCATCTGTTCTTAGCACAAAGGGCTTTGAAAGGTCTGGGAGTTGTAGAACTGGCTTGTTCACCAACGCCTCCTTTAATTGACTGTAGGCACCCTCGCATTCTGGCGTCCATATAATTGTATCTGGGAGTCCCTTTTTCAAGGTTTCCAGTAATGGATTTCCCAGTTCGGTAAAATGTGGGATGAACTTCTGATAAAACCCGCATAACGACAGAAAGGATCTCACATCTTTCTTCGTCTTTGGCCTTGAAGCTCGTCTGACTTTTTCCAGGTTCTTCTCCTCCGGGACAATTTTTCCTGGAGTGATGGTATGACCTAGAAATTCAAGAGTTTGGTAACCAATCATGCACTTGGTTGGGCGCGCGGTAAGCCCTGCTTCCCGGAGCCTATTGAAAACTCTCTCCAAGGACCCCAAATGGTCATCTAAGCTGTCACTGGCAATCAGTATATCATCCATGAATGAGATAATGGACGGATCACGTAGAGGATCTAACAAAGCTCTCATCATGCGAGTAAACACACTAGGCGCATTGTTGAGTCCAAAAGGCATGACGTTGAACTCATAGTGTCCACTCGGTGTACTGAAAGCCAGCAGAGGTCGAACTGCCGGTTTGATCGGTATCTGATAATAACCCCTACTCAGATCTACTTTAGAGAAGTACTTAGCTTTATGGAGCCTGGCGAATAACTGGGTTGGATTCGGCAAAGGTTCCACCTGAAAATGGGTATGACTATTCAAGAGTCTATAGTCAATACACAACCTGTGTTCTCCACTCGGTTTTCGTAACAACACCACTCCGGCATTATATGGGGATGTGGATGGCGCAATCACATCATCCTCCAACAGTTTCTGTATCTCCTCCTCCAAAGCCTTCTCTTTAGAAAATGGCACTGGGTAGACTTTTTGGCGGACCGGATCTTGCGTGGTTAAGGTCATCTCGAACTTGACCAGCTCCATCCGTCCTGGTTTATCCGTCAGGATCTGCTTATGGGATTTGAGAACCTGGGCAATCTTTTCCCTCTCCTGGAGAGTCAGATCAGGGTTCACCTGTACTTCCCGATAAGTTTCCTGGTGCACTAGAGGATACTCCCTGCCCTCGTCTGGTCCGGTTTCAGTCTCCACTGCTACCGCCATTGCCATGAGATGGGCTGCTCCTTCACCGGTTCTTTCTTCATATTTCCTCAAGAGATTAATATGGAAAATCTTCGACTTTCCCCGGATCCGGATTTGATAGTTGGTTCTGGATACCATCCTTTCCACGGGAAATGGTCCCTGCCATCCTATCTCCAGTTTGTTGGTTCCCGTTGGGAGTAGCAACAAGACTTTGTCTCCCACCTCAAGAGCTCTGTCTCTAGACCTACGGTTGTAGTACTCCGCATGTCTCTTTCTGGCTATTCTCAAGTTTCGAGTCGCCAGAGCCCAGCCCGTGTGAAGTTTTTCCTTCAGTTCCTCCACGTATTTGTACGAGGAGATCACTTCTTCTGACGTCCCTTCCTCCGTCCAACTCCTCAGCAAAGCTTCCAATGGTCCCTTGATTGGTCGACCAAACAGTAGAGTAGCTGGCGGTACTCCTGTTGAGCCATGTGGCACTTCCCTATAGGCAAAAAGGGCGGCCGGGATGTATTCATCCCACCTATCAGGTTTTTCCTGGGCCAGTTTCCTGAGCATTGTCATCAACGTGCCGTTGAAACGCTCTACTTGTCCATTAGCTTGAGGGTGGTAAGGACTGGTATGTATATGGTTTGAGTGAAACACCCCAAAAACCTCCTCCATGAGTTTCCCACAAAACTGGGACCCATTATCCGTCAGAATCTGATTAGGGAAGCCTAATCTTGTAAAAGCCTCCATCAATGCATCAGCCACTCGTTTCGAGTCAATGGTTGGCAATGGTATGGCTTCACTCCACATTGAACAGCAATCCACCATTGTGAGGATATACATGTTCCTCTTCTTAGTCCTAGGAAGAGGACCCACGATGTCGATGGCTACCCTCTCGAAAGGAGAGTTCATAATGGGCATTTCACCCAACACCACCGGCGCTGTCCAGTGTTTCGGTGCCACCCTCTGGCACTCAGGGCATGATTTTACATACCGACGCACATCTCCAGTCAATCCTGGCCAATAATAGTGGCAGGAAATTCGCTGCATGGTGGCGGCCATACCCATGTGTCCGCTGAACGAAATGGTATGCCCCATCTGAAGAATTTGGGAACGGTAGGCCTTCGGGACTACCAATTGACCGTGTAGGTTGTCTCCCCTTCCGGTTCTCCGGTAGAGTAGCCGATTCTTCATGTAGTACTGTCCTCGTTTGGGTGGAACAGCACTTTTCTGCAGCTTCTTATAGCAAGGACGTAAAGTAGCATCCTCACTCTGGGCAGTTCGCAACTCCCCTGGCATTGGGTTTGAGACCATTGTCTCTGCCTGATCCGTTTCCTTCTGAGAGCGTGTCTGCATAGCTCCCATGTGGATTGGTTCCTTGGGAATTCCCAAAAAGACAAATCGACAACCGAGGATGACGGGAAATATGGGATCAGTCAATACCGCGGCCTTGATTGTGCCGGTGACGTATCTTGACCGAATCTCCACCTGAGCAATGGGTAACTTCATGGCTACAGCACTCTTTGTCGCCGGCTGTATCTCCATGGTCTCCCCTGTGAGTTGTTCTGGGTATACCAGATCCGCAGAAATCACCGCTTCCCCATCCAGGCCAGTATCGTATAAACATTGGACTTGTTGGCCATTCACCTCAATCAACTCCACCACCGGGGGTCTCCCTTGGTCCGGAGTGTCTTCCACCTCCTCGACCTTTTCCTTGTATTCCTCTTTTAGTTCCTCGAGGTGTGTTGTGACGTTGCCGTCTTTTGCCTTGCATTTGCAGTCGGCAGTATTATGTGCTTTCGACCTGCCGTGTGTGCACCATTTTCCCTTCCAAGGTTTCCGTGTGCTCTCTTTGTTCAGAGCTTCTTCGCCGACCTCAGCCTTGTCTGTGATCACCTTCTTAGGAGTCACTTGGCATGCCGCGAAGTGAGAACTTTTCGGTTTCGATCTGCAGTCTTTTGTGTTGTGAGAGGGCGACTTGCAGCTCGAACACCACTTCTCAGACCACGGTCGTTTTGCTGGAGAATTCGAGGTGCTCTTGTTTCCTTCCTTCACCTTCTCTGAACTCTCCACTGACGTCTTCATATAAGGTTCCACTTTTTTGCCTTCCCAGTTCTTAGATTTCTTTCGGTCTTGTTTCTCCTGACCTTTTGTTTGCGTACTTAGTTCCGCAGCCTCCCCATGTACTTCCACAAATCTCTCCGCCAACTTATTTACCACCTCAATCCGTTCCGCCCCTTGCTCTCCCAAGAATGTTCTGAGAGGTTTCGACATTTGCTTTCGCATCTGGTCGACTACCATGAGCTCTTCCAGACTCTCATAGTCCCGCTTGAACTCTGCCAAATCTATCCATTTTTGGAGGTATGATTTCAACCTTAAACTGTAGGCGGCGAATAGCTCTTCTGGCTCTCTTTTTGCCGATCGAAACTTCTTCCGATACGTTTGTGCGGTGATCTCATAGTGTTTCATCAAAGCGGCTTTTAATTCTTCGTAGTTGTTTTCATGTCCTGGTGGTAGGCGTGAGTAAACCTCGAAACCCGAACCTCGTAATCCCTGGGATAATTTAAGATTCCATCTGCTTCTATCCAGCCCCATAGCGACTGCCATGGCTTCGAAGCAATTCGCGTATTGGTCAAATTGTTCTTTAGATTCCTCATAAACAGCTACGGGAAACTTCATGGCATGGTAACCATGTCCACTCATGTTGGTTGAACCATGTGAAGATAATCCTCCTTCTGTTACATCTGTTTCTCCCTTAGTTTGTGTTTTAAGTTCTAGTTCTCTGTTCTTGTTGGCCTCTTCCGCGTCCAACCTCTTGTTGGTCTGTTCCGTTTCCAATCTCTTGTTCTCCAACTCCATCCTTCTCAATTCCAACTCGGCCTTTCGATCTTCCCTTTCTGCTTGGCGAAGTTCCCTCTCCCTCTCCTGTACGTAATCGGTTAGTGCCGAACCTGATAAACCAATTTCTTCCCCGTTTGCCCTTAGTTCTGCCGTAGTTAGTTTAGGAGTGGCCATAGTTAAAGAAGGTGAGTCAGCAGGTTGAGTAAAGACACCTCAAGGCAGTAAGTAATTACTAACTATTCTACATTAAATATCTTTATATATATATTATTTATCTATGACACCACACCTAACACCACAACCAATCTCTCAACCACGAGAGGAGATTTAGGATAAAGACTTATGTAGACGTGTAAAGTGTGAACAGGTATGTACTGTGTCTGAACACCTATCCACATTCACCCTGTCTGGATCTTTATTTTCCCGACAAAAATGTCCCCAATAGCAATGTAATGTAGCCCAAATATATAATGCAATATCACTATATATATCCTCTGGACCTGCTCACATTTAGTCACTATATATATCCCATAGACGTGCTCTCCTATAAAGTCACCCTATATATATATATATATATATATATATATATATATATATATATATATATATATATATATATATATATATATATATATATATATATATTGGACCTGTTCTCATTTAAATTCACAATATATCCCAATGGACGTACCCCCATTAAATGTAACTCGTCGTCCCTTGGGGAAAGTGGTGTCGACAAGCACACCTTTAAAATACTACTTATACTTTGGAAATATTGTCAGCCCTTTGTCTACACTGCCCCGTTATGTCTTCCCCTCACTATCTCTCTCTCTCTCTATCTCTCTCTCTTTTATGCCTTCATAACATACCCCGACAACAGTTTCCTCAAACAATTAATAAAATATTTAATGCTGAAAACTATGTCAGTTGTATGTATTGACTGTGTATATGTAATTTGTAGTGTATTCTATTGTGACTGTGAGATAGGACTCTGTATGTCTATGTTCCGTATCACATCTCTCATCCTTGTACGGCCATGCACAATACATCACACATATTTGGACAGCTCTCACCCGGGAATGCTCCTCTCCGCCTGAGTCTGGACGTATTCCAATATTTAGAAAGTGTTCAACATGTGATCACCATGAAATAATGCGACTACGGTAAGTCTCTGAATTTGACCGATTTCCCTTTATGGAAGTTACTAAAATCCATCACTGAAACACATCACCACCGTCTAACACTGTCTGTATATAGACTATCTCTGTTCTACCCACTGTCTATAGTTATTTACTTAACACTTTTTGTATGCATGGAAACTGTTCTTGAAGTTCTCCAAGGTTTCTTTTAGGTTAGTACACAAGTCAAATATATTTAGCCTATGTTGCTTCTGCCTTTATAGAATGAAAGTCCTTTCCCTGGTTTTCTTAACCTGGATACAGAGTTCACTTATTTGCAATTCGTTATCTCTACCCACGATGAGTGAATGGCTATGTTCTAAGTTGTTCTAGTGAATTACTTTCTCTGCACAAGTGAATTGCCTTCTGTATCTTCTCTGAGTATGTCCTGCGTTTTTGTCGTAGAACCTGTGGGAGATAGATAACCAGGTGATCTCAGCTTGCTTCAGACTAACTCTTATGTGAGAGCATGCCTCCGGCCGTACTCAGACGCTACCGAACGATACTCTGACATAATTACAGATGAGTTCACTAGTTCTAGACGATTAGCTAAAAGAAGGAAATGGTAACAACAAAGCACAGACACCTAGTTCACGATGCTAGATTCCTAAGCTAAAGCTAGATTACCTTATTTTATCTATGTTAGTCCATGAATTGAAATACACAAGCACATAAGCACCAATGTCCCATAGCCTCTAAACAATTAGGGACCTTATATTTCTATTCTTATTAAGGACGCATAGAACCATTCTCCGTCTAGTTTGGTAGCACATTAAAAAAACAAAAAACCAAGGTCCCAACTATTTATACTCATTTTCCAATTCTCCGTTCCCTTTTAATCAACAATCGAATTTGCCGTGATTCCCCATCAAAGGTTTGTGAAATCACGTATTCGCTCTTGTCCGCTCCTTCTCCCACTCCGTTTTCCCAATTCCTCCGTACATCAAACATTTCTAACGCTTTGATCAATGACTTCGCGTTTTCCACAACCCGATCGTCTCCGCGTTGTTTGTCCGGTGAAATCGGCAGTCAATGACCCCGGATAACAATTGTATCTTCTTCTTTACCATTCGGTCAATGACCCTCACTCTGTCCTCACCCCAGACTGAAGTACTCGATTGTTTTATCTGACTAAAGTTAATAACTTCCCATCCTCATACATTGCAAGTAATTTGTCTATTTTAGTTTATGGTGGAATCGCTAAACTCACAGTATCCCGTGACAGACTGTCTTACTTCCCATAAACACATCCACGTGACGCCTTTATAAATTAAAAAAAGACAAGTAAATGTATACATACTGAAGGTACTAAATAGCAGAGAAGAATGGCCTAAGCAAAGTGTTTTACATTGATGATAAGAGGATTTCCACAGCTTAGCATAATGTAATACATCGAAGACAGAGAGATGGTAATAGCCTAGTGTAACACAGAGAATAACAGGAGCGAACGTAGTATAATGTAATATGTATAGGATAAGAAGGATTGCCGCAGCATAATGTAATGCATAGCAGATAAAAAGTGTGTTGCATGAGGGGTGGTAATAGCTTAGTGTAACACATAGAGCAGTAGTTCTCATCCGGTGGGGAATTTCCCCCCCCCCCATCCGCACCCCCAGGGGGGAATTTTGGAGTTTCCGAGGGGGGGGGGGGAATGAAGATTATTTCAAGATCACGTTAATACAAGAACCGATTACTTGATCTTGTTTATCCCTTCATACTTTACAACTCACCCTTCTAAAATTCACTTTATAAAGTAAGTAGACCCACAAATCACGTTTTTATGTGGACGTCTAGACTTGTTTTAGTATGTGCTTCCATTATTACGTATACTGTGTAGGGGCGGGAGAGGGGGGGGGGCGTTACGTAGGAAATACGAAAGGTGGGAATGACGTTCTGAAAATATGGTGAAAGGGGGGGGGGGGGGGCTGGGCCAAAAAAGGTTGAGAACCACTGACATAGAGGATAATAAGAATGGGTGTAGCAAAATGTAACACGTCTATAAGAGGGATGGTCATAATGTAATTAATATATGGGGAGAAGTAGAAGACAACGATGCATAGTATAACACATAGAACTTAAGAGAAGTCGATGTGGCATAGCACAATAATACAGTGATAAGATGAGTGGTTGTGAAATAGGGTAATACATGGAATTTAAGAAAAGTCGCTTTGGAATGGTGTAATAATACATTGTTACGATGCGTGGCTTTAGTGTAATACATAGAAAAATAAAAGGAGTAGCTGTGACATAGCGTAATACATATAATATAAAGAAATTCGCTGCAGCATGGTGTAATACATAGAATGTAAGTGACGTCACCACAATGTATTGTAATACAAAGAAAATAATAGTAGTCGCAGTAGTGTAACGTAATAACATAGAAAGATACGAGGAGTTCTGTAGCATACTGTAATACTTATAAGATAAAAGGAGTCTCTTTAGCATAGTATAATACAGGGGCGGGCAAACTTTTCGTGCGGAGGGCCGCATTGACAAATGTAAAGCTATTGGCGGGCCGCATATATATATATATATATATATATATATTATATATATATATATATATATATATATATATATATATATATATATATATATATCCATTTTGTTTACAGCAACCTATCACAATAAGTAATTATTAATTATTTATAGGTTATTAAGCAGTATAAATAACTAATTATTGCAATTTTATTTTGCTTATACACTTAAACATTATATTTGACAATATGGACAAAAACTTTTACTAATTTGTTAACACGATTTTACAACTTGTTATTATAACAAATATTCTTTATTATCTATCAATGGCTTTAATTTAGACACATAGCGACTACATTGTCACCACAGTTGTTGATTTCTAATGAGATGTATGTAACTGCTTGCAATTTTTGATAATATTCTTGAAATCTGGAGCAAGTTTACTTGTTGAAATTCGCATGACAACATGCAAGTTGCAGTCTGACAATAAAGACCTATTCTTAGATTTGTTGATCTTCAAGCAAGAGAATGCTTGTTCGCAAATGTATGTTGATCCAAATAATGATAAAAGTTTAGCTGCAAAGTTTTTCAAGTTGGGAAATGATTCTTGTGATAAAGATCCATAGAAATCCAGCAAACCATCTGTCTTGAATTTCTCTTTCAGGGCATGATCTGCTTGTAAGTCAAGCAGCTCCAACTGCATGTCCCCTGTGGCTGTATCAGCTTCTGCACTAAAAGGTGAACTGAGAATATGGAACTATAGCTCTAATTTCTTGAAATCTTTGAATCTCCATCCAAATTCTTCAATCAATGCATCTAATCGGGCTTTGTATTGTTCAGTCATTTCACCAGAAATGGTTTCTTGTTTCAGCAATTCTACCAGACCTACATTTTTTTCCAGTCAAAGCACGAGCTCCGTCAGTAGTAAGACTTGCCATTTTGTTCCAAACCAACCCAGTTCTTTCAATACAGTTAGTAACAGCATTGAATATATCATGGCCTGTGGTTGTGTCTCTGAGTGACTCAACACTCAGTAACTCTTCAGTGAGTTTGAAAGAAGTGTTTATTCCACGTATAAATATCAATAATTGGGCAGTATCATGTACATCGGTACTCTCACAAAATAAAAGAGAGTACCACAAAAATTGTTTACTTGCATCTTGAAGTTTATGCATCAAATTATCACTGATCTTGTCAACACGTCTGACAACAGTTCTCTTTGATAAAGTAATGTTGTCAAATCTGGTGTTTTGTTCTGGACACATAATGTTTGCTGCATCTAGCAAACATTCCTTGATGAACTCGCCATCAGAAAATGGCTTGTTTTGTTTTACAATTCTGTGTGACAGCACAAGACTAGCTTCAGTTGCAGCATCTTGAATTGAAGACTGTTTAGTGAAAACAGTTTCCTGTTTCTCCAAATTTGTCACCATCTCAAGGCATTTCCTTCCCTTCTCTTCGGTCGTTAAATTGTATCCGAAATTGGAATGTTTTGTTTGATGTCTTTTTAAATTGTACTCCTTGAAGACAGCCACTGACTCACGACACAACAAGCAAACTGATTTACTACCAACTTTTATAAAACAATACTTAGTTGTCCATTCATCATTAATAAAACGGCATTCATCTTCAATCTTACGTTTGTTATTGACACTCATCATAACGGTACATTAAATTTTGTAAAATTCAACAAAATAACTTAAAAACGAATTAAAAATTATTATTTCTAAATGCCCTCGCGGGCCGCATAAAATCACTTGGCGGGCCGCATGCGGCCCGCGGGCCGTAGTTTGCCCACCCCTGGTATAATACATAGAAGGTTTTAAAAAAAACATCACCGGAGCACGGTGTTTAGTACTGTTGATTACCAAATCAATGGTCTTGAATTCTGACTCCAACCAATGCGCCTTTGGGGGTCAATACGGTCTTATAAAATGAATACCAGATAATGTTAACAATTTTCTGGGAATTCTCTGGGAAGGGATTCGACAAGGAAGAGAACTGATCAGCTCGTCTTATTACTAACACTTTAGTTTTAAACATCTGTCACTGGACTACTCTCTTTATAGAAAAGAAAGGGAAGTGTAGATCCTAGAAGTCGCTCTAGGTAAAGCAACAGCTGAGAGCTTTACAGGATTTTCAACAATGATAAAATCTATAATTTTACAGACATTCCAAACAATGTTTCCCGTTGTGTATTTGTATAATGAAAACCCAACGAATATATTGAACAACTGCCTGGAATATTACGCTGCATCTCGCCAAACCATATTTATGTAAACAAACAAACAAAATAATGACAGTCTATTTAAATCTACGGTGGTGATAATGAAACAAATAACAGCGAGTTATATTTATTTCGGTTGTAATGATTCATTACGCTACTTCACTATATGGTAAACTTTTTTATTTTTGCTGTATGCAACCGGCTCTGTGGCGAATGGGTTGGGAATACAGTTCGTAATCTCGCATACCACCTTCGAAACATATATCGGGGAGATTTGGAAGCAGGCAGCTTTGCGTTGGTTTTCTCATTCAAATGTATGAGTGCCTATCGTTCAGAAAGCGATGGCAACCTACTGAACGTAAACTTGTCAAGACATCATAAACAGCCAAAACATGATGGTGTTGACTACGACGTCCTGAAAGGATATGCAACTAATTATATGCACCTGACGAGTAGAGGGAAAGATTCTAGACTATAAATTGTGCGATATATTATTTATGCCCTCATTATTACCAGATCATTTTATAGGCAATCTGAGTCTAAAATATTATTAAACAGTTAGAGACGAAAGAAAATCATACACAGATCAGAGTGATATGTGCTTTGTCTAGCATATCGTGTATCAAATAGACATCATTATCCCATTACACTGCTGACGTACCAAACACCAGTCAGTAGAATTGTCTATGTAAGATTTTGTGATGACTGACCAGCCCTTGGTGGTTAGTGCACCTGACTGACTAGACAGTGGTTCAGTTCAATTCCCAGCAGAAGCAGGATTATTTATGTCCGACCACTACGCCTCTGGGGTCGACCTAGCCTGATAAAAATGGGTAGCAGAGAATTTTCAGAATCTAGGAAACAACATACAGATGAAAGATGCTGGTGTTGACCGCAATATCCTGAAACAGGATGGAAACGCGGGGAAAAAAAAATATATATATATATATATTTTTTTTAATTCACTGGAAAGGACGAGTAACAGAACTGGCCAGCCACATCAAATGTGTGGATGCCTAGAATATGTGAAGGCTTAACCTTCACACTCAACGACATTATCTGCTAAGGGAGTACTCGTACCTTATGACATTTGTAAAAATTGCTGGCGTTGCTCGAAAGGTTTATAGAAATGGTGAGTATTAAAGGCGACTTGCCCTATAATCTGTCTCAGTACAAAGTGCAGTGGCTCTTAGCTAAGACATCCGCCAATACATCGCGGGGATCTATTGCAATGAACTGTGGACGAACCGGAAATTACTTGTAACAAAAGGAAGGTATATTCCGCTCAGATCCGCTCTGAAGTCTAAACTTCATTGTTATGGGCACACAAGTAGAGGTTTCATCTGCAAGGCAACTGTAATCAAAAGGTGATGGACGAATATGAAGCTGCCTAGATTCAATTTCAAACTGGAAATGTAAAGATGCTGGTCGAATATGAAGCTGCCTTGGTTAAATGTCACACTAGAAAACAGATCCACTAGAATGTGGGAGTCTCCGTGGCGAAGTGGTCAAGCGGTTTGACTCGGGCTCCGAAGGTTGTGGGTTCTATTCCGGGCCGCGTCCTTCGGTTCACGAGTGAAATTTTTCGGAGACTCCTTGTGGGTCGTCGCTAGAGCTACGGAGTTCGTGCTTTGTGCAACGATTTCCGAGCTGCGGAAAGAGACTGAGCCATATGAGATAAAACCCGGTGCAATGAAGTCGACCCTGTGGAATGTTAAGCGACTTTTTTTTTTAAAGATCCACTAGAGTGTATAGAAATGTTATATAGAGCCTGTTCTGCAGGGTCATGGCGAATCTTGGAATGTTAACGACCAACCTATCATGAGCTTGGAGGCGGCTGTGATGTGAAGTGTGAGACGAATGTTACGATTATACTGGATGGCAGGAGTAGCTAACAACAAGTGCCTGGAAAATGTATTAAAAGTTGAATATTTTGCATAACTATACGATGGAAACAAACACTACTGAGAGAAGATACATTGGAGATCATCGTGGCGACTGAGAACATCAGTGGTAGAAGAGGCAAGGACAGATCGAGAGAAATAATCTTTACGGTTTACGTCGATTACAAGGAGGATTTCATAAATAGTCTTTCTCCAGAACACTTAGTTCCGAGATCTGTGGAAAATATGAATGTAAATCCCACTTTACAAGCCACATAATGATGATAACCAGCATATAGTATAAATATAACATTTGTGATTCTTGTAAATACACACGTGAATCCTAGCCGCTGACATGGAATTCCTTCACTGTATTATTGCTCGCCGCTGGAGATCACAAACACCCTGCATTCTGTTTTTTTCTGTTAAGTTCGACCCTGTATCGTCTAGGGAACCTTGGTAGCCTAGTGGCTAGACACTTGCCTAAGGACTACGAGGTCATACATGCGAGGGTTCGATCTGCAACTGTTCGAATTAGGGTGTATTTTTTTTCCAAACTAACCTGGAATATGACCATTAAAAGAACAGAAACATACAATTACCTGGGTACAATCTTCAACTGCTCCAACATCATAAGGGAGGAAATACAAGCTAGAATCAACTCTGGAAATAAGATATACTATGCACTACAACATCTGCTAAAATAAATTCGCTATCTCGTAACACCAAGATCACAATATACAAAACACTGATTAGACCAGTTGTGCTGTGTGGCTCTGAAACCTGCAGTACAACGAAACAAACCTTTGAGAACAAAGTCTTAAGACGCATCTTTGGGCCCATTAGGGATACACAAAGTGGAGAGTGGAAAAGAAGAAGCAACAAAGACATTTATGATCTGTTTAAGTCCCCGCTAATCACTGGTGTCATGAAGGCTAATAGACTGCAATGGCTGGGGCATATATAAAGAATGGAAGATAATAGGGAAACAAAACTCGCTTACACTCTGGAAATAAATGACCGTAGACCCCGAGGTAGACCAAGAAGACGGTGGAGAGATAATATACATACAGACCTACAAGCACATGGAATCAGCGACTGACAAGAAAAGGTCAACCAGAGAGACAAATGGAGACAGCTTGTATCTGCAGCAAAGAACCTCAAAGGTCCGGAATGCTGAAGAAGAAGAAGAAATTGACCTGGGCTCATAGCTCAAACCAGCCTAAAATGGGTACCAAGAATGTCTTGGGAGGAAAAGGTGGCCGTCTTGATACTGACCTCGTGACTCAGTGAATGCCGATTGGCCATATACAAATATGGGTCTTGCACTGTATGCCCAATGTGCCTTAAGGCGTGAAAAGGGTCCGTTTTTTAAACTTTATTATTGTCTTTAATACTACTCTGACAAACCACCCAGCTTCTTTTCCCTTTGTGGATCTCTCTGTCTAACACCATCGATCTTCCCGGTTGTCACAGCCTTCTTCAGACCGCCTCGTCTCCTAATGTAAAGAAAACATGGCTACCGTCTTGTGATGCCTATGATCAAGTCCCTCGCCTCTTTCGGTACATGGATACTGGTCTTCTTAGCCACCCTATAGGATCTTGAGCATTCTATGTTGCAGTCACGTGTATGTGGTCTACAGTTTCTTATCACATCTTTTATTCAGAGTTCATGAACCCACATGTGTACAGTAGCACGGTCAGTATGTAGCAACCCAAGACTCATTTTCTGAGTTCCATGTACAGGGATACCCACATCCGACTTCAGGGGTACTTCTAATTTACCTCCCCAGGTCTTGCATTAATTTTTTTTACGTGTACTGAGGCCCTTGTCAGGTATGTATATGTGTTTGTTTTAATTGTGTCTCATCGGGATTTAAAATTGATATGTTTCATGACATACTGATAGGTTACATATGATATTCTCCATCTGATACAATGCTGCTTTTATTTTTTGTTTAGATTATTCTAAAAGATTATTCTGCTCTCACTTGGTTACTTTTTATACATGTTATCACTGACCCTAGAATTTTGAATCTCTATACAATTTTTTTTCCAATTGACTTCCAGCATTGAATTAAAACTGGAAAGACTTATTGAAAGATAGATAGAGTAAGGCAGCGCAACAAAATTCTTGACAGCCTTGTGTCATGACACGTAAGGGAGTCAACACACGAATTGATCCTTGTCGTTGGAGATCGCCAGATTTGGAGAAACAGGCGATCTGATGCCATAAAGCACACTAACACTGCCGGAAGAGAAATCTTGTATGTGTATGAATTTTAATTTACCGGGCACTAAGATTTCGGAAAATAAGAGAACCTAAACAGATAACGCACTGTCTATACCAAGCTAAGAAGTAAAACCACGCGAAGATTTGTAAAGGTCAAAGCACAAACTCTTTGACGTAGGTTGGTGAATATATTTTCACAAAAGAAGACTAAGATTATATTTTTAATTAGGAAATTACGACTCCCGCGGCAAAGTTATGGCAGTAGGAATACAAGATATGATCGAATGCATGGATAAGGCTGTCTCTTTGCTGACTCTAGCTAATTATCTCTCTCTCTCTCTCTCTCTCTCTCTCTCTCTCTCTCTCTCTCTCTCTCTCTCTCTCTCTCTCTTGTTCTCTCTTTCTCTCTGACCCGGTGTATATGAACGTATGTCTGTGTGTGTGAGTGTGTGCGTAAGTGAGTGAGTGTGTGTGAGTGTATTGTTTGTGAGTGTGTGTATGTGAGTGAATGTGTGTGTGCATGTGAGTGTGTGAGTGGGGGGGGGGGGTAGGGTATGATGTCCGCCTCTGTCTTGTAAAATATCGAGATGCATGTTTGTTTACTCATTCGGTGTGCCTGTGCGTGTATGTGTACTCGCGCGGTCTGAAATTTTAAAAAACAAAATGTGTTTCTACAAATGACATTGTGTATCTGTATGTGTCTATATGTCGGTGCTGTATGTATGTTTGTGTCTCTGTTCGTCTGTGTATGGGTGTCTGTCAGTCCGTCTGACTTTATGTCTCTCTCTTTGTATCTATATCTTCCTGTCTTTCTCCGTGTCTCTCTTTCTGTCTCTCTATCTCTCTCTGTCTGTATTTGTTTGTCTCCGTGTCACTCTCTGTCTGTCTATGTCTCACTTTGTCTGTCTCCCCTGTCTTTCTCTCTGACTCTCGTTGTCTGTCGTCTTCCGGTCACCAACATGGCGGTTAGGCGTTGAACCGATAAGGCCTCTGGCGTGTTTATGCTTGTAGCTACGGTTTGCAATCGCATTTTCCTCATGTTGGACTGGTAGTGCATGGTTCCGTCGCCCTGCTACTGAGTGAGTGCGTGGGCGACACTGTGAGCTGTGAAATTCGCGGGGAATGCTTTTACATCTGTCCTGTACAGTGACCTGAATGTTCAGAACATTGGCTACCAGCTGTTGCTGTTGCTGAATTGACTGTAGTTGCCTTTTCGGTTCACGAGTGCATTTTTAAGAGGACTCCCGGGAGTCGGCGCTGAAGCTGCGGAGTTCGTGCTTTATGCGACACTTTCGGCGGTCGCCCTGCGGTAAAAGACCGAGCCATGTGAGAAAACCCGGGTCAATGAGGTCTTTCTGATGACTGCCGAGTCCATCGACGAGGAACTGTGGTTTTCGTGGATTAAGTTTGTGTTGGCATTCTGGCGGCGGCATTATGCACAGTGTACCTGTGCGGGCTGTTAGATTGCAGAGACTCCTGCCTATTCCACTTTTCACATTGGACAATGGGGAGCATTTTGTGTGGTATTCACTGGCACAGGAACGGAGCATAATGGGGACGACCCGTTGCCTTGAAGTTGGAACCTCGACTAACTAACTATCTCTTTGTCTGTATCTGTCTTTCTGTCTCTGTCTCTCTGTCTCTGTTTCTCTTTGTCTCTATGTCTGGCTCTGTCTTTCTTCCTGCTGTCTCTGTCAGGTCTCTGTCTCTGTCTGTCTGTCTCTGTCTGTCTCCTGTCTGTCTCTCTGTGTCTGTCTCTCTCACTTCCTATCTCATTCTCTGACTCTCTCTATCACCCCCTCCCCCTCACCCTTCTCTTATTATTTTTTTATGTGGTAATGTTGAATAGTGATCGCTTCTATCCCGTCAACCGCTGACTGAATCAAGTCAGGATCAATGATTTTAGAATCACTCTTGTTCAGAGAAACCCGACGATGCGCCACCCGTCATTTAATCTCTGGGTACTGGATTGCATGTCTAGCCTCCTCGGATAAAGGGATGGAAATATCGAATACTCACTACGTGGTGTGCATAGTAACAACTCTTAGTCTGAAGTAAATCAATGCCATAGAATCATCCTTTTTATCAGAAAACCTACCTAGTGGGTGTCAGATGTGTTTATCTAGGTTTAACATTGTGATTACTATCGATACTTAGGGATTCGCGCACAGTTTAGAATCTAGAGCACGTGTGTCAAACTCAAGGCCCGCGGGCCACATCCGGCCTGCCGTACAATCATATCAGGCCCGAGAGGTCTCAACCGACGTACAAATATATTCGGCCAAAGAGAGAAATTTAGGCAAACATATTTTTTATGGTCATGATATAAAGTGCAAATCAAATTCCATAATTAGCAGCCTTCCGAATAGGCTACCTTAGAGCGTTCTCGCTTCGATCAGAATAAGCGAACATTAAAGTTGTGTAGTGAATTAGTGTTCGTCGTTATAGTTACCTAACAAGGTTGAGATGCTCGTTTTGGATTGGCGCATACAAAATGAAAGTAGTGTAATGCCGGGATATTACATCCCCTTTTCCCGCTACGGCTAACCTAATATCAATCAAGCGTCTGTCGGTAGATGCACAATCTTTTAAAATCAAAGCTAGCCTTTAAAATGGCCAAGAGAAAAGTTGATTCTGACGCGTCATTCGCACTGCGAGCGCTATCAAGACAAGTCACCTGAACAAGTCAAGCAGCCTGATACGGGGGAAAATGGCACGTCGCAAGAACACCAAAAGACACGCGGTATCCAAGATTGGCAGCGTGGGAGCCGACACAGCCATAAAGAAGACGGGCGGAGAGAACATTCATGTGAGCTGCAACAAAGAACCTGAAACTACAGTTACTACTACAGCCACCACGAGGAAGATCGACGACAACCCACCAATATCAAGAGCCAACACAGCGGAGAAGGATGATAAAGACACCAGAGTCGGAAACACCGACACAAAAACAGTCAGATGGGTTATCAAGCGTATTCAAGTGGAGCTTCCTGACGAACAAATCACGAAGCAGCTACAAGAAGAGAATCTCAACATCCGAATCTTGAAGGCGGAGCGGATCCTGACATACTCAAAGATTCCTACCACGCTGGCTGTGGTGACGACAGAGGGCAACGAGATGCCGACCACAGTATCAATCAATCAAAAAAATACAACCGCCAGAGAGATTCATCCCAAGAATCAATCAATGCTCAAGATGCCAAAGGGCCGGCCACAGCAGAAGCAGCATGTCGCAGTAAGACGGAAATCAGCCGGTACTACGCCGATCACCACGCTTTTAAGGAGTGTCCACTGGCCAAGCTGGACACGGACTTTCGAGCACCCAACAACAAAAGAAAGTGCGCCAACTGCCAGGACAAGCATGGGGCAAGATACCTGGGCTGTCCGTACTTGAAACGACACAGAGACGTATTAAAGCTCGCTATAAACACAAAGATACCATACAACGAAGCAATGCGGAGGTGCGAGACAGCCACGGATATACCACAAGCTGAAACAGATCAACTGCAAAAACAGATAGACGAGTTGAAGAAACAAGTCAAGTCACTGCTGACGCCGACTCCGACCAGCGACAACGAAAACCTACTGGCGGAAATGAAGGAGATCCAGCAAAACATCACGCAAGAAGTGGAACATTTGGCACTGGTTAAGAAGGAGAATGAAGAAATCCTACAAACCATTAAATCAGAGCGAGAACTACAGAAAGCTGAAATGGAACTTTTCCGAAACAAAACAACAGAAGCCGTACAAGAAATTACAGAGAAACCGCAAGATGAATACCAAGAGACCGAGCCTGAATCGCAAGCGAAAGCCAGCAACCCAACCACGACACCCGAAACAGTCAAAGGGAAGCCGATATCACGCCAGACATCCGAAGAAAACCGAGATGAGCACCCTGACGACGGCAGCTGAGGACGCACCGATACCGCAAGCCAATATTTACCGATGAAGAAATCGCAGAGATTAAAAGGATACATAAACTCAAGTGCAAGGAATACAGAAGGCGCATGGATGAAAAAGCAAAGAAGTACAAGAAACTCAAGGGGAAATCAATGCCATGCCGTACCACTGAAGAACCAGCATTATGGGAGGATGACGATCACCCATGGCCATACTATATAGATGACGGAGAGATCGTCCCGTGGTTGACTATAGATGAAGAAATCGAAAGACAACAGAAACTCAGACTCGAAAGAGAACAAAAGCACAAGGAAGAAAATGAAAACATCGAAAAGCTTCTACGGGCAGTACACAAAAAAGGAGGTAAAAAGACCAAATAAAAAGTCATTTAAAGACTGCAACCAGTCAAGCCAGAAGAGCCAGGAGCCTTCACCAAAAGTTACCACAAGAGGCCGACCACAAAGAATAGCCGCCACCAACCCCACTGCTGACGTCACAGACACAAACCAACACCAAGATAGGACTCACTCGTAAGAGAGCACATGACAAAAATTAGGGTGAATGAACCCACAAAAACCATGGCTCGCAACAATAACCACCGCTGAAGAAGCAGGTTAGACGAGACCGAATTTGGAATGTTTGTTTTGAAAATGGAATTGGAATTGGAAGTTGAGTCTGAAAACAGAGCCTTTCAAAGCCGCTGGGAGGCTGAATATATGAAAAGTAATGTCGAGCTGTTTTACCATAGATGTGGAAACTGCACCTGTAAATTTGCAGATGGAGTTAATAGAGCTGCAGTATAATGGGACACACTGGGGTTGAACTTATAGGATGCTAATGAAAGTAGCTAAATGGCAGAACTGTTTCAGATTTGAAGTTTCTGAAAGAACTAATTCATTACACTCGAAAACATCATGAATACTCTCGTAGACCCTGCAAAGAGTTTTTCAATTCCGTGCACGTGCATTGGATACGGCAAGGCTCCCTGTGCGTGTATACCAAAATTTGCATACACTTAAAGTATTATATTCTGAGTATGTCTTCTCATTTGTAAATGTTGTCAGGACTCCGACCCATTCGTACGTTCATTACGATTTACACATGCCCGAAATTTTTAACGTGCCCAGCAACAAATGGAAACTTTAGCTTCCATTATGTCTCAGAAGTCCGGACGTCCATTTCACAATACTGGATAACCAGAGGTAGGGTTAAAAGAAAAGAACCATTTTACCTACCTTGAAGTATGTAAAGTAATTGGTGCTAGCCCCATATTTTTTTATAAACCACTCGGCACTCCCTTGGTGAGGTGGTCATTATCGCGCCCGTCATCTTTACTTGCGGTCGGTGCCTTGTTGATCACATCACCGACCGTGAGCAGATTGGACTATATAAATGTGGGACAAACACTATGTACCAATTACACATCAAGGGGTGCGAAAGGATCCTTCGCTTTTATTGTTATCGCTCTTGGCTAGCAACGAGTGCCTTCCTGAAGGTAGTGTATGAGTTGTCGGTGGTTCAGAAAGCAATGGCAAACTATTGGACGTACAATATGTACGTCCAATACACAAATCACAAACAGCTATACATACTTGGGTTGAAAGCGACGTCCTGTAAAGGACATGTAACAAACTTTTAAAAACGATATATGACTAAGACTAGTTTCTCAAACAGTTATTTGCCGCTTGCAAAAATGATAGTTAAACGACCGTGCAGCTGAACTAGCTGAATTAATTATCATCCATTATTATCACAAACATCTGTAACCGGCGGGTAAAGTCCACCAGGTCTGTTTATTTGTCAGCTATAACAGATTAAAAAGTCATCTGACTGAATAGCGTGTGCCAAAGGTTTTAAACGTTTTCTCCTTTTGCGCTGTGGTATCATCTTGCCTTTCCTGGTCGTTTGTTCGTGTTGATCAACATCATATAAATGTATTAATCTTATTATAGTGATGCCTCTTGGAATTCCTTGATATTTTCTGGTAGGTGAAGCGATTGGTGTGATACTAACTGTCCTTCTCCTTCTACTCCTCCTCTTCTTCTTCATCCTCCTCCTCTTCCTCTTCCTCTTCTTCTTCTTCTTCTTCTTCTTCTTCGTCATTGTATACATTCAGAGCTCATCATGAACATATCCAAAAAAGTTGCATTCAATTAGTGCTCGCTTAAATCTTCACAAGAAATGTCTTCAAATGGAGTGGGTGTAGTCCAAAATAGTACTCTGTACTACATACTACTATGTTGAACGGAACTATACCCTTTCTATTTCAGCTCAATGTTGTTCAAAGGAGCCAGTATTTTATGCCGATATTTCTATGAACTCATAACTAGAGGCCAGTATATTATTTTAGACGGGTAACGGTGTTCAATCTTGTTGTTTTACTATGTCAGGGTTAGGCCTTCTTGACCTTCTCATATATATCCATGTTTACTACCAACATAATAGGTTATCACCTGTATGTTTTGTTAGTGAGTTTGTGATTGTGAGTGAGCATATGTGTATGCGAGGGAGTGTGTATTTGTGTGCTACTGATTGGGTGTATAACTGTGAGAGTTTGTATATGTTAAGTAAGTATGTATGCAGTTATGCATGTATGTGTTTATGCTTGTGCGTGTGTACGTGTGTCTGTCTGCCTGAAGGTCTCATAACATAGTAATATGTATTGTTTATGTTTACAACATTCATTTCACAATGGTTTTTCCCCTATGTGAATGTAACATGCACAAGACATAACTGATGAACGAAAGATACAGTAAAGTGGTCGGGGAACAATTCACAGTCCTGGCTGAACTATTTTTTTTTCCGACCAGCATGGCTCTACTGTCGACCTAGGCTCATGAGCATGGATACCAGGCGATGCTTACAATTTTCTGGGAATTGTCTAGGACGTAAGGCGACGGGGAAGATAACTGGATACCACTCCTCATATAGCGTGACCTAGAATATGCAAAGGCTTAAAACGTCACAACTCTTTGGCAGTATCTGCTATGGAGTAACTTTTACTTTTAACTTATCCATACACAAAAAGCCATGGTGAACTGGCATGCTTGTAAAGTATTCACCCATTTATCCCTTGCATAATTTCTTGCTAGAAGCGGAATATAGCGCACAATTTTACAGCGGAACAAAATGCCCTGGGTAATGTCGTTTTAAGTGTCCCCCATCTGTCACGCTGGAGATAGTGGTTCGATTGGAGAGGGAGCTTTTGCTTTCTGAACACCGTGTTGATGTCTACTGACATCATCATCATCATGCGCTATATCGATTTCGCCATACATTACCAGTTTTTGATCATGCATAAATTCTTCTTCCCATTATGCCATGTGACCACCTGAGCCGGTTATTTATCTCTCTGCCTTTTCTCTTTTCTCTTGAGTTGAATAGACAAAACAGAGCAATAATTAATAGTTTCTTAGTGTCTTTACTTATAAATTGTGCCATTTGTCACTAAGTTTATATGTTTATGTCTCCACATAACGTGCATTAAAAGTTTGACTGTCTATGTCTGATATCTCTAATAAATTTAAGGTTTACATTGTTTCTTGTGGAACTTCACAGTTGTTTTCTCACATGAACCACATGCCCACTGCCATTATATATTTCTCATTTTGTGTGTTTATTGTCCATGTTACACATGCTTATTACAGTACAGTCTCTATATAGTTATTTTTTCTCACTGCAATTTAGAGCTTTGTATGGGTCAGCATGATTTAAAACATTCAAGAGGCTACCTTTGCCATAGGATTCTTCGTCTGATCTCTAAAAAGCATCTTCTGGGCGTGACTTTCCCTACCAGGCAAGGCGGCTCCTGTAGAGCGCCAATTTATGTAGTAAATTTGCCTAAATTTCGCCTAATGCTGCGAACTTGAAACGAAGACCAAGATATCTGCCGGCTGCTCTGTCGCTCATTCCATGACTGCCCAAATGTTTCACGTTACCCTGGTTATGGACCTACACTGGTATCCCACCTTGCCCAAGAGAGTCCCGCTTGCTAGCGGTGGGAAGGAGGTACCTTACTTCTCCTTTCCGCCCCTCCTCCAATCCCATCACCTATATTACCTATTCACAAGAAAATATATAAACTTATGGAAGAAACATTACCAACATTGACCTAATACCAACAACTCTCTTTATGCTGTGCAGAACTGACTTGGTTACATCCTAACGTCTCCGGACACTTGTGCAATTCTGGCAGTGTCAGGGTCTTGTTTTACACTAACAATGGCTCGTGTTCTCTAACAGGAGTGAAACAATCATACACAACGAATGATTGTACTCAAACACACGGCGACATAACTGAAACACTTTAATCACACTTCTCAACGGCATTCATAGAATACTGCGCTCACAATTAGCGCCAATACCATTTACAGATACATACATACAATATACAAGGTCATAAATGCATGGAATAAATCACTCACTCAGTCTCTAAATCAACTTTACAAAGCATACAAGCTTTCTTCCATCAAGCATACAACAATACGTAAATATGTGCAACACTTTCACTCATGTCCATCCAGTCTCGAAGTCCTAGGCAGTCTGTGCTACCAGCGATGGTTTCTCGTTGGCCCTGCTTTCAGTCCTCATGCGCTTCGTGCGTCACGCTGACCACTGGCCATCCACTGCTTAGTAGCTGTTAGTCGAGTTCACGGTCGTACTTGGTCGTCGCCTGCAGGCGATGGCGATGGAGATTCGGAGATTCTGACACACAGCTCTTGTCCAATCATCTGTTTCTGAGCCTGCAAGGGGGGAATATAGCAATGCAACAATCTCCGTGAGATGGTACTTAACTGATTCAATGTCAAATAGAAAGCAGGCTTGGGCCAAACATGGTACACAATCACGTGAGAAAGGTATATTTGTGAAAATTTATGTTCACTGAGAATTGATATTGCGGAAGATACAACGAAACAAAACACATGACACGATGACCTTGGTATGGCAGTATACCATCCTTCTTTCTAAATGGGAGGTTACATTTGATGATATATTATCCTTCGACACTGAATTAGTTAATACCGTTGTCTGGAGAACAGCCTCTACATCAATCGCAATCCGAAAGGTGCATGTCGTTTTCAGACCTCAGATAGTCTGCATGCCAATACATTTAAATTACTCGAAACAAGAGCTCAGCGTGATCGAATGGATAAGACCGCCCGTTCTTAAACATTCGGTGTGCTGGTACCGAGGTAGCAGGTAACACCCCCTACACCGGACAGTTGAACACAAATGTTGATATCTCGTCCTTGACTTGGGGACCTAAATTACAAGTATCTCTGAAGTCGAAGTGGATTCGCATGATGGCGAGGGACACTTGGAATAGGACAAGCTAATCCACACGCAAAATGCGGTCCAGTGCACTATAGGTAGTAGCACAAGTATTAGACAATGGTTGAGTTGAAAGCGTGTGGACGCGACAACAACAACAATTTACTCGTATAAGAATCCACAACTAACCAGCCAATAACATAACAAAAGCTATGCATGCAGGAACAGTATCTTTAAGCTCATGTTTAAAAAATAATTACAGCATTATTATCTGTAACCGCTGGAGAAGACAGTCTGGGGAGCCTCTGGGAGTTGGGCGGACCGGATTATGAAAACTGCCCGAAGCACTGTCTCAGACAGATTGTTTTTGAAGGCTAAATGAACCTTCCAGTTGGTAAATCCTACAACGCCACTCCGGAAAGTTAGTGTGGCTAATTTTCGTGCGAGAGGCTGGCAAGTGTGTCCCGGGGTTCGGCAGCTGGCTTCGTGGATGGTTTATTTGTCCGTCCGTCCTTCCGTCCCTCCCCCCTATCCGTCAGCTATCTGTCTCTACCTCTGTCTGTTTGTCAGTCTGTTTTGTGTTGACCCGTTGCGTCTGTCTGTCCGTCATTCTTGTGCACGAACCATATTTCTCTCTCACCAAAGCTGTGTTTCTAACTGATCCATCCCGGCTATACACTCATCCATTCAAGTAGCAATCACTTATTTCATTTTCCTACTCTTCTCCAGACGTCCGTCTGTATATTTGTATTACCTTACATCACTCCTTGATTACTTTACCAATACTAAACTTAATTACCTAAATTAATGCTCGCGACGGCATTATGCTGCCAAGGAAAGAAAATTCAAGCGAAATAGCTTATATGGACAGGACTACATGATATTGGTTATAACTAAGGGAACACCACAATTAAATAGAAAAAAGAAAAAAAAAAACAATAATGCACTCACAAAGAAAAGGTTAAACAGTCTTAAAGGCAAACTGATCATTTTTATTGCACCCGGTTCTATCACAAAATGGCCGGGTCTTCTTTCCACAGAACGGCCTGCGGAAAAATAGCATAGTACAGATCACGAACTCCGTAGCTCCAGCACACGTCCTTCAGCGGTTTCCGAAAAAACTGCACACGTGTACCAAATGACGTAGTCAGAAAACGAACCTCGACCTTCGTAGTGAGGAGCCAGGTTGAGACTTCCAAAGAAAAGGGTTTGAACAGTTAGTAAAGGTAAAACAAAATGTGTCCACGCCTTGAAATGTATTGGATAAATAGACATCATCATCATCATCATCATCATCATCATCATCATCATCATCATCATCATCATCATCAATCATCATCATCATCATCATCATCATCATCATCATCATCATCATCATGTAGCAGATCCTTGGGGGATATCGCTATTATTACCGCCAGCCAATAAGATGCTCGATTCTTTGCCAGTCCACCTGTCTCGTCTATTTGTATGCCCAGGGTGTCTTCAGTATCTAGAGTTCACCTTTGTTCTGGTCGACCTCTTCATTGGTACTATACATGGTTAAGTTAATTGCATGTTCTTTACAGAACTTTGCAATTAACCCCAGCCTTTATTGACTGTTTGTGATTCATTATTATGTTAGTTTAGTAATTTGTCATTGCTTTATAAACAGCCCACGCTTCACATCATGGAAAGAAAAGCATAGTTTTCTGCTTCCAAATCGCCGGCAACTGATTTCGAACCCCCGACTCGGTATAACAGAAAATTATGAAACTGCGCGTCGCACTATCCCTAAGCCACAGTAGCGGTTATAGTATATTGTACTGGAACCATACTTGTATAGAAACATCGGCACTGGACTGGTGATGTGGTCATTATCACGCTGGCTAGTTTTACTTCCCAGAACATGGCTAGACGACCTGAGAGCAATTAAACATAATTCTACCGCCTCCATGAGGTTTTCAATACATGACCACCGGGAACGAACGAACGGACTTTATTTTCAAAGGGTAACAAATTGGGCACGCAGGCCCGTCTTACACTCGGCCCATCCAATCACTCATCTTTCGTTCATCAAAAGTGCATAGGACAAACATTGTCAAATTAATTTTGTAAACATAAACAATGCATATTACCATGTTATGAGACACATCCACCACCCACCCACACATCCCCCATCCACCCACACATCCCCCACCCAACCACACAACACCCCAGGCACACATACAAGCCCCCACCAATCCACGACATCCCCACACCTACACATCTCCCCACCCACCCACACACTCCCACCAACCACACATCCCATCCACCCACACCCCAAGCACACATACATTCCCCAACCCACACATCCCCCACCTACACACATCTCCCCACCTACTCATATATCCTCCACCCGTCCCATTACCCACCAACAATCACTCAACCACATATCTTCCTCCACCCACACACCTCCAGCCACTCAGCCAAACACACATCCCCCACGGGACAGCTGGCAAGCCACTGAACAACCGCAGTCGATTTGGAAAATGTCCCTCCTTTAACACACAAAAAAACGTAGTAAGTATGCAAATGAGATCTACGAGCTGTCGCCTTCAAAGTGATTTGGCGCGACCAGTTTGTCTTGTGGGTGTCTTCCCTGCAATCTCCCAATCCATACATCTTGGCCTCAGAACCTCCGTGTGCTAGACCCGATTGGTACAGGCGGGCTCCAGCTTTTCTCGGAGTCTTGTTCTGGTTACAAATGTGGCATTCGGGGTTTAAGCGATTTGAGCAACTAGGCGAAGAGTCGTGAGGAGTGTCAGACACAGCGCCACAGTTTGATTAAGGTGTAAGGGTATCAGCTTGCCAGAGAATTTGTATTAGACTTTAAAAAAAAAAAATTATCAGCAGGGTATGTAAAGTAAAACCCTTTTCAATTCCGCGAGGCCTTGTGTGTGCATATAGTGCTAGTTCCATATTTGTATAGACAATTGGACACCCGATTCGTAATGTGATAACTGTCATTCTTCTTAGAGCTTATTCTGATACCCAATTTTAAACCGCCGGCTTCGTGGCTTAGAGGTTAGCTACTTCTCTCCGTAATATCGTATACTCTCGTAGGTAACGTGATGACGGTGAGAATCAGCAGTGGTTCGAATCTCATTGGTAACTTACGGGGTATGTGAGTCGGCCGCTCAGAAAGCAATGGCAAACTACTGAGCGTAATCTTGCCAAGAAATCAACATACAGCTGAAAGATTCAGGTGTTGACAGCGATGTCCTGTAAAGGTTCTTTGCTGCAGATACAATCCGTCTCCATTCGTCTCTCTGGTGGACCTACTCTTGCCAGTCGTTGATTCCAAAGGATATGCAAAACATTTATTTATTTAATTTTAAACCGGATCGACGTGCATTTGTTGGACGCGAATTCTGTCGCCTTCTTACATTCTCTCTCTCTCTCTCTCTCTCTCTCTCTCTCTCTCTCTCTCTCTCTCTCTCTCTCTCTCTCTCTCTCTCTCTCTCTCTCTCTCTCTCTCTCAGCCTTTCATCTAACAAATTGCACAACACAATGGCAACGACGCTCAAAGCCGTCTGTTATATATCCGGTAAATTATAAATTAAGTTAGTTGCATTTTCTCACTGGGATGTCACAATGAACCCTAGCATTTATTGGCTGTTTGAAATTGTCTAGGCAATTATTACTTTCAGAAGTTAGCCATCCCTTCTTAAAGGCCGATGCTCAAACCATTGTGAAAATCAACGCCAAATGATATGTTCCCAAATCGTCTGCTGCTGTCTTCGAACCTGGTATGTCGGTATAATAGTAGACAGTAACATACCACATTTGACAAAGACATGACGAAGACACATGACAGTGTGTACTTCTAGGTAAAGTATGTAAATGGCCTTCCACGTGCCTTGAGGTGCATTAGAATATGGCGCTAGACCTATACATTTATAGAACAACTGGCACTCGATGGGTCATGCGGAAAGTATTTACCCTGCCGCCTATACTTCCCAAAGCATTTCCTGTTATTCAATTTAGATCAACGTGGAAGCCGATTCTAATTTTAAATTCCTCCCCATTGTAGATTCGAGCCAATGATCACTGCTCCGGTAGACAAGCTTCTAGCAATTACGCTAAGTGTGTGCTTGTCATATTCGAAATATATAGACACATATATTCCTGGTAAACCAATGAGACCATTGAAATAGCATAAAGATTTTATTCACATATATTGATCGGTACTTTTAGTGAGAAAAGTAGAGAAGCAGAGATCAGAGGTCAAACTTCACAATTTATCCATTTAAAGTTATAACTGTTGTTTCAGACTGACGATACACCCGACTGATGACACCGTTTTAGAGTGTTTGATTGGCCGTCCGTGGCGAATTGTTTACGGACGCAGTTCGTACTCCCGCAAACCGCGTTCGAAACACAGCTACGGGCGATTTGGCAGCAGACCGCCTTGCGTTGGTTTGATCAAATGGTATGGATGCCGGTCGTTCAGAAAGCAATGGCTAACTACTGATGGTAGACGTGCACAGTAATCACGAACATCTAACAAATGCTCGGGTTGACTGCTACGTCCTGTAAATGATATAAACTAACAAAAACAAACAAAACCAAATAATAATAATAATAATAATAATAATAATAATAATAATAATAATTGTTAGTTAGTTAGTTAGTTATCAGTTGGGGTATCTTCGTTGCACTCCGGACATGTCCATAGGTGCTCAGATCCTCCCCCCAGCATATGCATCAGCGTCCGGTGGCTAATAGTGCCAGTTCTGTGTTGGTTGACGAGGCGCTTTGTTTTCTCGATGTACCTCTCGCGTCTGGCTGTGCCGATTCTTACTCCCAGGTCTTTCATCCTGGAAAGCGATGTGGATTCACTGGCGTCAAAATCCTCTGTTCTCGCCATATCTTTAAGGGCGTTAATAACATCCGCACGATCCATGGGCTGGCCATCTACAGGGGGTGCAGAGCCAGCCAATTTATCAGCTCGTTCATTTCCCTCGACTCCCGCATGTCCCGGGACGAAGATGAAGGTGACTTTGCGGACAACAGACTTCCGCAGCGACTCAGTCCACTGTCCACGTACAGATCCAGCTTCGACCTTCTGAATCATGCTCATTGAATCACTTAGTACAAACACGTTGGTATAATGCTGTGATTCCAGCCATATGAAAGCCTGTGTAACTGCCATCACCTCCATCGTCATGCTGCTCGTGGTCATAGAGTGGGCACCACTGGATTCTTGAACGGTTCGGCCCGCTGAACGGGCTGTAAATGCCCACGCACTTCTCTGCTGCTTTACAACAGATCCATCTGTATAGATGAGCACTTCGGGGCTATCTGAGTGATCATAGATAAGCAATATATAATATAATATATAATCAAATAATAATTGGTCGTGCATGAAAGCAAATTTGCTTATTTAGCGAGAGAAATATTACTTGTTACGAAACCCTTGAGGCAACTAAATGTGACCTCTAATCTCTGCTTCTTTCATCTTCATCTATGATTGTCATGCAGTACTTGCAAATGTATGTATGTGTTTAGTTAGCGAAACCCTATCGCTATTTGCAGAACGGAATGCAGATATGCCTATAGATCTTCACTTCCATATTATCTTGTATGTCCTCTGATTAGCGAAACCCTATCGCTATTTGCTTCCGGCAGAACGGAATGCGGATATGCCTATAGATCTTCACTTCTATATTATCTTGTACGTCCTCTGATTAGCGAAACCCTATCGCTATTTGCTTCCGGCAGAACGGAATGCAGATATGCCTATAGATCTTCACTTCTATATTATCTTGTATGTCCTCTGATTAGCGAAACCCTATCGCTATTTGCTTCCGGCAGAACGGAATGCAGATTTGCCTATAGATCTTCACTTCTATATTATCTTGTATGTCCTCTGATTAGCGAAACCCTATCGCTATTTGCTTCTGGCAGAACGGAATGCAGATATGCCTATAGATCTTCACTTCTATATTATCTTGTATGTCCTCTGATTAGCGAAACCCTATCGCTATTTGCTTCCGGCAGAATGGAATGCAGATATGCCTATAGATCTTCATTTCTATATTATTTTGTATGTCCTCTGATTAGCGAAACCCTATCGCTATTTGCTTCCGGCAGAACGGAATGCAGATATGCCTATAGATCTTCACTTCTATATTATCTTGTATGTCCTCTGATTCCCATTTTGGTGTTATTCCAGCTGTACAGATTTTACTATGTTATGTTGTATATCGAAGGGTTAACCTAGTTAGATATCCTACATTGAGATTTTTATTCACGTCATGTTGTATTCTAGCATAATTAAAATATGAATACAATTAGTGGGACTGCGGTAAAGCTGTGGACATGTAGACAATATAACATAACACAAAATAATGCTTTACAGAACATAATTACGAAGAAAAAAAATACATGTTGTTGAGGCCACTAGCCTTCATCAGCAAACAAATACATAGACAAAACGCAACATATCTGATAATTCTAATTTTTAATGCGTTTGTATTTTCTCTAGATGCTAATATTGATTGAAGTATATAAGACAAATAACATTGACGATAATAAAATATTCTGTATTTACAGCAAGGCATGAATGTCTGGAAAAGATATATGTGGAGGGAAGCTGCGAGGGTTACTGGTGAAGCTTATAAGAGACCACAACGTAGATGACTTAAAGATGTGATAGATAACAAACATATAACAGCAACATATGCAGGTCATTTAGCTTATAATAATAAATTAAGTTGCATGTCCTTCACAGGGCGTTGCAGTCAACCCCAGCAATTTCGCTGTTCGTGATCCCTGGGCAAATTTTACGTTCAGAAGTGTGCCATTGATTTCTGAACGACCGGCTCCTATACCTTTTTCGAAAAAAACAGCACCGCTGTGTTTCGAACCCGGGTATACGTGCTCACAAACCGCGTTCGCAAGAACTTAGCCACAAAGCTGAAATTTCGAATGTCTATTATGGGTGAAAAGTCTACACCGGATTCAACACAGGATGATGATGATGATGAGATTGGTGATGGTGATGATGATGTCTTGTTAGACATCTTGTAAACTGCACTCCAGACATATTTCCACTTGTCTAACTTCTCCTCATACTCATGTTCACGGGATCGTTCGTGGACGACAAGCGGAGATGTGAAAAGGACACGGATTTATGGGTAATGGTATTTCTGCACTTGTACATTAAAGACCAACCGCAGAAGAGGCTGGTGCAGAAGGAGAGTAATGATGTCGGTTGAACTAGAACGACGGTATAGGGGAATATCATCATTGGATTTTATCCAGAACACCAAGGACAGAAATTAGTGGATCTTCATGAACGCCTACGCCAACCGTCAGTGCTAGTGGTTATTATAATACTTTGCACGTTCAATAAATATAGATTAATAGCATGTCGTAGGTGTCGATGCGTCCATCGTGACGCACTAACAACACACAACTGGTGTTTCGATTGTATCTAACCAGATTTGATCAGATACGCGTTCTTGTCTTGTCTGAAAGAAAACAGCTCAGTGAATTAATACCAGATACAATTTTTCGCCGTTAGTGGCGGTTTCAACTTCACTGCAACGGGTCACCTCCTAGTGCTTCGTTCTTGTGCCAGGGAATAACACACAAAGTGCTTCTCACTGTTCCATGTGAACAATAAAACAAACAAAAGTCTCGAGAAAACCAACCTAACGCACATGCTTGTATACACGAGGCCGCTGTCTGAATGCCAGAACAAACAATCCGTCATTATAATTACAGCTCATCGTCGATAGAACCATCAGTCACTAGAAAAACCAGCAGTTGAACACGTATTACTGCATAAAATGAACCAACTAGTTCAGCGACCGACCACCCGCCATTTTTCTGAACATGCAGTTCACAACACAAGCCACCGTAAAAAGATGAAATATCAATCCACATGAAATCCACCTCTCACAATATCGCTCCAAGCATTCAGCTCATTAGCCAGTGACACATGCCTGGGGTCACTGACAGTAAGGTCAGTGTCCTGGATAGCAATGGTACACATAAACAAGTTCACGAGGTAAAATAGGGCCGGGTAGTAAGTTCCCCGGAGGAGGCAAATGAGAGGACAGAGATGGATGGGGCAAGTGAGGAGAAGTCAGTTGGCTAATGTAATTGTGGGGGAGACAGTTTCAGCTGTAGGGTAGTGTGTGTGGAGCCTAGGGAGGGCTGCACAGAAGGGTTAAAAAGACAGTGACAAACATTGTAGGGGACAGTTGAAGTTGAGACCGAGAGAGGGTCGGATCGTTTTGGGACAGTTGAGTGTTGAGAGCCGACAAATGTAGGTCGGTGGTCTGCGAAGTGAATGAGAGGGGAGTTAGTGATAGAACTCTGCCCTGTGGTTTTCAGCGATGGGAATTCTGAGATTAAGGATTAAAGACTGAGCCCGGTTATCAGCAGACATAGTGAATTGAAGCCTAGCCCTTGAGAGGGTCGGATAGTTAACGGAGGCTTAGATCCAGTGTGGAGAGGATCGAGTGAATTCGGGCCTGAAGAGAGGCTAGTAGACCTGTCGTGTTGGAGGAGATTTAATAGGCCTTGAGAGGCAGTGATATTCGAAGTGTTCCATTGTGATGAATATATTCTGAGAGAATTATTGTTCCTGGATTTATATGTTACATGTGTCCGTGTTCATTCCTCATTAAAAGGAATTGATGTGCGCAAATTAACTCTTGTTAATTGACTCGCGGATGTGTGCTGCAGTGAGGACTGGTGGTGTGAGATAGGTGACAAGTTCAGCTTCCGCTCTGCAGTGAGTTAGTAGAAGTATTAGACCCAGACAACAACCAATCTTAGTGTGGTACAAAAGAGTTTCTGTCAGCCAGGCTACAGAATCATGTACTAGAAGTCCACAATGACGAAAATACATAAGCAAACCGTAGCCAGAAACAAAAACACTCCAAGGCGTTAACGGATCGCCTGCATATCAACCACACTGGACCAGTTGTTCTGACCAGATCAAATACATTTCCTATTTTGTTTCATGGGACCTATCCTAGTGTCTGATTAAGGATGATCACATTAGATACGATTGGTGCCTTTGGGGTAATATCTTAGCGTCTGATCAAGTAAGAACTGATAAGATCATATCATATGAGAGTTATTTCTTATTTCTTGTCTGTGGGGGAAAATCTCAGTACCTGGTCAAGGAAGATCAGTTATGATACAGTTCTTATATCTTGCATATGAGGTAATACCTCACTGCATAGTATGTTTTTCTGTCGTTTACTAGCTTTGGACTCGAGCGTATTCTACATACGTGTTACTACTAGTAGTAGTACTAGGGAGTGCACTTGAATGATGTTTTCTTTCCCATTTACCCTTTTGCTCGCTATCAGGCTAACACCACTTTGGCTTCTCAGGAACGTGTAATTTACGTCCCCAAGTCAAGGACAAGATGTCAACATTTTAGTCCGGCCCTCTACGCGGCGACCAGCGCACCAGGAGTTAAAGAGCGAGCACTCTTATTCTTTCGGCCATGCTGAACCTAACTATATAGTATAATCTATGGTTTTGTGTGTGTGTGTGTGTGTGTGTGTGTTTTGTTATTTTGTTTTTTAAATGCCTCAACCTTGTACACAAAAAGGGAAACACTAATCGTACAGTTGGTAACAACAGACTGGTATAAATCCAGTTTGGGAATCGCAGGGGGCGGGTTAATCTTGAGGCCTGGTGTGTTGGTAACACACATTCTAGAAATAGGAGATAAACGGTAAAGGCAGAGCAGAAATCTGATTAGCTAGACCTAGGAGACTGTCAGTTCAGGACAGATCTGGTAAATTAATGGCATTATCCAAAACGGCTCAAGGTCGTGGAGGAGGCTGTTTTTTTTTTACTGCCATTGTTTTTGTATCTACTAGTGTGAACTTGTTGCTCGCATCAGAAGAAAACAATCCACATTCTTTGGGCGTCTCATGAGATGAGCAAAGATTGGATATGTCGTCACAGCGGGTAGGCTGCAGAGCAAGCGTGGCAGGGGGAAACCAAGACAGAGGGTGCTAACAGTTTGACAGCATGGCATGGAGTTTCTGAAACAAATCAATGCTTTTAACTATTCAGGTACTTTTATAACAGCAGTTGAAAGGCATAATAAGTAAATGAAATGCGGAAAAGCCCAAACAAGATGAAGAATATTCTCAACAATTTATCTTTGTAAATCGATGTGAGGATACGTGTTCGTCGGCGGCAATCCCGATGTGTGAAGTGAATCATGGACAATGAGAAAATAAGTGAGTATCTGTGTGGAAGCTGTGTAGATGTGCATTTATGATGAGAACACCGCGGATGGATAGAAAGAGTAATGAACATATATTGAAAGACGCTGATTCACAAGAGAACTAGTTACTGGCGTTAGAAGAGTATAGTCTACATTCTTTGATCATGTCATGAGCCGGAGACAGCTGGAGCATGTCGACACAACAAACCGATGAAGAGGGGAGAAGCAGGTGGAAGCCAAGAGGAAAGATGCTGAACAGTTTAAATCATGGCATGGTGGAACATCGGTATCATTAATAAATCCATCCATCATGTGCCATGCCGATAAGCGAGGGCGGTCATGTTCTGCCATCTCACTCGATCACCAGAGTCGTGGATCAGCTCTGTGGCTGATACACAAAAAAGAAGGCGACGGACAGACATCGTCAGTAACATCAACAGGCATATGCCATATCAAAGAAAAAGACACCAACTGCACACCAACCTTTTTATACGTCATTTAATATAAAAGAAGTATTTCACAAGTCATTTAAAATAAAGGACTCTTTTACGATTTTCTTTTACACGTCATCAGGTGCACTAGGCTTCAGGAGCTATGCCCATATTTGTATATACGAGCAATCGGCACACGGTTGCTTATGTGGTGAGTATCACACTGTCCGACAAGACATTTTCTTACACCCACGTTTAATCTGGGTATAGCTTGGGTACATGATGCTTTACGGATTGCAGCTGTGGAATGGAGGAATGTTATTAAAACAATTGATCCCGAAGACGAGAAACCAAAACACTTACTTGAGTTGGCAAGACACACGATGATAGTAATGAACGCTACAAACATAAAGGTAACATCACAATGTTTTCAAAATACATAAATGAAACTTTGGCGTATTTTATAACAGTAACATGTCAATAAACTACAAAGACAATGAAATTGACACCCTCCCTGCAGCAATAGACTTTGTCTCTGTCAGTTTGAACTGACATTTATGTATCACTCTGCCTCACGACCGTATATCATTTCTTTTGAGGTCAATATTTGTCATCTGCTATCAAGCTCACGCACACTCTACATTATGCAAATCTGCAGTCGTTAATCAAGACTGAATCATATAACTCTCTATTAATGTATAACACATCCTCTGTGTGACAGCTTTGATTACTGTGTTCAATTATCGGGTACCCATACACAGGCCATTCTGTGTTGTAAATCACGACTAAATGATGCCGCTCAAACACATTGTATTTGTAAGTGAGTTTAGTTTAGTTTAGTCGACGGATCAACATCACGGCCCACGGGTGTAACCCATAAGTGCTCCGTTCTACCCCTAACTCAAGCCTCAGTCCGAAGAATCTCAGCTGAGTGCACGAACTTCGTAGCATAGGCGAGGAACCAGAAATACTTTGGGTGATTTTTAAATCGAAATGTTGCCCGGGCAGCGCGTTAGGCTACTCTTTTTCGATTTCCAACTTCCAGGTGATTTTTTTACGTGCGCAACAATACACACGGGGGTCCGATCTCACTACCCAGAGACCAGAGGACATTTTGTTACTAGAACTCCATCCATCCATCATGTGCCATGCCGGTAAGCGTGGGCGGTCATGTTCTGCCATCTCACTCGATCACCAGAGTCGTGGATCAGTTCCGTGTTTCTGTCTCGACCATACCACAAGGCCAAGCCATCCAGGTACTTGCTTCTAGGTCTTCTCCATGGTCTGTTCCCCTCGATCTTACCAGTTGTCACCAAGTTCTCCAAATCATTTCTTTTCATAACATGCCCAAAAAATTGTGACTGTCAACGTCTAATGTCTCTAATCAGTTTACGATCTTCATTTGTTTCTTGAAGGACTTGTTCATTGGTCTTTCTGTCTGTCCATGGTATTCTTTGCATTTTCCTCAGAAACCACATTTCTACAGCCATCAGATGTTTTTCAGCCTGACTGCTCATTGTCCAAGCTTCACATCCATATAAAAGTACAGGTTCTATGTAGCATCTCAACACTCTTTTTCTCGTTTCAATTGACATCTTTTTATTGGTCAGTATGTTTTTCATCTTGCTAAAGGCTACTTTTGCCATGGCGATTTTTGTTCTAATCTCTTCAGGGCATCTCCCATCAGATGTTATTACTGTTCCGAGATAATTGTACCTATTCACTTGTTGAAGAATATTCCCATTTACTTGTATATTACATTGTGGTATTTCGTTCTTCCTAGTGACGACCACAATCTGTGTCTTTTTACAATTGAATTCTAACCCTAGTTGTTCACTGTGTGTAACAACCGCATCTACTAAATTTTGCAGGTCCTGTTCATTGTCTGCAATCAAGACTGTATCATCTGCATATCTAATGTTATTGATGCATCGTCCCCCAATGTTGATTCCCCCCATATCTTCAATATTTTTGAAAATACTTTCACTGTACAGGGAAAAACAGATCTGGAGACATTACACATCCCTGTGAACTTTTTTTGTTTTGTTGACCCAATATATAATTCAAAATCTCAGTAACCAACTGAGGGGAAATGATGAGATTTAGCATATAACCTTATCATTATGTCCACCCAACAAAAAAATTATACTCCTACCTTAAGCCATAGTCCGGTGACTCTCAGCTCAGTGCACAAACTCCGTAGCATCAGCGAGGATCCTGAAATACTTTGGGTAGAGTTGTTCCTCGAAGTTTTGCCCGAACAGCGCCGTTAGGCTACTCTTTTTCGATTTCCAAATTCCAAAGGAGTTTTTACGTGTGCAACAATACACATGGGCGTCCGATTTCACTACCCAGAGAGCAGGGGAAATTTTATTACTAGAAGTCCACGTGAAAAAATCCCGGCTCTCACCGGGGCTTGAACCCGGGACCTCTAGCACTAGTGGCGGACACCATACCTCGAGACCACTTAGCCCCCTGCACTTGCAGAATAAAGGTTGCCACCAAGTGTACAGGGTCGAGTTTTTTTAAACGCCAGAACCGTACGAAGAATTGAACCCACAATACGTGATTATCGATACATGGAGCCCATAAGTGGGCACTCTCCCGCAATTTATTCTTCACCTCGACACCGCAAGGTACAAGAGGAACATGATGAGATGAGATAAGATGAGATACGTGAATAAAGCTAAGCAAGGTATGTCTTTTTCCCCCAAAAAGAGTACTGTATTCACATCACTAATTCAACATTGAATTCAACTGACCACACCACTTACTGATTGTCGATTATTTGAATATTATTGAGCTAGCACTATAATCTCAATATGTCTCATGGCGTGACAATTGGGATCTGTACTTTACTTTACTTTACTTTACTCAACTTTACTTTACTTTACTTTACTTTACTTTACTTTACTTTACTTTACTTTACTTTACTTTACTTTACTTTACTTTACTTAACTTTACTTTACTATTCCTCACATTGCATACTCAACAATATTCTGCGTCTTCTTTGTTCATCTTCACACGCCATATGAATAAATACAAAGAAAGCAACAGTCAACATTAGCTTGTTGACATCTCCATCTAGTATGTCCTCAAAAGGAGCAGGTGTAGACCGAACTAGTTCTCTTTGTTTTACATATGTTGGACACTTCTACAACAAATGTTTAGCTCTTGTTTTACCACTTTCAAAGTTATATTCATCGGTATTTTCTATCCTTAGCTTATTAAACATGTTGTTCTTCAGTCTGCTATGTTTTGTGGGTATTCTAAGATTTTTATCTGTTCAATTGAGTTGCAATATGCATCATCTGTCTGGTGGCTCGGGTGTTCAGGTTTCTACTTTGTTCTATGTACCCAGAATTTTGATCTTTATTCAATGTGAAGGTGGGTCCTTATCTTATGTTAAATGTAATTTAACAACTGACTAGAGGTCAGCATGGCGGAATAGATAAGTAGCATAAACTTCAGTATTCTGATGCCGAGGTAAAGAGTTCAACCTTTACATCGGTATGTTTGTCTAAAATGACTTCTCGTCCTTGACTTCGGGACATAAATTATATGTACATCCAAGTCGAAGTGGGTTTGCCTGATGGCCAGTGATACTGGCAATAGGGAAAGCTAATCCACATGCTCTGAGGCAGCCGAGATGCGGTTTCTGAACCGTATGCTGCGAATACCTCTTACTGACAGAGTAACTAATAACGAATTTCTAAAAATAGGTATACAAGTAGAACAATATATACGCATACTAGGAGGCGACACACTGTATTCTGTGGTTATGTAACGAGAAGAGAGTCATTGGTAATGACCATGACGTATGGAAAGATGAAATATAGGAGTGGAACAGGCAGATCGAAAAACAACTGGTGTTTGAAGGTCTAAGTCGACGGCTCGCAGGAATGTCAACGGTCGAATTGATTCAGAACACCAGGGATCGAGTCATGAGAAGAAACGTTAACGCGTAGGCCACTTGGCAAGGTACATGATGATGATAAACACTGGTTCACAGTTTTCTGTTTATTCAATAATTAGTCCAAAGACAAAGCATATGTACCAAAACAAAACAAAATACACTTTAACGTCAGTTCTTATCTGGTGTCTTTGTTTGTTAATAAATGTCTAGGTACTAGATTCATACACTGAATGTTTAGAAAAGTACATTTCTTTTCAATCAATAACTGTTAAATGTTGAGATACCAACAACAACAAATTCAAGTCTCAAAATACGAGACATTTCGATACAGATAAATGGCTAGAAATGGATATCGCAGACTAATTATCTTACTTCTGACCGTGAAGATTTGCTTTTAATGTGTTGCAACTGGGCTAAGAAAACGTAATATGTTTACTCCTCTGTGAGCAATAAATGCATAGTGTTTGTAGGCACTCATTTCAGTAAAATAGGAAGTAAAAATCAAAGGACACATTACACAAAAGAAACAATAGCTACATTTCATCATTTGTTTTTATCTCTTAATTTTGTTTCTTCTATCATGAAGCTTCCTTGTGTATACTAGCTCGCTTCTATTTGCATAATCCTAAAAGAAAATATGTTACGGTTCCAGGGATACATAGCTACTGAGGCAGTTCAATTATACGTTTCTTACATTTAAAATAAACAGTTGTTTTCGTCATGTAATGAGAAGAGAGGCATTGAAACACATCGTGAAAACTGGATAGATTAAGGGTAAGAGAGGCAAGGGCAGACCAAGAGAAACGACCATGAATTGACTAAGACGATAGACATGGAAGAACTCAGCCGCACAGTTGATCCAAATCACCAAAGACGGAGATCTGTGGAGAGACATTAAAGCCTAGGCCATCTGGCAAGACACTTGATGATGATGATGATGATGATGATGATGATGATGATGATGATGGTGATGATGATGATGATGATGATGATGATATTTAAAATACACTAAAATATACCTTTCACAACCATTATGTAATCTTCATAATATATACTATAATTTCAAATACTACTTCAAGACAACCATTTTTTTCGGGTCGCTACGTTTATAAAAATGGAAATTCGCCATTGTTAGCTCCTTTTACGACGTCTGATCCCCGAATGCCCGTCCCGTCCACTACGGACTCCACTGAAATATGTCTTGACTTTAATGTAGTTCACGTGTTATCTGTACCCCGTGACTTATCCTTACTACTTGCACTTTGTTAGTCTGTCTCACACCCCTAACCATCTGCATATATCCTGATCCATTTAAGGAACCTAAACATGGAACTATCGTCTACCCAACTCCAGTTGGAAACAATGGAGGTGTACAGCCGAACTGGACACACCGTTGTAATCACTGTAGCAGGTCATGGCAGCTGCAAGAGAAATGTCAGGAACAGAACTGCCAAATGTTCTCCACTTTCATTGACCTTACCAAGGCTTTTGATACAGTCAGCAGAGAAGGACTGTGGAAGATTATGGCAAAATATGGCTGTCCACGAAAGTTTGTCCAAATAGTGCGGCTATTTCATGATGGCATGCAGGCAAGAGTACAGGAAAATGGCGAACTATCTGAGCCCTTTCCTGTTACCAATGTAGTGAAGCAAGGTGTTGTCCTGGCACCAACACTGTTCAACCTCATGTTTTCAGCCATGTTGATGAATGCCTTCGAGTACGACGACATTGGAAAAGACATCAACTACCGTATGGATGGAAAGTTATTCAATCTCAGAAGGCTGAAAGCTAAAACCATAATTAACAGCGACACCGTCAGAGAGCTCCTGTTTGCTGATGATTGCGCTCTGTACGCCAACTCAGAGGCGGACATGCAACATAATGTTTCAGCTTTCTCACATGCCTGTGCCAACTTTGGGCTCAATATCAACTTGGAGAAGACTGTAGTTATGTACCAGCCAGCTCCAGGGAATAATCACACTGTGCCGAATATCAAAGTGAATGATCATAGACTAAGTGTTGTGGACAAATTCACCTATCTTGGCAGCACTGTGTCACAAGCTGCCACAATTGATGACGAAGTGAATGCAAGAATCTCCAAGGCCAGTGCGGCCTTTGGCAGACTGTACAAGAATGTATGGGACAGAACTGGAATAAGCCTGCAAACAAAGCTAAAAGTCTAAAAAGCAGTTGTATTATCCACACTGCTATATGCTTGTGAAACCTGGACTGTTTATCAGCGACACGCTAGGAAATTAAACCACTTCCACACAGTCTGCCTAAGGAAGCTACTGAAGATTAAATGGCAAGACAAGATTCCAGACACTGAAGTCCTAGAAAGAGCATCCATGCCCAGTATCCACACTATACTGATGAAGAATCAGATTCGCTGGGCTGGTCACTTGACTCGCATGCCAGATCACAGGCTCCCTAAACGAATTTTTTACAGCGAACTGCGTTGTGGTAAACGCTCCCAAGGTGGCCAGAGGAAACGCTTTAAAGACACTGAAAATTTCACTGAAGGCTTTTGGAATTCATCATGACACCTGGGAGGCTGCAGCCAGAGACCGAAATTCGTGGCGTGCATCATTACACAAGGGTGCAGTCATATGTGAGGCAACCAGGACTGCAAGAGCTGTGAAGAAAAGGCAGGACAGAAAAATTACTGCAGGAAATCCTCCTCCAGAAACATCAAGCATTCCTTGCCCACATTGTCAAAGAACATTTCGAGCCAAAATAGGCCTTATCAGCCATCTTAGAACCCACGGCTCCATACCTTCAACCCCACTGGATGAAATGAATGGTCATCATCATTCTTGATGGACAAACAACAACAACAGCAGGTCATGGTAGAAGATGTTTGCGACAGGCCTATAGTCTCATGTCGCAGACAATAACCCCGTACCCAGTGTATGTGACTTGGTCGAATCCGGAGCCACGTAAAAGTAGAAGACCCAAAACACCATTTTACACGCCTTGATGCTTATTGGGTATATGGTGCTAGCAGCATATTTTAATAGTTCAATGGCTACTTGGTTAATTATGTGGTCAATATCACATCTGCAGCCTTTTCTTCCAAGTGTGATTTCTGATTCTCTGGGTCGGACTGGGAGCTCAGAACACTGTTAATAATCTGTCTCTGCCGGGATTTGAACACAACTAACGAGACGGGACGGCAAGCAAGAATGCTGGCCACGGCGTTACCGCGTCTTCCCAGAAGCCATGTGGTTAATAATAAACCCCACAGGAGTAGACATTGAACCTTGAACCACGGGACCGACAGATACATGTGCAGCCAATACCATATATCGGGGTGGCACAAGAAGTTACAGATAACACAAAGGGAATAACTTCACGAGTTATCACACTTGACTACATCAGCATTAGTGACGCCCGCGTAGTTATCCCGAATTAGCTTTCTGAAGGCGTTTTTACTCAAAAGTAGCTCCCAATTTAAACTCCCATCATTCCAAGCATCCGGTTTTATCGGTAATGACAGACAGGGCACTGAAACTATATATTCGCTACAGCTAACCTAGTTTAGTATAATCATATTAGAGTTATTACCGTGATTATTATTTTAAGTTTCTCGGGTGAGGGTAGAGTGTATTCTTTTAGCATCACTGTAATCAATTCTATTGAAAAATTCTTAGAGTATAAAGGAATAACAAGAAGAAAAATACTCACATTAAACAAAACCTGAAAATCGACGCAAACTGGTTCATACCATAATCATCATGTCTCGGAAACTGAAATACACTGGGCATATTACACGCCACAGCGGGTTGAAGAGAACAGTGTATTCTGAATACTGAATTTAAGAATCGACATGTCAGCATTGCGGATATTTTTTACATATGTCCTGTCCCTATTTTTAATAAAGAAACAATGAGTTCCCATGCTAATTATTCCGATGGAATTTTGATTAAAAATCTGCATGGCTTTTCGTCTGCACCCTGAGTAAGGTCCTGACCCCCTGCTTACTGAACCATTTTTTTCAGACACAGATACTCTGTTCTGCTGCACTCTCCACGCGATTCGAGTGAGCTTTCATTACATAACCTTTATATTATAATAGCTCTCCACCAAGAGGGGTACAGCATCAGCCAGTCTATCAGCCTGTTGATTGCCCCGCACACCTGCATGCCCTGAACAGATAATTCAGGATATGCTCACAGTCTTCATCCTGTCGAGCTATTCAGACCGGAATATGTCAATTTCCTCTTTCGGAAGCATAGTCTGTAAGTCCATTACGAACACAACATGACTGGCTGCGCTGCTCTCCAACAATCGGAATTTCATCGTTACAGTCTCAACTTCCATTTTTATGCTGGATGATGCAGTAGCATAAACGAAACTCGCCTTTTATAATCAATGGCTTTTTAGCTTTCCAGTAAAACCCCAGCCATAGTTTTTACCTCTGTCCACAGACACATCAGTGTATATAATTACCTCGAGAGGATATAAGTGATCGTCTATTATCTCGTGCATTGACACTTCTCTAACAACCGTAGCCCATTCTCGGCACCCTCGGTCCAATGTTGCTATAACTATATGCAATGCTTCAGTATTAGGGGCAACAATTGCCCATTTTTCATCACGTTAGAGGACGACAGGGACGGAATTTAAAATGAAAAAAAAATATTTAGTTAAATAAAACATAGATGGACATTGATGCCCTACGGCAAAAGAAATCCAAATTGTAAAATGAGACCATTACAAGATTCTTGCGGTTTCTTTTAATCTAATGGCTGAGAACACCGGGAGTATCTGAACTACAGTGCACTAACCAATTCCAATAAATATAAATACAATAAAAATAAATACAAATGAATAAAAATAAAAATAAATAAAACTGAGATGGACATTGATGCCCAACGGCAAAACAAATCCAAATGGTAAAATGAGACCATTACGAGATTCTTGCGGTTTTTTTTACTCTAATGGCTGAGACCACCGGAAGTATCTGAACTACAGTGCACTAACCAATTCCAATTTCCAATTAGAATTTTCCAACAACAACAAAATTCCAAATTCGGTCTCGACTAACCTGCTTCCTCAGCGGTGGTTATTGTTGAGAGCCGTGGTCGTGTGGATTGTTAGTCCTAATTCCTATTGGTTTTACTGGTTCCGCTCTGTTCGTCGGATAGATTTGTTTTGTGCTATCTGTTTGTTTTCTTTGTCTTGTGTTGGTCCTGATAAAGACCGGTCCTTGGTCGGGCCTACTGGGGCCCGACTTCTTTCGTTTTTTGGCTTCTTTTCTCTATTAGCACTTTTACGTGCTTGTCGCTTCTTGTGTTATTCTCATCGGGGCTGGTCCCGGTCATGTCCAGTCTTCATAAAGACACGTTGTAGGCAAAGGCAGGGAACTCAAATGCAAGTCTCAAGCTCTCCCCCCGGTCAGCGGCCAGAACTCCTTTACGTTTGTTGTTGGTGTTTTTCATCATCACTTGTGGGTTTGGTGTAGCCAACCCACCTTCCTGCCATTCACCCCCCCCCCCCCTCCCTTTTTTGTGTTAATTACATAAATAGGTTGTTTTTTTTAAACCATAAAAACATGCACACATACATACAAAAATACATACACACACACACACACACATATATATATATATATATATATATATATATATATATATATATATATATATATATATATATATATATACAGTGTAGGGAGGTTATACGGTCTTCCCTGTTCTGCATAGGAACTGTCTGACCAGTCGTTGTGTTTTTGGGTTGCTGTTTATGTGCAGGCACTCAGTCATTGTCATTGGTTTCCCAGTTTTGACGAAGTGATCTCTCAGGCCTCTTCGCTCTCTATTGTACTTGTCGCACTAACAAAAATCAAAATGCGTATATACCAGCATTAGAAGTGTTATTATTATTTTGTGTATGAGTAGTGTTTCTAATTTGAAATTGAACCCGAGTACCCACTTGTTTGACCTGCTGGTGTCTGTTGTGTTCATTGTGCATACATGATCTCCTAAATTTATTCAAGGAGACATCCGATCCATTATTACAGATCAGAAGTCATTACGCAATTGTCGTATTTTATTTTGTAGAGGCCCACATCGGAATTCGTACTCGGTTCGCTTAAATTGTAGTTGAAATGTAGATACAACGCAAGCAGAGTAAGAGCAAAATCCCACATGAGATGGATCAGCAGGATTGCAAGGACACTATGTGGCTATGACATAGGGGTTAGTATGCTTGCAAAAACTGTCAAAAAATCTGTCGTGCGGGTTCAATCATCAGTAGTGTTATTTTTTTTCTTCTTTGTTGACTAGTGCCGTTCTGAACTTGATCCAGCTTCATAAAATGGAACACCGGATAATTTTAAGGATCCTTTGAGAAATTTATCGGGAGGGAGGGCCTCATGGAAAGGAACTAGCCACTTCATCTTATATGCCGTGGACGAGAATATATGTAGGCCTAACGTGGCACAAGCTAATCAGTAACCACAAGGGGGTAAAATGTAAGAGATCGACTTCATTTCACTGGGCTTTATTTCATATAGCTCAGCCTTTCTCTCTCTCTCGCTCTCTCTCTCTCTCTCTCTCTCTCTCTCTCTCTCTCTCTCTCTCTCTCTCTCTCTCTCTCTCTCTCTCTCTCTCTCTTTCTCTAGAGCAGTTAACAGCCTGTCGATAGCGTCACACAGAGCACAAGCTCCGTGGCTCCGACAACGGCCACCAGTTCTATATCGAAAACTGCACGAGAGAATTAAATGACGAAAACGAACGTACAAACTTCTGAGCACGAGACGACGGCATAACCACTTCGCCACAGAGGCTCCCCACCCAAGACAGTATCTGCTATGGAACTACCTTTACCCTTGACTGACCACGCAAAGACCATGTCCACAAAGTTATTTTTGACCTGACGGTTAAAGGCAGTACCGGGAAATTGTTAAGGAAGAAATAGCAGGAATAGAAGTGTATTCTGATTTAGCAGACCAATGTAAAATCGGACTTTGCTACACAATGTATGGTCCACGCTATAGAGGCATACATAAACCCATCTATTCAAGTTACATAGTTTAATCACTGCACTTATGTTTTTAATTACTGTAAGCACTGCCATGTTGGCATTTACTACCTTTTTTGTAATCTTCTTATATATAAAAGGCGATCTCCGTCTGTCTGTCTGTATGTATGTATGTATGTCCTTTATTTGTTCGCGAACGGCCCATCCGATTGAGATGAAATTTTCTACACGTCTTCCTTTCATTCCAGAGCTGCCAACAGTGATATTTTTTTAGTGTGAAATCGCCTGCTTACTCAGTATTATTTCAATTTTCATTTTTCATTATAATTTCATATATCTCAGGGGACCTAACTCTGTAAAAGTTATTTCAAGGGGCATAACTTTTCTGTATAACTTATAGTCATATTGTGGCATCGTTTTCAAAGATTTATAAACTCTTTGTCCATAGTTATGTACCGGCATATGAGCTATAATAAATAATGATACAATCTGTAAGGCATTTTCAAAGTTTTCATAAAAATAATGCACAATGCATAACATTGTAACTCATCTTTTTTTGCTTAAGAAGTTACTGTAGTCATGCAGGTGATTAGAAAGAGTTTTCATTAAAAATAATGGATGGTGCGTGGAAGGACATTCTTTTAAGTTACTTTTTTGTTGTATGAATTTAATGAGACGCTACCCGCCAGGAGCTGGGCGAAGCCACGCCGGGTCAGATAGATAGACAGACCCACCTTTTCGCTGCAGTTGTCTACAGGCATATGCGTTAAAATCCTCCTCCTACTCTCCGCTCCTCCTCCTACCCTCCCCCTCCTTCCACCTCCTCCTCCCTCTTCCTCCTACCTCCTCCCTCTTCCTCCTACCTCCTCGCCCTCCTCCTAATCACTGCTCTTCCTTCCTCCTCCCTTCTCCTCCTCTCTCCTCCCACTCCCTCCTCCTCCCTCCTTCTAATTCTACGTCCTCCCCCTCATCCCTCCTCCTCCCTCCCTCCCTCCTCCTCCTTCCCCTCCTCCTCCCTCTCCTCCTCCTCATCCCTCCTCCTCCCTTCTCCTCCTTCCTCCTAATCCTCTCTCCTCCTCCCTCCTCCTCCCTCCACATCCCTCCTCCTCCCTCCTCCTCCTCCTCCCTCTACCTCCTCCCTCCTCCTCCCTCCTCCTCCCTCCTCCTCCTCTCTCCTCCTCTTAATCCCTCCTCCTCCCTCCTATTCCTCCCTACTCCTACTCCTCCCTCCTCCTCCTCCTACGTCCTCCCTCCTCCTCCCTCCTCCTCCTTCTCCTCCCTTTGTCTCCCTCCTCCACCTACCTCCTCCTCCTCCTCTTACTCCTCCCTCCTCCTCCCTCCTCCTCCCTCTCCTCCTCCCTCCTCATCGCTCCTCCTCCCTTCTCCTCCTCCCTCCTCATCCTCCCTCCTCTCCTCCCTCCTCCTCCCTCCTCCTCCTCCCTCCACATCCCTCTTCCTCCTCCTCCCTCCTCATCCTCCCTCCTCCCCCTCCCTCTCCTTCTCCTCCCTCCTCCTCCCTCCTCCTCCTCCCTCTACCTCCTCCCTCCTCCTCCCTCCTCCTCCCTCCTCCTCCTACCTCCGCCTCCTCCCTCCTCCTCCTCTCTCCTCCTCCTCCTCCCTCCTCCTCCCTCCTCCTCTATCTCCCTCCTTCTCCCTCTCCTCCTCCCTCCTCCTCCTCCCCCTCATCCTGCGTTCTTCTCCTCCCTCATGCTCCCTCCTCCTTCTCCTTCCTCCTCCCTCCTCCTCCCTCTTCATCCCTCTTCATCCTCCTCCCTACTCCTCCTCCCCTCCTCCTTCCTCCCTCCTCCTCCCTTCTACTCCTCTCTTCTTCCTCCTCCTCCCTCCTCCATCCTTCCCACCTCCTCCTCCCTCTTCCTCCCTCCTCCTCCCTCCTCCTCCTCCCTCCTTCTCCTCCCTCCTCTTCTTCTCTCCTCCTCCTCTCTCCTCCTCCTCCTCCCTCTACCTCCTCCCTCCTCCTCCCTCCTACTTCCTCCTCCTCCCTCCTCCTCCCTCCTCCTCCTCTCTCCTCCTCTTAATCCCTCCTCCTTCCTCCTATTCCTCCCTACTCCTACTCCTCCCTCCTCTTCCCTCCTCCACCTCTCTCCGCCTATCTCTTCCTCCCTCCTCCTCCCTCTTCCTCCTCCCAGCTCCTACTCCTCCTTTTTCTTCTTCTGCTGCTGCTGCCGCCGCTCCATTTACCCAAGTTAATTGTTGGGGAAGATGTAAAGACCTTTCAAGTGCTCTTTCTAATGCTTTTTGTAAGTTGATCTTCGTTTATCTAGGTTGTTCTAACTGCAACCAATAAATGATTAGACAGACAGGCAGACAGACAGACAGACAGACAGACAGACAGACAGACAGACAGACAGACAGAGAGGGAGGGACAGACAGACAGACAGACAGACAGACAGACAGACGGGAACGGGAACTTATATGACTACTTATATGAATTAAATGACGTGAATAGAAGAGATCAAAGAATCCTTGAACCACAACGCTATTGAAAAGCGAAGAAAATGATGTGACTACACAGAATCGTCACACGGCAATGTCAATAACAATTCATATTTTATTTGTGTATGGAAGTCATGTATGTGATTAAAAGCATATAATTTATTTATTTTAGATACGTTAGAATTTTATTTCTTTACTAATTTGGGATAGCAACTTTTGAATTAATAGAAGCATTTGTTATTTCCTTTCACTTCGCCAAGTCACTGGTGGAGATCTATCTATCTATCTATCTATCTATCTATCTATCTATCTATCTATCTATCTATCTATCTATCTATCTATCTATCTATCTATCTATCTATCTATCTATCTATCTATCTATCTATCTATCTATCTATCTATCTATCTATCTATCTATCTATCTATCTATCTATCTATCTATCTATCTATCTATCTATCTATCTATCTATCTATCTATCTATCTATCTATCTATCTATCTATCTATCTATCTATCTATCTATCTATCTATCTATCTATCTATCTATCTATCTATCTATCTATCTATCTATCTATCTATCTATCTATCTATCCATCTATCTATCTATCTATCTATTTATCTATCTTTCTATCTATCTATCTATCTATCTATCTATCTATCTATCTATCTATCTATCTATCTATCTATCTATCTATCTATCTATCTATCTATCTATCTATCTATCTATCTATCTATCTATCTATCTATCTATCTAGCTGGTGTTGACCGGCTAACAGACAAGATTAGGAGGTTGGCTGTAAATCTTAATGTAAAAAGGGCTAGCGTCCATATTGGTATCAATGACACCATGAACAACCAGCAAATCACAGCATCTCAACTGCTGGCGCTCTTGAACGGATTACGTCACACTTTTCCTAACTCGTCCATCTTCTTCTCCTCCATCATATCACCGAGTTATGGATTCCAGCGTCGTCTAGCTGACATAAATAACAACATATTGCAGAAGTTTTGCTCTCACAACAACATACAGTTCATCAACAACACACCGGTGTTTACTTCACAGTCAGGAGCACCTAAAAAGCGACTTTATAACGATCAAGTACATTTGTCTACATTGGGCACCAGCTTGCTCGCCAAACATCTTAAGTACCCTGAACGTACACAGACTACATCCAATACTGGATCGCGTAGGACACTTTTAGCTACAACAACCTCAAACTCAAGCCAGACGACATACTGCCGCCACATCAAGTACCAATAAACCAGAAGAGAGCAGACCACTCATAACCACGGCACCTGATATACAAGCCAGACGGAACATTTCCATCACACCAAATCCGTACAATACGCCCTCTTTCACGCAGGAGGTTGATAGTTATGCAGATACGTTCCCTCTTCTCTACAGCAAGGATCAATCCAGTAGTAACAACAACGTGCCACCACAGCCTCCTGTTAGCCACGAATCAGAGCCTGTAGTTGGAAGTCGTTACACACCCGTGAGAAATCAACAGTATCCACTCCATTGTAACCCAGAGTTGTTATACCTCACACGGTTAAGCCCAACTTCACTTCGGCAGGCATTTATGATGTCGCTGTACCAAGATCCAACACAGCCTGGTATTTACTAGCAATTCAGCACAAAGCAACACCGGATCTCGGTACAAGAAAGGGCCTCTCCTATAAAGTTTATGCGCATACTTGGTTATTGATTTATATAGCAACGTATTAGATTGTACGCGGCTGTAAACATTGACTCGTATTGAAGTCACAGAGATTGACACTTAGATATCTTTTATAATACTTTGTATCGCCTTAATACCCTGAGTGAGGGGGTCTTCACTCCCCGCTTTAAACAGAGACATTGACTTGTATAGTCATTTATTGATTCTTTTGGATAACAGTTGGTACTTAGCTTGTGATAGTTTTTTTTTTCAAGTTAATTATTTGTTGTATGTTCTTTAATTCGTTTTGTTCCTTGTTTGCATTATATTCGTTGGTCTAATTAGTTATATCGTTATAATATTGTCATTTACTTATTGATTTGTATTACTGATATTTTGTAAGTTAATGTAATTGTGATTTTTTTTTTTATGATCTTGTATTTTAGCTTAACTTTGACGAATTTACACTTTCTTCATGGATGAAATGTCTGAGAAGTGGCAATACTGGCTCAATAAGTCAGGAATACGCCTTGGACACTTAAACATTTGCAGCTTATTTAACAAGCTACCAGAGTTATATTCTATCCTTAATCAAAATTTTCATTTATTCGGCCTTAGTGAAAGTAGGCTTAATGATACAATTTCAGATGAGGACATCTCTATTAAAGGGTACAAAGTTTTTAGAAGGGATCCCTGTAGGAAACAAGAGACAGGCATAATAACCTATGTTTCTAATTTACTAAATGCTCACCGTAGGCTAGACTTTGAAACTTGCGAAATAGAATGTATCTGGCTAGAGCTAAAACTTCAAAACCGCACACCCCTGATAATTGGCTACCTTTATAGAAATCCCAGTGCTGGACACGTCTGGTACGAAAACTTCACTACCATGATGGATGTGGTTTTCGCTTCTGGGAAGGAAATTATACTACTCGGAGACTTTAACATTGACACCAACAAATCCAACATAATATGGGGAAATATAATTGCATCATACAATTTCCAACAAATAGTACAACAAGCTACTAGAGTAACAAAGTCATCTTCAACAGTCATAGATCACATTTATGTAACTTGCTCAGACAACATCATAGAATGCACCGTACCAAATTGTGCAATGAGCGATCATTACCCAATATGCTGCACGTGGTCTAAAAAAGGAATTAAAACTCCTAAACATAAACACATAAGTGTAAAATATAGAAGTTACAAAAATTTCAACCAAAACGCATTTTTACAGGACTTGCTCAGTTCACCTCTAGACAATGTTTATCAGCTTCCTGATCCGGATGATGCTCTGGAATTCTGGATGAAAACCTTTATTGATGTTTTTGATAGACATGTGCCAGTCAAGGAAGTTCGAGTAAAACACCACGTCAAGCCACCTTGGATCACCCAGGAAATACTTGAAATTATGAGAGACAAAGATAAAGCACATAAAAAGCGGGATCTCAGTGCATACCGTACTCTTAGAAACAAAGTTCAATATAGCATACGACGGGAAAAGAAAAACTACTTTAAGAACTTAGTAATGGATAAAACAAATAGTAAGGATATATGGCAGGCAATTACCACCTTGACAAACAAGTATAACTTCCGAAATTCTTTACCATCAAATCATATTACATGCGACCAATTCAGTAATTTTTTTCAAACTGACATAGACCAGTTGAAGGCTTCAATACCTTATTCTCCTTGCAACTTATCTTTATTGTCATCGTTTTGCGAGAATAGATGCTCCCGCGATATTCTTTCCGACATACCGCTAATGACAATCACTGAAGTATTCACTTACCTCAGTAACCTAAAAAACACAACCTCATCTGGGTTAGATGGAATCAGCAACTGGATTCTCCGTTGTGCTGCGCCAGTGATTTGTACATCACTAACCTATGTATATAATCAGTGTCTAACCAAAGGCCACTTTCCATCAGCTCTCAAAATCGCTAAAGTGTACCCTCTTCTTAAATCTGGTTCATTGGACAATGGTCTCCCGAACAATTACAGACCCATTTCCTTACTATCATCACTATCTAAGCCACTAGAAAAACACATCCATAAAGTAACATTACAGTATCTAGTTCGCAACAAGCTTATTGTTGACAGCCAATCAGGATTTCGACCAAAATATTCTTGCCATACGGCCCTAACAAACATGATAGAAAATTGGCACCAGAATATAAACAACAACAGTCTATGTGGAACTGTGTTTATTGATTTCAAGAAAGCATTTGATATGATAGACCATGTTATTTTAATTAAAAAACTCGAGACAATGAAAATTGGCCTTAATGTAGTCACTCTAATATCATCTTTTCTATCAAAAAGAAAGCAAGTAGTATCACACAATAAATCTCTGTCTCAAACCACTACCTTCAATATTGGAGTACCGCAAGGCTCTATTCTTGGCCCTCTATTATTTGCCATATATATTAACGATCTACCTTTGCATCTTTCGTCGTCCTGCGATCTATTTGCAGATGACTGTACGGTGTACACAAACGCTGAAAACTGTATTTTACTGGAGTCGTCTTTACAACAAGAATTAAATAATGTAGTTAAGTGGAGCTATTCAAACCTTATGCAAATTAACATCACTAAAACAAAAGCAATGTTATTAACAACCAGACAAAGACTTCAGACTCTAAGCCCACACACATCACTTCAACTTCACATCGATAACATGCCAGTAGAAAGTGTAATTGAGCACAAAACATTAGGCCTAATCATTGATAGAAACCTAACCTTTAATTCCCATGTTCAAGCGCTCATTAAACAAACAGCGAAAAAAGTCTATCAACTCGCCAAGATTAAAAACTTCCTTGATGAGGACACAAGGAAACTATTCTATACTTCTCATATACAGACACACGTTGACTACTGCTCTACAATCTGGGACGGTTGTTCTAATTCAAACACCAAGCGACTTTACTCACTCCAGAAACGGGCCATGAGTCTAATTTATAGCAAACATTTATCTGACAATCCTAGCCTGTATAAACGCCTTCAGTTACTACCATTCCGCAAACGCCTGCTTTTCAATAAAGCTAAACTAATTCACAAAATCCTGCAAAGGAATGCCCCAAATTACCTTTGGCCTTTGTTTAAATATAATGCTAGACACAGTAAACGTTTAAATATACTACACTTCCGAAGCCTAGGATTGACTTATACAAAACAAGCTTAACGTACCCTGCATCTCAGCTGTGGAACAATCTTCCACAAGAAATCAAAGACATCACCAATCCCTATTTATATAATCGCAAATTATTCGAACACTATCTCAATACGGATTACCTTCCCCCTTAAAAATTGAGATAATAATAATAATAACAAAACCCTAGTATAACAGCCAATCACCTTTTTGTAGGCCAGTATATTCCACATGGCTAATAACAAGTGTCAGAGCATTATCTAATATTACTGTGTCGTGTCGTTTTGATGTTTGCATTTTGCCCATGCTTTTATAATGCATATCTTTTATATTGTTACTGTTCTTTGTTAGCCTTGAATGATGTGTGAATGAAATAAAGTATGAAAGAGAGTGATAGAAGGGCAGAATGTTAGACGGGCCTGCGTGCCCACTTCTTAACCCTTTGAAAATAAAGTTTGTTCTATCTATCTATCTATCTATCTATCTATCTATCTATCTATCTATCTATCTATCTATCTATCTATCTATCTATCTATCTATCCTATCTATTTATCTATCTATCTATCTATCTATCTATCTATCTATCTATCTATCTATCTATCTATCTATCTATCTATCTATCTATCTATCTATCTATCTATCTATCTATCTATCTATCTATCTATCTATCTATGTATGTATGTATGTATGTATGTATGTATGTATGTATGTATGTATGTATGTATGTATGTATGTATGTATGTATGTATGTATGTATGTATGTATGTATGTATGTATGTATGTATGTATGTATGTATGTATGTATGTATGTATGTATGTATGTATGTATGTATGTATGTATGTATGCATGTATGTATGTATGTATGTAGGTAGGTAGGTAGGTAGGTAGGTAGGTAGGTAGGTAGGTAGGTAGGTAGGTAGGTAGGTAGGTATGTATGTATGTATGTATGTATGTGTGTGTATGTGTGTGTATGTATGTATGTATGTATGTATGTATGTAAGTATGTGTGTATGTATGTATGTATGTATGTATGTATGTATGTATGTATGTATGTATGTATGTATGTATGTATGTATGTATGTATGTATGTATGTATGTATGTATGTATGTATGTAGGTATGTATGTAGGTAGGTAGGTAGGTAGGTAGATAGGTAGGTAGGTAGGTAGGTAGGTAGGTATCTATCTATCTATCTATCTATCTATCTATCGATCCATCCATCCATCCATCCATCCATCCTTCTATCCGTCCGTCCGTCCGCCCGTGTCTACAAGCCTACTTTTCTGTCAGCCTGTCCGGCTGTAAGCTGTCTGTCTGTCTGTCTGTCTGTCTGTCTGTCTGTCTGTCTGTCTGTCTGTCTGTCTGTCTGTCTGTCTGTCGTTCTGCCTCTGGAAGGCCTTATTTTTGGGCGCGGCTGGGCCTGCCAGTTTTGTCGTACTTTCGGAAAGCTGAATTGATTTAATTAAAAGAGACTACATATCTTTCGACTGGTAATTATTTATTTTTTTTCATCACAGAAGACAATGTTATATTGCAGGGCAATCATAATGGGATATGTAACAATGATGACACGTTTATTTTTCTGTTCCATAAACCTTTCTGTAGTTTGCTGAATGGGTCGATGAGTTGGCGTATTTTCTGTTAGAACGAGTGCCACGCATCGACGTTCAGGTTGTTTCACCTTCTTCTTTTGAGTTCATCCGGTGCGTTTTTTCTCTCACTGTTGTGGTGTCGTCCTCATCCCAGATGGTCAATTTAGAACGGCCAAAGACATCACAGTCAGCCCTCAAGGGAAGGCAGGGGCAGAACATGGGCGTTACCCGCCATCCAAGGAGGCTTCCATAATTGCAGAACCGACACATAGCGCGCTGGTACTGGGCTCACCCAAGAGGTCGTCACGTCCTGCGCATGGCTGCTTCACTTCCACACTCCGGTATATTGGGTATTTAGTTCGCTACTGGTCGTTCGCCATGCAAACCAGGAACGGTCAGTCTGCAGCCAACATCCATTCAGCGAGCTTTCGATTCGAACTTTCTGCGGGTGTTTGTTGATCGCGTTAACCTTCCCGGGTGCTTCGAAGGACATTACACTCCCACTCGGACGTTTTTGCGTTGTGCCTGTTTTATTTGCACCCTTAGGCCGACACATCCGACTTTAGCGGGCGTTTGTTGACCGGGTTGGCATTCCCGGGCCACATTGTTTGAAACCTGACAGTGGTTTGGGTCTATTAGATTAACGTTAATGTGAAAACTTTCCTCCTTACTCGGTTGCAAAGTACTGTGTCCACGGGAACTGTGCTATAGATACCTCTTCCCCCCCCCCACCCCTTTCTACAAGCAGTGAAACCAGCTTGTTGTGCACGACCACTACTAGAACTTTACATCTGTGGCGAATCAAATCAGGATGCACCCAGGTCAAGGACTGAGTACAGCATATACCGCCGGCCACCCTTAATTTTTGACATATGCCTGGGTCATTGACATTGAGGTGAGTGACCTGTAGCGGGGCTATGAGAAAAACAACCAGCTCTGAGAAATAATGGTGAGGGTAGATGGAGACCCCCAGGGTGGATGGGGCGAGAGACAGTGTATTGTTGTGTGAAGTCAGGGGACTTCAGGGGACAGTTGATGTTTGGACTCCGAGTTGGTCGGGAGTCGAAGGATAGGAGCGGAGTTAGAAAGAGAGCTCCGTCCTGTGTTGTGTTGTTCTCCAAGTTTTGAATGCAGGCCTAAAACCCAGTGGGGGTTGGATAGTTAATGGAGGTCTGAACCCAAAGTGGGTTGGATAGTTAGTGGAGGCTAGACCCAGTGGGTGGGTGGTATTGTGTGAGATCCAGCCGTGGATAGTAGCTGGATAACTGTCTTGTGAATTGGAGATTAATAAGGCCTTGAGAAGGCAGTAATGTGTGCTGGTTAAGTTGTGAGAAGGATATATATATTCGGTGGAGTATATTGTTTTCTGGATATAAATTATGTTCCGTTTGTCCGTGTTCTTTCTGCATTAAAGGATTATGTGCGCCAACTCAATCTTGTTTAATGACTGGTGGATGTGGACTGCGGGGTTGAGTTGTATGAGACAGGTGGCTAGCTCAACTTACACTCCATAGTGACATACAAGGAGCAGTGTAACCTAGACAACGACCATCTCTTTCGATTATCATTAAGAACATCGTGAGAATTTTCATTTCCTTTTTGTTTCTTCAGCTGCTGGTTACTACTGTGTAGACAAGGAGTCATGTTACTAGAATGCATTTAGCTTTTTATATGGGGTTCGTGAAAGCTTCCAAACAGCTGTGCGTTAATGTGCGTATGGAGTGACCAGAGTGACCAGAGATGATACCGCAATTTCGTCATCATGTGTCAATTTTTAAGGATCTGTTCAGCTGTGTGTGTAGTTTGTTCACACGTGCACATGGGTGACAGAACCATTTTGAGTATTCGTGAAAGATTGTCTACTCTGCTACTAACTGTTCAGAGACACAACATGATTACCTGTTTTGCACTACGAATATAGTTTTAAATTTTTCTGTAGTTGGCTTCCTTCTTAAAGGCGAAGATGTTGCTCCATTTTTCATTGAAGTTTATAGATTGATTCGTATGTTCGTGTGTTGTCCCCTCATTTGACAGTGTGTTTGTTCTCACTTTTCTGTCACAATATGTCAGTTTCCACCGCAATATTGCACTTCTGTTGGTATTCAATACACTGAGTATTTTTTTTTTCAGTGCCAGTTGTTTGTCACCTTTGAGGGCTCGCGGGACTGAAAATTCTACCTGTGGAATACACACTGTTGCCATTGACAAGTTGTATTGTTTGTGCCGATGATGTAATGTTTAGAGCCTGCAATTTTTCTGAATAGTTGGAGCAAAATATCCCAGTAGGTGTCAATGTGGATTAATGTCTGCCATCTGCCCACACTTCATCTGTGTCGGATGGTTCCAGTAGGTTGATGATTGCTCTCGGTTGCATAAATTTGAATCCACCCTTTCTCTAATAATCATCTCCCTTTTTCAACACATGGTCCTCACAATTTTTCCAGTAATTTTTATCAATATTTAATAGTGCGAACTGGTTTAGTATCTTAACGTCAGACAATTTGAATGTAGTATTGTCAGCTGCCACCTGTCCTTTAATGTTTTTCCTTCGGAGCCATATCTTTATTGCTTCCTTTGTGTTCGATGCTGTAGGTATTTTGCCTTCTTAAAGACATGTCGACAACAGAAGACTTTGACGTCAGTGAATCCACATCGCTGTTCAGGATGAAAGACTTGGAAGTAAGAATTGACACGGCCAGACACGAGAGGCCTCGTTAACCAACACAGAACTGGCACTATAAGCCACCGGACACTGATGCATATGCTGGGGGGGGGGGAGGATCTGAGCACTTATGGACCTGTCCGGAGTGCAATGAAGATGCCCCAACTGATAACTGATAACTGATAAAATTGTGATATGATGCATTGTCCATAATTAGACAAGACGGTCTATCTATGGATGGAAGCACTGTATTCTCGAACCAATTTCTAAATACCTTACCATTCATCTCATTATGATAATCCCTTTTGCCTGCATGCTTTGATACGAACACGAGTCAAGCATTTTGTAGTAAGCCATTATGCGTACTATCAGCATGGGCTATGAACAAACGCTTTTCTTTACTACTGGGCACATATCCGCTTTATCTTTCCATCCACTGATTGCCATTCTTTAGCACTTGTGTGGTGCTCATTGATCCAGGTTTCATCCAAATACACTCTGTCATAATTTTCTTTCCGCATATCCCTTATTTCACTTAGGTATTTGCTTCTCATGGTTCCTAAATGCGGTTGCTCGCAAATGATATTTCTACCTCCCGTGTACTTTCTAAACGTAAAGCCTAATGCCCTCATAATTTTCCACAAAGTTGCTTTGCATAGCTTTATGTCATTGTTCCTTCTCAGCCAAACCAAAACCAAAAGTTTTCTTACAATCACTGTTTCTTTGGTATCCAGCATTTTGATAATAATAGCTCGCTCTGTGACCTCCTTGTCAAAGCTGTCTACAAATGCCTTTCTACCTACCGTTTGCTTATTGCAAGATGGCTTCATTCCAGATGCTTGCACCCATCGACGAATGAACGTTTACTCAAACCCAATGCATGGACTTTTAATAGTATGAAAGGATTTCCTGCGATTAGCTTTTGACGAAAGTATGTATATGTCGATGCTTTGAAGTTCACAGTCACATTTCACATTCAGTCCCATTCAACAATATTCACACATTCAGATGTTAGCGATAAATGGCAAGATTTATAAAATAATCACGTTTAATGAAAACACCCTCATTACTCACGACACGTTTGAACACTTCCGTTCCACTACGAGAGCTTCTTGTCATAAGGTCATTCTCGTGCAGCAAGAGAAATGTCACTATTGAACGCTGATGTTTCTGGGTGAAGATGTAATACATTTCATAATCTGCACTTCATCTCTGACCCGTAAATTATATACCGCATATAAACAAACATTGAAATCTGCTGTACAATCTCCAGAACAAAATTTTTGTTGTTGGATGGACATAATGATAAGTCCATATGCTAAATCTCATCATTTTCCCTCATTTTTTTCACTGAGATATGGATTTTTATGTGGGGGAAAACAAATGTAAACGGACTCTAATTCCATATTTGTTATTGACGAATCGACACTGAATGAGCGATGTGCCAATATAACAGGCATTCCCGGAACATGTTCTTGCTTGGAGCGAGCTGCCTGGGAATCTGGGTCAAATGACATTTTTTTTTTTAAAGTCTTGATGGGATTCGACCACACGTCCATGCAATCTTACCAGCCACTTTGCTACATCGACCCCTTTTCACAGTCCCCCGTTGAATATTTGTCGTCAAGAAAAACAAGTAAAACACGCGCACGCACACACATACACACACACCCACACCCATATATATATATATATATATATATATATATATATATATATATATATATATATATATATATATATATATATATATATATATATATATATATATACGAATTAACAAAGTTACCCTCATCTCGCATAAAAGGGAAAGTGTAAAGAAGAAGAAAGAAAGCCTTGATATAAATTGTGGAAACCGGCTCCAAATCATTGAGTGCCCTTGAACCATGGATTGCGTCCACTTATGTCAATAGTTTGTCACGCTGTCAGCTTAAGAACCCCTGGTTTCTGAATGGCCGAATTACATTCTCTTTCTCGCGGAAATTGCGATTATGTGAATACCCAGAGGTCTTTAAATTAATGAAGTAATACATTAATAGACATTTCCTGGCCATTATAATAGGGACATAACATAAAACAAAAGAAAGAAGTAAATTTTATGTGGTGCGGCAAATCTTGGTTCGATAAATCTAGTGTTGCTATTGTTATGTAGGAGTTTATATATACATATTATTTTTATCAAGAAATATAATGACTTTATAAAATATGCTCGAATATTTGGGTAGGGGTTGTAACTAGCAATTAATCATAACCATGATTTTAATTAATCGTTGGGATAATGCATACTATTAACATATATTCACATCTTTTGAAATGGTAGATGAAAAGTAATAGTAATTATTATGGGAGCACCACGGACGGTTAGAAAAACTAATGAGACAGCCCTTGACGAAACAAATGTACACATAATTTTATTCGAGAAATTAAACATAGGCAGTAAAGAAATTAATAGCCTTAACAAGAGGTCACAACTGACAAAATTGATCGGAGAGGGGCAGGGCGGAGAAGGCAAAGAAGTAAATACCCGGATGCCTTGCCCACATGGCATAATCGGGGGACACAGACCTCATCCAAGATTCTGGTGATCGTGTGAGGTGACAACCAATGACCGTCCACAGTTACCGTCATGACACATATTAATTATATCTTGTGGTTGGGTAGATGGAAGAAATGGTTAATACAGTCGGCACCTTTCATAAGCGGATTTGTAGAAATGACCTGAGTGATAGCACCAGCACATTTTGTAAATCTGTCTGTATATGCCTTGGAAGAGGGGAATAAGAAGGCCAAAGAGAAGATTGGTGCCGGATGTGGCGGATGATCTGCAGATGGGTGTATCGGACGTGGGACATCTTGCTTATGATCGAGAGGTTTTCCGGAAGGTTGTTATGGGAGCGAGGTTCAGCAAAGGACATGATACTGAATGAATGAATAAATGACTGAATAAATGAATGAATGTCTGCATAGAGGTATAAGAAGCCAATCTTTCTCTCACTTTGACAAGCAACGAGCCCGGACATTGAACCAGCGTCCTACCCTGCTCATGAAAGATTCTTTCACTTGCACATCCCGCAATCTGATTTATGTTATCATCTGCAAACGATGTGACATGAAATACATTGGCCAAACGGGCAGACGTCTTGCTGATCGTTTTAGAGAACACCTCAGAGACCTCAATCAGGGCGCTGACAAACCTGTCCCCAACCATTTCAATTCCTCCAACCATAATGGAGCCGACGATGCATGTGTCACCGCATTAAAACCCTGCTTCTCCAATAGCTGCGTCAGACTTAAAATTGAATGCCAGCAAATCAACAATCTGGGATGCATCCATCCAGCAGGTATCAATACTGTTGTGGACGCTACGGTATAACTGTGGCATCTTCCCCAATTGTTTACACCATCTATTACTATGCTGTCCCCCCCCCCCCCCATATCTAGACTTAATTGTCCCCACATTCCTATATTTTCATAGCAGACTGTTCACATATTTTTGGCTACTCAAATCCTTTTTGGCAACCCATTTTTAATTCTGCAGCCACAAGCGCCTTCGCAGCTGGCCAAGTCACCTTTTCTGCCTCACATGGCCAAGTGATAGGTCGTGTGTTTGTGTTTTGTCGTTGTTTGCTGTACCTCGTTGTTAGCTATCTGTATTGTCATTGACAAAGATTCTGAGAATCGAAACGTCTGTGTCTCGTATTGTACGCGTTCGTGTGTATTTTATCTTATTTTATTATTCATTTTTTATATTTATTGAGTGCTTCTGATTTCGGATTTTTCACCCGTATTTCGCGACACGTGGATCTCCTTGTAAGGTATGTGCAACGTTGTTGATGTTTAGTACGTTTGTTTTCTCGCAGGAGTTTAATATACCTATTTGTTTCCATTTCATGACATTATCAGCGCAGTGCGCTATCAACTTCGCCAGGAGGCCAGCCTTACGCCCACTTTATAACCGAACATGGGGTAAACATGTAAGAGACCAATGTCTGAGGTGTATTGAGTATATTCTTATGGCAAGCCGGCACTCGGTTAGCCTTTATTTTCCAGAAATAAATGTGGTACCCACTGTAGATTGTGTCCCAGCCCGGCCCGGTTCAGTTTTAATAATCCGCCTCGAGAGGGAATATACCACTCGATCACCAGGTAGGTAGGCAAGCGTGGTGGCCACTCCGATACCGCCGCTCCACCAAACACATTCATCTGTTATATATTATGTGAATGTAGAATACAACAGGAACCCCAGTGGCACAACGATAAACGCGTTTGCTTACCAGGACAATGATCAGAGTTCAATTCCTATCAGTGACAAGATTCTAGTGTCCGATCACTAACACTAGAACGTAGTGGCTAGACGTACGCCTGCGTGCCCAATGGTCTTGGTTTCAAACCGCAGAGGAGCGGGTTCGAGTATTTAAAACTGTTCCAGGTCGACCTACCCTAAAATGCGTATCATGAAATGTTTTGGGAAGTAAAGGCGGCCGTAATTTCCAATTCTCATAATGGCTTGAACAAGAGTGTTTACTTATTTTGCCACTGTTTCATTATGTCATGAACAAGAGTGTTTACTTATTTTGCTACTGTCTCATTATGTCATGAACAAGAGTGTTTACTTATTTTGCCACTGTCTCATTATGTCATGAACAAGAGTGTTTAATTATTTTGCCACTGTCTCATAATGGCATGAGCAAGAGTATTTACTTATTTTGCCACTGTCTCATTATGTCATGAACAAGACTGTTTACTTATTTTGCCACTGTCTCATTATGTCATGAACAAGAGTGTTTACTTATTTTGCCACTGTCTCATTATGTCATGAACAAGAGTGTTGAATTATTTTGCCACTGTCTCATTATGTCATGAACAAGAGTGTTTACTTATTTTGCCACTGTCTCATTATGTCATGAACAAGAGTGTTTACTTATTTTGCCACTGTCTCATTATGTCATGAACAAGAGTGTTTACTTATTTTGCCACTGTCTCATTATGTCATGAACAAGAGTGTTTACTTATTTTGCCACTGTCTCATTATGGTATGAACAAGAGTGTTGAATTATTTTGCCGCTGTCTCATTATGTCATGAACAAGAGTGTTTACTTATTTTGCCGCTGTCTCATTATGTCATGAACAAGAGTGTTTACTTATTTCGCCACTGTCTCATTATGTCATGAACAAGAGTGTTTACTTATTTTGCCACTGTCTCATTATGTCATGAACAAGAGTATTTACTTATTTTGCCACTGTCTCATTATGTCATGAACAAGAGTGTTTACTTATTTTGCCACTGTCTCATTATGTTATGAACAAGAGTCTTTACTTATTTTGCCACTGTCTCATTATGTCATGAACAAGAGTGTTTACTTATTTTGCCACTGTCTCATTATGTCATGAACAAGAGTGTTTACTTATTTTGCCACTGTCTCATTATGTTATGAACAAGAGTGTTTACTTATTTTGCCACTGTCTCATTATGTCATGAACAAGAGTGTTTACTTATGTTGCCACTGTCTCATAATGACATGAGCAAGAGTATTTACTTATTTTGCCACTGTCTCATTATGGCATGAACAAGAGTGTTTACTTATTTTGCCACTGTCTCATTATGTCATGAACAAGACTGTTTACTTATTTTGCCACAGTCTCATTATGTCATGAACAAGAGTGTTTACTTATTTTGTCACTGTCTCATTATGTCAAGAGCAAGAGTATTTACTTATTTTGCCACTGTCTCATTATGGCATGAACAAGAGTGTTTACTTATTTTGCCACTGTCTCATTATGGCATGAACAAGAGTATTTACTTATTTTGCCACTGTCTCATTATGTCATGAACAAGAGTGTTTACTTATTTTGCCACTGTCTCATTAGGGCATGAACAAGAGTGTTTACTTATTTTGCCACTGTCTCATTATGTCATGAACAAGAGTGTTTACTTGTTTTGCTTCTGTCTCATTATGTCATGAACAAGAGTGTTTACTTATTTTGCCACTGTCTTATAATGACATGAGCAAGAGTATTTACTTATTTTGTCACTGTCTCATTAGGGCATGAACAAGAGTGTTGAATTATTTAGTCACTGTCTCATTATGTCATGAACAAGAGTGTTTACGTATTTTGCCATTGTCTCATTATGTCATGAACAAGAGTATTTACTTATTTTGTCACTGTCTCATTAGGGCATGAACAAGAGTGTTTACTTATTATGCCACTGGCTCATTATGGCATGAACAAGAGTGTTTACTTATTTTGCCACTGTCTCATTATGTCATGAACAAGAGTGTTTACTTATTTTGCCACTGCCTCATTATGTCATGAACAAGAGGGTTTACTTATATTGCCACTGTCTCATTATGTCATGAACAAGAGTGTTTTCTTATTTTGCCACTGTCCCATTATGTCATGAACAAGAGTGTTTACTTATTTTGCCACTGTCTCATTATGGCATGAACAAGAGTGTTGAATTATTTTGTCACTGTCTCATTAGGGCATGAACAAGAGTGTTTACTTATTTTGCCACTGTCTCATTATGGCATGAACAAGAGTGTTTAATTATTTTGTCACTGTCTCATTAGGGCATGAACAAGAGTGTTTACTTATTTTGCCACTGTCTCATTATGTCATGAGCAAGAGTGTTTACTTATTTTGCCACTGTCTCATTATGTCATGAACAAGAGTGTTTACTTATTTTGCCACTGTCTCAGAATGACATGAGCAAGAGAATTTACTTATTTTGCCACTGTCTCATTATGGCATGAACAAGAGTGTTGAATTATTTTGCCACTGTCTCATTAGGGCATGAACAAGAATGTTTACTTATTTTGCCACTGTCTCATTATGGCATGAACAAGAGTGTTGAATTATTTTGTCACTGTCTCATTAGGGCATGAACAAGAGTGTTTACTTATTTTGCCACTGTCTCATTATGTCATGAACAAGAGTGTTTACTTATTTTGCCACTGTCTCATTATGTCATGAACAAGAGTGTTTACTTATTTTGCCACTGTCTCAGAATGACATGAGCAAGAGAATTTACTTATTTTGCCACTGTCTCATTATGGCATGAACAAGAGTGTTTACTTATTTTGCCACTGTCGAGTCGGAATAATAAGAAACATAAAGAACCCTTTTACGTGCCTTAATGCGATCAGGGTATATGGTGCTAGACACATATTTGTATAGACCAATCGGCACTCGGTGGGTGATCGAGTCCAAGCGTATAGTGTTTAATTTACAGATTTTTATGGGAATTGCCAAGTGAGGAAAGACGACGCGGCAGAGAACTGGCTACTTAATTTCAAATCTCATGGTCTAGATTATGTTACGATCAAACAGTTCATACCCGAACAACAAGAATGCGCCACGAGACTGACTATCTATACAGTACGAGATTTATCGAGTAAACAGTTCATACCCCAGCAACGGGAATGCGCCATGAGACTGACAACCTGTACAGTACAAGATTTATCGATTAAACAGTTCATAACCCGGCAACGGGAATGCGCCATGAGACTGACGATCTATACAGTACAAGATGTATCAATTAAACAGTTCGTACCCCAACAACGGGAATGCGCCATGAGACTGGCGACCTGCACAGTACAAGATGTATCGATTAGACCTAGACCTTCCATTCTTGGAGATGTCACCTGACAGCATCTGTGATCCGGTCTGTCGTACGTCCCACGGTTGTCCTGTCTACAACACGTCACTGAATTATAAATAAACTTTCGGACTTTTAACACCGACCTTGGACAATACAATATACTGGAGCCACGCTTTGGCTGTAGATACAATAAATTACAAAGGCATGTTAAGAAGATGTAGCGAAAGAACAAGCAAACGGCATGTTGGCTTGTTGCACAGTAAAACTGTACAATACAGACATGACAAATAAGAACATTATTACCAGCTATAATATATATATATATCTTCGATTGTTCATGTCCCTTTTACAGGACGTTACAATTATTCCCAGCATTTACTGGCTGTTCATGATTTACATGGCAAGTTTGAGTTTAGTAGTTTGCTTTCTTGCCGGACTCCCTGGCGAAAGGATTAAGGATGTTGTTCGTAATCCCGTATACCCACGTACGAAACACAGCTGCGCGAGATTTGGCAGCAGATTGCGTCGCGCTGGTTACTTACGGGGGTATGTCAGCCGGTCGTTCAGAAAGCAGTGGCAAACTACTGAACGTAAAACTTTCCAAGACATCAACAGCAGCTTTAAAATGTTGGTGTTGACTGCAAAGTCCTGTAAAAGGACACTGTGTGTGTGTGTGTGTGTCTGCTTGTCTGTCTGTCTATTGTTTTGTCTGTCTGTCTAACTGTCTGTTTAAATACATGTCTGTTTTATATATGACACCAGCAGGCAGTAAGCATCATGTCATACCGCAAACACTAACCTCCCTCAATATCTAACTTTATTAAACGAATGGGTACCTACATATAGCCCAGTTTGGGCACCCCTGCATTAGAACAATGCCGCCTCTTTCCCATTTATTTTCCGTGCCGCTGTCTTGGCACTGATTTGCTAAGGGGGACACTTAGAAATATTAGATCATTATCCTTAGAAATATGGGGTCATTTGCGCATGTCACCACTTCCTGGGATGGAAAACCAGCCACAGGAAAGAAGATTTATAGCGATGAGCTTATCACGTTTAACATGGCTGATATACCCTTGCGGGGCATATTGAAATTACCACGCTCATCGGCTCGTTCACAGGCACAAGCTGAATGGCAAGATTGCCTTCGCTTCTTTTCCAGCAGGGTACATTTCTCGTAGTTTGCCTCAATGGGATTGGGGAAAGGGGTAGGGGGAAGGAAGGATACAGGCTGGTAGTTTCTCTGTATACAGTAGCAATACACTAGTATTACATCATGTCAATAAACTAGTATTACACAGAGCCAATAAACTAGTATAATAACATGTCAATAAATTAGTATTACACGGCGTCAAAAAACTAGTATTACACCTTGTCAATAAACTAGTATTACACCTTGTCAATAAACTAATATTACATAGTGTCTATAAACTAGTATTACATGGTGTCAAAGAACTAGTATTACACCGTGTCAATAAAATAGTGTTACACCTTGTCAATAAGATAGAGTTACGCTGGACCAATAAACTAGTATTACACCTTGTCAATAAATTAGTATAACAACTTGTCAATAAACTAGTATTACATCTTGTCAATAAACTAGTATTACACCTTGTCAATAAACTAGTATTACACCTTGTCAATAAACTAGTATTACACCTTGTCAATAAACTAGTATTACATCTTGTCAATAAACTAGTATTACACCTTGTCAATAAATTAGTATTACACCTTGTCAATAAACTAGTATTACACCTTGTCAATAAACTAGTATTACACCTTGTCAATAAACTAGTATTACACCTTGTCAATAAACTAGTATTACACCTTGTCAATAAACTAGTATTACACCTTGTCAATAAATTAGTATTACACCTTGTCAATAAACTAGTATTACACCTTGTCAATAAACTAGTATTACACCTTGTCAATAAACTAGTATTACACCTTGTCAATAAACTAGTATTACACCTTGTCAATAAACTAATATTACATAGTGTCTATAAACTAGTATTACACCTTGTCAATAAACTAGTATTACACAGTGTCAAAAAACTAGTAATACACCTTGTCAATAAACTAGTATTACACCTTGTCAATAAACTAGTATTACACCTTGTCAATAAACTAGTATTACACCTTGTCAATAAACTAATATTACATAGTGTCTATAAACTAGTATTACACGGTGTCAAAAAATTAGTATTACACAGTGTCAATAAGATAGTGTTACGCTGGACCAGTAAACTAGTATTACAATATGTCGGTAAACTAGTGTTAGTTAGATAGTCGCGGTTTCTACTTCACGGCAAAGGGTCGTCCCATTATGCTCCGTTCCTGTACCAGTGAATATCATACAAAATGCTCCTCACTGCCCCCCTGCGAAAAGTGGAAAAGACAGGAATTTCGACAAACCAGCAACCCGTACAGGTATACTATGCATAATACCATTGCCGAAATGCGAACAAAAAAGTCAACTATGATAAATACAGCTCATCATCAATGGAAACGACAGTCACCAGAAAACAAGCAACCACATATTACTGCACAAAACAACCCAGTTAGATCAGCGATCAACCGGTCGCCATTTTTCTGAACATGCAGTTCACGCTACAAACAACCGGGGACATATGTAAAAGCACTCCACACGAAATTCACAGCTCATAGTGTCACTTCACGCACTCAGCTTAATATCAGAGCGACGGATCCATGCACTATCAGTCCAACATGAGGAAAATGCATAAGCAAACAGTAGCCACAAGCATAACCACTCCAGAGGCTTTAATATTTCAACTGCCTATCCTCCATGTTGGATGGCCGGAAGTCTAAAAAAAGTAATGCTAAACAGTGTCAATAAACTCTTGATGCAATGTTAAAAACTATCTCCTGCCATTTCACCTGCCTCATGCACCTTCATGCCTGGTGTGTATACAATCTTATATATCCACCTGTGTGCTGGTCAACACTGCCTCGTCTTCAAGGAATCATGCTTTCCATCACTCTTATGTCTAAGCCACTGTGGTGTTTAATATGGCCTAAGTTGTTTCTTGCAATAACCAAGGCGAATTGTTCTCGATGTAGACTTTATTGTGTGTAATGTGTGTAATGTTTGCTCGCTTTGAAATCAAGCGTAGCCCATACACGTTCTACTATTTGTAGTGCACTGAGCTGATATTTGTGTGTGGATTACCTTTCCCTACTACCAGTGTCCCTTGCCGTCATACTTCAGAGGTACTTCAAATTCACGTTCCCAAGTCACGGACGAGATGTCACCATTGTAGTCCAGTTGGTCAGTGTAGGAGTTGAATTCGCGACCTCGGCATCAGCACACCGGATTTAAGAGCGCTGTTATCCATTCGATTGCACTGATCTCCATATCGACTTCTGATATTCTAAATCAGTATTATTAATATGTTCTTTGGTCCGATGCCAGAGTTGTCCTCCGTAGTACCATCGGACTCGTCGTCATCTCTACAATATTTACTCGTACCGTCATTGGTCTCTTCCACACTTTACATAAATTATATGCTAACCTCGTGACTTTATCATCATATATATGAGGTTTTTTACAGTCTTCCCTTTTGAGCTTCTAATGATGCATAATATTTTATTTTCCCCTTGCTTTCCCCATCCGCGTGGCTTTGGATTACACCATACCTTTTAAGATGCCAGAGTATGTGAGCACCCAGTTCTGTGCCACTCTCGAACACAGCAAAGAGCAACCCAGAGGTGTCCACTTATTCCAATGGATACTCGGTCCCCAGAACTGCATTTGCCACACATATTGTATATTTTATGAAATCTTCATAGTAAAGTAAATCCCAATATACGTATTGAAAACGTTAATTCCAAAGATATCGTATCTACATTTGAGCTGGTGGATATATATGAGTCAAAACTGCATATGGCATAAATAGTAAGTAGAAGGTGGCTGAGCCTCACGCTAATATTCAATTTTCACAGTTAGCTATAGTACTCTGTAAATGTGTATTTACTTTTCTTTACGGGGAGGCCAAGAATGTGTTTTGGGTGTGAAGCTGCTGGAAGAGTGAGGTTTTGACATTTAAGTCCGGCCTGAGCCCTTACAAAGGCTTGTCTCTATTATAGATGGGTTGATTTAAAGATTTTTCCTCCCACCCGGTACATGGGGGACTGTATTTCAAAAATCTTCTTCCCCTTTCCAAGCCAAGAAACGACGAAACGACCGGAGTAGGCAAAACTGGTTCTGGAACTTTACAACTGAGGAGAGGCATAGTAGGATCTAGCCAGATCATGATTCAGCACAGCACATAGGTCTGGCTGGGATGAGACCTAAGTTCATATGTTTTTCTTCGTGGATTGTAGGTATTTGATATTTACCAGACTCAAACCCAGTATCCACAGTGAATGTGTGGGTGTTTGAGTACAGTAAACATAAACACTGTTTATCATCTCATCTCGTAAACCCGGGTGGGGGTAGTAGGGTGGTCATCTCGGAAGCATCAGTGATCAGTGTCTTCCACTGCACTCTGTCAGCAATATCAACAATTGTTGAAATACCACGGAGAAGCTGCTAGAATCTTCTAGTTTAGACATGGTCAGCTATGTTCTTGGACGTTCGCTACTGGATCTGGTCCTACAAGGCAAGCTGCTATTTGTTTGACCTTCATTCCACACAGTGTCCATTCTTTAATATTATCAGTCCAGGAGTTTCTGTCTTTCTCTTCTTATTTTTTTCCTCAACAGTTTCCTGGGAGATACTGTTTGAGATAATGGTATGACGTGTGCCATGACCACATCAGTCAAATTTCGCCGTTTAGGCACTGACAAAAGTGATTTTTGATAGCCTGTCTTCGAGTTTACTTCATCTCTAACAAATGATTTTATTTGGTGCTCCCCATACCACATGCGCACAGTTTTTCTACAGCATTTGTATTCTAATGATTAGATCCTCCCATCAACTTCTGGAGTGAGAGCCTAACTCTCACAGCCATACATAAGAATGAATTCCAAGAGTGACTAATACCGTTAAACAACTCTAAATCCATTCTTTCCCTGTTATCCAACACATTAAGACACCTCGATCAAACATGGAACACAGACACGGTATATGTGTTCACTTACAATGACAGCATCTCCAACATTAATTACTTAAGGCAGCGTTTAGGCTGTCTGGTCATCGTATCTGCTCAAATCAAGCATTTCTAGAACACACATGAAATCTACGGACAGATCTCGGCTCAGCTTCATGGCATTGTGGCGTGCTAGAACATTATCAACCACTGGGTGCTATAAAAAGTTTCCCGATTGACAAGCAATGCCATAGATCCAACTCTAGAGCCAGTTACGAAATAATTATACTTTTTATTAAATTACTCTTTTGTTGAAAATGTCTTTCAATCCTCACGTAATACACTTTGTTTACAAAACGGTCCTAGGTAGGAGGTTAAACAGTTGCAATTCGGCCACTTAAAATAGTTGGGCACCGAATCAGAGCCTTTATTCTGCACATACATGAAGTTTATATAATAAATATATACTGGCACTGGCACCTTGCAGTCTTGACAGACAATAGTTTGTTACATTGTGCTTTAAACAAAAAGACACAATAACTTCTCCATAGTATAAAGTCTGGACTGAATTATAGAGACCATCTACTGCCCATACAGCATGATTCCTCTCTTGGCCTGCCTAGCTTACTCTAAAGGAAAGGAAATATCAATACATCTGAACGACGACAAGCTGCAGAAGCTGCTGGGTTAGCAAGGTAGTGCTCTAAGTGTCCGCCAATCGGAGCTTCGATCCTAGACCAGTTGCCGGCCAAGGCTTAGGTTCTGGTCTGCCCTGAGAATGACATGTATTCTTTAGTTGTATATTTTCCAGGATGTTTTAAGTCGCTGTGTATTTTTGCCTGCTTGCCTATTCCACATATATCAGTTGTTTGTGTTTAGTGTCAATTCTACTGGTGGCAATTCCCCAATACCACCACCGTCTAAGACAGCCAATCATCAATTTTCTCCGTTCAATTCTGTTTCTTCTACGTTTAATCTATCCAGTTATCCCGGCGTTCTCCGGTGCCTTATCTTAAAATTATGGCAAAAGAACAGTGTTTATCACTTTCTTGCAGTTGTTTGTAATGTTCTGCTTTCTTGTTCCAGAACTCGTTGTTAGTTACTTTGGCAGTCACAACATTCATCTGAGAAACCACAATTCCGATGTTTCCAATCACTTCCGAATGTGTCCGTTTGGGTTCGAACATACAGCAGAATAGGCTATATACAACATTTCCGAACTATGTTTCTGACATTCAATGAAAGTGATGTATTACATATGACACTTGTTATCTTCTGAAATGTAACTTTCGCTTGTCCTATTCTGCTTGTAATATATGTCATACCCCTTACATCTGATGTTTGTCATTGTTCCAAAATATTTAAATGTATTCACAGTGTGAAGCATTCTACTTCCAATTGCAATATACTACTTTGGTTTTCAAGCTCAAATCCGTTAAGACAAATGTTGCATTTTGAAAAATAAAAAGCTATACCCACCAATAACAATATTATCAACAGCACTTTGAGACAACGAGTGTTAAAGTGTGTTATTGAACCTCAACTGTTTGTATGCATGTGAACCAAGGAAAATAACTAGAAAAGCTGAGAAACATCTAATGGCAGTGTAAATGTAGTTTCTTTGGAAAATGTAAAAACCTTGGACTGACAGAAATAGGAATCAGAAAGTCCTCCAAGAAACAAATAAAAACAGTAAACTGATAAGTGATATTAGACGTAGACCGTGAAGAGTTTTCAGCAGGTTGTTAGGACAAACGAACTTAAGATCGTAATACCAACTGGCAGACTTGGGAAAAGAACAAAGGGACGACAGAGATGTGAATATATGGATGACTTGGTCCCAATGGCATAGTGAGGTCAAGAACATAGACCTGATCAAAGACTCTGGAGATATAGTGTGTAATGGCGAGCAATTGGCGTGACAATGGTGGTGATAATGATGATGACGATGATGATGATGATGATGGTGATGATGATGATGATGATGATGTTAGCGCTGTTGTAATGGCTATTAATGACTTCTGTCCATATTGTACAGCTGTGCATTCAGGTAAAAGACAAAAAAGTTTGTTGCATATGCTTTACCTGACGTCGTAGTCAACCCTGACAATGTTTGCTGTTTGTGATTTCACGGAAAGTTTAAGTTCACTAGCTTGCCCTTGCTTTCTGAACTGCAAAAGAAAGACATGGCTAATGAAAACACTTTTTTTACGTTTTGTAATTGGATGTGCATTGAAGTACTTCACCGAGGCGCTAGGATTACTTGGTAGCAACAGGTTCGAAACTCGAAGCGGTTACTATAGCTTTCATTTTTTTTTAAATTTTATTGTCTAGTGCGTCCCCCTATTTCTACTATTCTTCTTCATCTATGGGTACAGATGTGTATTTTATTTATCATCCACATTTCTCTTCAGCTCATTTCATCAGTAGGAAAGATGTCTTTCTTGGGTCCTAGAAATGTGCCAGAATGATTTACTGTGGCTTGATAGATAATACACCAAAGTCGTAGTCATCGTCATCATCACAATATCCAGAAATTCAATACATCTCATTTACTTTATATTTATTATTTGCGGTGTTGAATATTATCTTTCTGTAGATCCATAAAAACCCGCAACGAGACTCTAAATTCACTAACACGTAGTTGGAGAATCAGCACTGAAAACATATAACTGTTCAATCACAATTCTCGGGTTCAAATTGCTCGTAGTTCAAGTCTGTGAAGGGTGTAAAATGAGGTAAGTAGGTTGCGATTGTGTGTAGTAGATTGTTTATAGGGAAATATATAATCTCTTACACCGCCTCAGCAGACTACCGGCGTCAGGTTTCAAGGTTTTCCCGCCTTCGAGTTGTTTTCATTTCTAGACGTTTGTCTCGCTAAAAGAGGCATCAAAATGAGTGCACCAAGACAGAACTGAATTGAGGATGCTATATTTTATTATCGGGAAAATGCATCTCTACAGACGGCAAAGGTGCGTAAAAACATATACTTTAGTGATCACAACGTATACTTGTCTCAGACTAACAGACATGGATAGCAAACATATGTTGTTGGCCGCTTGTAGGGTGTGTTTATGAAAAGTAAAGAAAGCCATAAAGCATTTTGAGTATAAGGTACTATTTAATTCATTCGTTCATTCATTCTGTAGCATGTCCTTTGCAGAACCTCTCTCCCATAACAACCTTCCGGAAAACTTCTCGATCATAAGCAAGATGTCCCGCGTCTGATACACACTTTTGGAGATCATCCGCCACATGCTGCACCCATCTTATTTTTGGTCTTCCTTTTCTTCTCTTCCCAGGCATATACCCCACCATTATTGTTCTCTCCAAACTCTCATGACGGTTCAAGTGACCAAAATATATAAACTTTCTTTGTTTTTGTTTTTTCGTCTTTAATAGCCAAAACTCTTCAATATCCAGCTCTTGAAGTATGGATGCATTTGTTCTTTTCTTTACCCATATATTCTTAAAACCTGTCTATAACATTTATATTCAAAAGCATTTATGCGCTGTTCAGCTTGTTTACTAAGTGTCCAGGTCTCACATGCGTATGTTGCAATAGGAATCATGCATGCTCTTAAAAATCTAATTTTTGTAGTTCTATCTGTCCCACTCCATAATTTATTCAGTTCTTTTAGTCTTTGAAGACCAACTGATAGTCGCCGTTCAATATCTTTTAGTGTGTCACCATTGTTGGTAATCAATGACCCAAGATATTTGAAATTTTCCACCACCTCCAATCTTTCCTCATTAACATATATTTCTTTCTCCATAGTAGTTTTATCTGTATGCATTATCTGTGTTTATGCTGTGTTAAGATATAAGCTGTGGTTTTCACTATTTATTTGGGTTGAGGTTATTAAGTTTTCTATACCATTCTGTGTTGTGGATAGTAATACTGTATCCATCAGCATACCGAATCTCCGGTATGTCATGACCACCGATATTTAGGGCATCATATTGCTCCCTGTTTATATCATCTCTTACATTTCTCAATATATTTTCTGCGTACAGGTTAAACAAATAGGTACTAGCCCTCATATTATTTATATGCAAATGGCTGCTCGGTCTGTAATGTGGTCAATATCATACCGAACAGTTAGTGGTCAGCATGGCCGAATAAATAATAGTGCTCGTTCTTAAACATTGTGTGTGCTGATGCCGAGGTAGCGGGTTCAACTCTTATGCCGGTCCATTGGACTAAAGTGTTGACTTCTCGTCCTTGACTTGGGGAGGTTAATTACTTTTCAACCCCTATACCGGTCAATTGGTCTAACATGTTGCCTTCTCGTCCTTGACTTGGGGAGGTAAATTACTAGTACTTCTGGTGCCGGAGTCATGGCGAGGACCACCTGTAATATGGTAAGCTAACCCACGCAAAAATCATTTCAGTTCACTAGAAGTATAGCATGTGTACGGACAATGCTTGAGTTCAAAGCAAGCCAACGCAAACAAACAAACAAACAAACAAACGCCGAACAGTTTCTGGTACTAATATTATCTTAAATCAACTGCCAGCCCAGATAAATGTGTGTGTGTTTTTTTGTTTTTTTTTAAAAATAATATCCTCTTCAATGGAGCTTCGAAAACAGGTCCACGAGGAGAGCAGGAAAGTGCTCTGGGCATTGCGCTAAGGAGGCTACTCCCTTGACATAGTGTTATCCTTAGTAAAATTCTGATGATTTGTTTCATATCCTGTCTGTTCTGGGATTAGTACCAACCTTTTCTAGCGTTTCATCGCAGTCACAACGAAAACAAGATATAATTGTTATGTTTAATGGAAACATACATCTCCATTTTCAGTTTCAAACATGCAATGTGACAATTAATTTCTGAGTTTTGCGCAGATGCAATCAAAGACGCCATTATATTTTACACAAGTATGTTTTTACTGAAGATATCAGAATTCCAGTAGAGCTATCACTGAGTAACTGTAATTTTAGAATTAGTTTTGTATTTATTCTTAGTCTTGATTAGCTTTATCATTTTTTTCGGCAATCCTATTATTCGAAACGTAAAAAATGCGCATCGTGTTCATTGATAGTGATTATCATTGTACTAAGATCGTTTGTTTATATTATCATTGTCACTGTTGTCACCATTATAATATCTCATTAAAAACGCCTTTCTGAATATTTTACATTAGCACGTCTTCTAAGCTGGACTGACGATTCTCGGTGATATTTCTGAATGTGTGTAGCTAGTATGTCTTATAGTGCACTTTGATGATTATAGTAACAATTCTGAATGTTTTAAACTAGCACGACTTATAGTCTATACTTATGATTCTAAGTAATATATCTGAATGTATTAAACAAACACACGTTCTGGTCATCTAAACGTTGATGAATCAACGAAACAGATGTGCGGCCAATAAAAGCACTTGTTTTAAATGCATCTGGCGCGAGGGGATTTTGGCAACAAAATAAAGGGTTGGTGTATCTCTCCCTGTGTTCAGGATTAGTAGGTATTTCTTCTTTCTAAATACTTTAGTTAATGTTGTGTGATTTCCGCAGTATGTACCTGACGAGATGCAGCGAAATATGCCAGGCAATAAATCGTGCAATCTATTGTTTGCGTCTTTGTTATTCAAATTCCCTATGGGAAAACATGGTTTTGAGTTTCTTCATTCGCCATTTAAACCCATAGAGGCAAATGCCCTCAACTAACTCACTCCAAGCCCTCCTATCCTTAGTTATCCAATGCAGCTCCGTGAATGTCCTCTCCATGTTATTAACCTAGAAATAATATCCATAGCGTGAGTGATTCTGCGTGCTCGTTACCGAAGCTGATAGCGAACTGTGCTGACACCATGAGCACTTCTAGACTCGGTTTCGACGCCCAGACTCGTCACCCACGAAAGTGAAGGAAAAACGGACACGTATTCCACCGTGTATTTAGGCGCACAAATTGCAATGACCCTATCACATCACAGCAGGAAACTGCTTAGGGACAATGTTTTTAAATGAGTGATTCTGTTCTCCATACATTGTGATCATCATCGGTGCAACGGAGTTGGTGCACTGTTATGAGATTCGCTTTGTATGATCCGCGGACGGAGACTAGAAGAGCCATGAAAGTACCCGTGTACAATGAATGTGAACCTTTGCAAATCAAATTAAACCATGGACAATGTCTACACACATAGGAGAGCATCATACCCTTGAAGAAAGCGAGTTCCAAAGGTTAATAAAGAAGTTAGTAGTATGGCATTCACAGGAAGTCACAATCAACCCCAGCATTAATTGCCAATTTCTGATTTGTTAGACATCTTTACGTTCAATCATTTGTTTCTGCTTTCTGAACTGCCGAAGCTAATACTATTGCAAAAATCAACGTGAAACGGTCTGCCTCCAAATTGCCTGCGTCGACTTCAAACCGTTATGTCTGGATTATGAAACTGCGTTCATTGCCCTTAACCCACAGCTCCAAAGATGAATACCGCATAGAAATATCCACCTATTGTATCCACCTATTGTTTCTGAAAAACCAGATACTGAATGGTGATTGGCTACATCTTCGATAGACGGTAACTTCCGTGAGATACAAGGGGCGATAAATAAAACGAAGCAAGAAGAGAAAATGTCAGCAAAATTAATGACGTAATTTTCAAACTGACATGTAATTCGGGTAATGTGGTTGCAGCCTGGGGACACTGACAGAATGTTGGGTTACACAGCGCCGAATGCAACTAGTAGTAAATCAATGAACACGGGAAGCAGCTGAAGTACTCACCTTTACCATAAGACGACCACAAATTCACAAAATGCACCATGTGGTTAGAGCTTTCGTGAGCACATAAGCAATATATTGATACTGATACAACACCATTTTTAACACTCCCTTCATCCTTTACCCCCACCACCACTCAAAAAAAAAAAAAAAAACCATGTAAGTTAACTGTTGCATTTTTGTATGCAGCTGTATCATTGTCTGTATATTATGTGTTTGCAGAAGAAAGCACTAGCCGCAACGTTTATTTTGTCACATATGATTGTATTTTAGTAAAGCTTATCAGTTCCTATTCTCGTTTTCGTTGATCTAATCATTGTATATATACAGCTTTACGATAGACTGTTCCACTACTTTCATTTCTCGAATACAAGAGCAGCGGTCCTCCATAGCTTGAGAGTTCAATAAGGACAAATGCACCATTCTAGAATGAGTTCACGGCATAACTTTGACAACCGGAGTCATAGTCAGTATCCGATCCGATATGTTGAATACAAACACTTTCCACCTCGTTCAACCTGCTGTGGTATCGTTGGTTATAATTGTGGTGGTTCAGTATGCGGGTTTAGTATCTTATCGTGTTCTGTGTTAGCGTTTTCGATTTCCCAGAGTTCATGTCTGTGACGTCAACTGGGGATTTGGCCGATGGGCTTTTCCTTTGTCTGTTTCATTTGCTTTTCCGTTTGTCAGTGATGGCCAGGACCGTGCGGTAGATTTTATCAGTATGATGCAAGTCTTCGAAATGCCACCCCTTACATGTTTTTGTTTCTTTAAAAATGCTTCCCCCTTATGACCCCCCCCCCCCCCTTTACGGTGCCGCCTGATGCGGCCGCCGCTCTGTATCATAGCACGGCGCGGCCCTGTTGATGGCTCATAGCTCGTCATGTCCCTAAACCTAGGATAGACTTATATAAAACAAGATTAGCATACTCTGCCGCTCAGTTGTGGAACAATCCTCCACAAGAAATCAAAGACACCACCAATCATTATACATACATTCGCAACCTATTTGAACACTACCTCAGTACAGACTACATTCCCCCATAAACAAACAAAAAACAACAAAAAAGACAATAATGAGGATAAATTATCTCAAACGACAACTAGCCAAAAAACATTCCCATATGTATGGCACGTTACACCTTCCTTAGATATTTATAATGCCCATGTTAAACATTGCCTCAGTGAGTCATGTATTATTGATTAATTTTAATGCGTTTTAATGCTCATTGTTCTCTGTTGTCAAAGATGTGCTTCATAAGTGATGTTGAATGAAAGAATGTATGAGAGGCATTATACTAACGTGTGTGTACTAAGTGATTCAATGAGCATGATTCAGAAGGTCGAAGCTGGGTCCGTACGTAGACAGTGGACTGAGTCGCTGCAGAAGTCTGTTGTCCTTAAAGTCACCTTCATCTTCGTCCCGGGACATGCGGGAGTCGAGGGAAATGAACGAGCTGACAAATTGGCTGGCTCTGCACCCCTGTAGATGGCCAGCCCATGGATCGTGTCGATGTTATTAACGTCCTCAAAGATATGGCGAGAACAGAGGACTTTTACGTCAGTGAATCCACATCGCTGTCCAGGATGAAAGACTTGGGAGTAAGAATCGGCACAGCCAGACGCGAGAGGTACATCGGGAAAACAAGGCGCCTCGTCAACCAACACAGAACTGGCACTATTAGCCACCGGACGCTGATGCATATGCTGGGGGGGGGGAGGGGGGGGGAGGATCTGAGCACCTATGGACATGTCTGGAATGCAATGAAGCTACCCCAACTGATAACTGATAACTGACTGATGAGAGGAAAGAAAGAAGAAGGCCAGAATGTCAGAAGGGCTTGCGTGCCCAATTCTTAACCCTTTGAAAATAAAGATTGTTCGTTCGTTCGTTCGTTCTTTCTTCAGTGGATGTAGTCCTTAGAGAACTCATTCTGAAGTTTATTGGCTGCGGCCCTTTACTTGTATCCCCGCACCATCTCAGCCACAACCTTATTTTTTTTTTCTTCCTCTCTCCTCGTCGTCGTTATCCGTGGCTAAGGTCTTGATGACGCGCTCCGTGAGGCCGCTAAACTGTTTTCGAAACACAGCTGCGACCGATTTGGCAGCAGACCGTTTGTGCTGGTTTTAACGTGATGGTATGGGAACCGGTTGTTCAGAAAGCAATGGCAAACTACTGAACGTAAACAAGACATAAACAACAGCAGTGCTGGTGTTGACAGTGATGTCCTGTAAATGCATCCATCAGGTGCCATGCTGATAAGCGTGGGTGGTCATGCTTTGCAATCTCACTCGATCACCAGAGTCCTGGATCAGCTCCGTGTTCCTGTCTAGACCATGCCACGTGGCCATTTCATCCAGGTATTTACTTCTCGGTCTTCCCCTTGGTCACTTCCCTTCGATCTTGCCAGTTGTCACCATGTTCTCCAAGTCATTTCTTCTCATAAAATTTGACTGTCTACGTCTAATGTCTCTAATCAGTTTACGATCTTCATTTGTTTCTTGAAGGACTTGCTCATTAGTTTTTCTCTCTGTCCATGGTATTCTTTGCATTTTCCTCAGAAACCACATTTCCACAGCCATCAGATGCTTTTCAGCTTGACTGCTCATTGTCCGCGCTTCACATCCATACAAAAGTATAGGTTCTATGTAGCACTTCAACACTCTTTTTCTCGTTCCAAATGATATCTTTTTATTGGTCAGTATGTTTTTCATCTTGCAAAAGGCTATCTTCGTAATGGCAATACTTGTTCTAATCTCTTTAAAGCATCTCCCATCAGATGTTATGATTGTTTCGAGATAACTATACCAATTCACTTGTTTAAGAATATGCCGAGTTACACGTATATCACATTGTTGTATTTCCCTCTTCCCAGTGACGACCATAATCTGTGTCTTCTTACTATTCAATTATAATCCGAGTTGTTCACTGTGTGCAACGACCGCATCTACTAAATGCTGTAGGTCCTGTTCATTGTCTGCAATCAAGACTGTATCATCTGCATATCTAATGTTATTGATGTATCGTCCCCCAATGTTGATTCCTTCCATATCTTCTATATTTCTAAACATATTTTCACTGTACAGGGAAAACAGATCTGGAGACATTACACATCCCTGTCTCACACTTCTTTTAATAGGCTGATATTGACCTACATCATTATCAATTCTGATGGCAGCTTGTTGTTTCCAATATATGTTTTTACACGTCTAATGTCGTTTCCTTCAATTTGTAGATCTTTAAGCATCCTTATCATCTCGACATGTCTCACTTTAACGAAAGCCTGTGTGTAGTCAATAAAGCAAAGATATAGATCTTTGTTTACTTCTATAGAAAGTTCAATTACTGCTTTCAGTACATACACCGCATTTACTGTACAAACCCACAGTGTTCTTCTCCCATTTCGGTTTGTATTTTCATCC
>JACEFZ010027472.1:620000-636767 GCA_014155875.1 Cepaea nemoralis
CCTGAAAATTAAATTCTGCCGTTTTCTCCAAGAAGAATAATAGGCTGCTCATTTATGAGATCAGTGCGTTCTCACTTATTCTTTGTAATTGTATTGCTGTGTGTTTACGTTACTCATTCTGCAGCTTGTCTTTTGGTTTCAATACTTGTATAAAGTGCATCCTCTTTCTCCTGCTTTTTATGTATGTATTTGTGTGTGTGTGTGTGTGTGTGTGTGTGTGTGTGTGTGTGCGAGTTCGCTCGCATTAACTCAAGCGTGCTACTACCTCTAGTGCAGTGGACTTAATTTTACATATGGATGAGCTGTCATTATTACAAGTGTCCCTCGCCATCAGACGAACCCACTCCAACTTCTGAGGTACTTGTAATTTAAAACCCCAAGTCAAGGATGAGAAGTAAACGCTTTAGTCTAACTGACCGGTGTAGGGAATTCAACTCGCATCAGCACACCGGAAGATTAAGGGTGAGCGCTCTTACACATTCGGTCATGATGAAATGGTTGGTTGGTTGATTGGGTTGATTGATTTGTTAGTTGCTTGGTTGGTTGGTTGGTTGGTTAGTTGGTTGGTTGGTTGGTTGGCTGGTTGGTTGGTTGGTTGCGTGGTTGGTTGGCTGGCTGATTTGCTTGGTTGGTTGGTTGAGTGGTTGCTTGATTGGATGGTTGTTAATTGGTTATTGGTGTGTTGATTGAGAACTCAGTTTTAATTCTTGAATCCGATGAACTGGCATTCAAGTTGATTGTACGCTGAAAAGGGCTGAGAAAAATCTTCATGTTAAATGCTCTTATTGCATAAGCCAGAATTGACTTACTTATATAACTTATATACGTATATAACTTATATAACAGGAAAGAAATAAACGCCACAGAACTCACTAGACAACAGACAGATTAAATGCTATATGTATACTAAAAATAATCGTCTCCTCTTTTCTTCTTCTTCTTCTTCTTCTTCTTCTTCTTCTTCTTCTTCTTCTTCTTCTTCTTCTTCTTCTTCTTCTTCTTCTTCTTCTTCTTCTTCTTCTTCTTCTTCTTCTTCTTCTTCTTCCTTCTCATCTTCTGTTTATCTCCCACCGTATCAGAGACCATGAACTAACTCACGCCAAGATGTATGTAGACTCGATTATAACTGATCCCTGTGTTGCCGGGGCCCATAAGGGAAGCAAAGAATAGCAACACTGTAGCCTACCACGCATGTCGTAAGAGGCGACTAAGGAGGCTTGATGGTTCCGTCGCCCTGCTACTGAGTGAGTGCGTGGTGCGACACTGTGAGCTGTGAGTTTCGTGTGAAATGCTTTTGAATCTGCCTGAGGTATTTTGGAACGTGACTGCATGTTCGGAGTGATGGCAGGTGGCTATGTCCCAGAGTTGACCGGTTTTTGCCTTATGCAGAAATTCGTGGCTGCTGGGCTTCTGGTTGACTGCCACTGCCATCAGCGATGAACTGTATTTTCGTGGACTGTGTGGGTGAACATCTAGGAAACATTCAGATAGGAAAATGACAGCCGATTCCATCAGAGATGAACTGGGTGTTTCGTGGGGGACTGGTGTGTTGACATTCTGGTGGCGGCATTATGCACAGTGTATTTGTGCGGGCTGTTGTTTGTCGAGACTCCCGTCTTTTTCACATTGGGCAGTGGGGAGCGTTTTGTGTGATATTCACTGGCACAGGAACGGAGCATAATGGGGACGACTCGTTGCTGTGAAGTTGGAACTACGACTAACTAACTAACTAACTAACTAACTGATCGGATTCTACACCTAAATTTGTCTACTGTGGTAGTCATTCACACACCAACCCGCCTTAGTCTCCTCTTACGACACGCATGGTAGGTTAGTGTGTAACTATTCTTTGCTTCTGTTATGAAATCCAGTAATACACAAGCAGGAGTCGAATCTACCGCCTCCATAATAAAATCTCTGCCTGTCGATAATTGTCTTCCCTCTACTGCTTCTCCTCCTCAGCCTTGTATATCCTAATGACACGTCAGCCCTAAACTAACTAACGCCACGCCTTTTGTAGATTTGTTTATTATTGGTTGGAGTTTCTAGCAACAGTTGTCCATTGGATGAGCCCATCTCGTGTCAACCCCCATGTGTTGCTGCTTACTACATACACACTATTTGCACAGTATTACTATCCTTTGCTTGCTTACTGGTCCTGGTAAAGAGCGGTCTTCTCTCTCGCCTGCTTGCTCTATTCACTCATTCATTCATTCAGTAGCATGTCCTTTGCAGAACCTCGCTCCCATAACAACCTTCCGGAAAACTTCTCGATTATAAGCAAGACGTCCCACGTCCGAATCACCCATCCGGAGATCATCCGCCACATCCTGCACCCATCTTCTCTTTGGGCTTCCTCTTCCTCTCTTCCCGGGCATATACTCCTATATACCATAATTGTTCTTTCCAAACTTTCATGACGTTTCAATTGACCAACATATTTCAATTTCCTTTGTTTTATCGTCTTTAATAGAGAACCTTCTTCAATATTCAACTCTTGAAGTATGGATGCATTTGTTCTGTTCTTTATCCAAGATATTATTAGAACTCATCTATAACATTTATATTCAAAGGCACTAATGTGCTGTTTAGCTTGTTTAGTAAGTGTCCAGGTCTCACAGGCGTATGTTGCAATCGGAAATATGCTTGCTCTTAAAAATCTAATTTTTGTAGTTCTATCTGTCCCACTCCATAATTTATTCTGTTGTTTTAGTTTTTGAAGAGCAATAGATAATCGTCTTTTAATTTCTTTCATTGTGTCACCTTGTTGGTAATCAATGACCCAAGACATTCGAAATTTTCCAATACCTCCAAGTAATTTTCCTGATTAACATATATGTCTGTCTCCATAGTAGTTGTATTTATATGCATTTATCTTTGTTTTTGCTATGATAAGATATCAGTTGTGATTTTCACTATTCTTTTGGTTTGAGGTTATTAGATTGTTTATACCAGTCTGTGATGTGGACAGTAATACTGTATCAGCAGCTATATCGAATATCTGGTATTTCATGACCACCGATATTTATGGCGTCATATTGTTCCCTGGTTATATCATCTCTGACATTTCTCATTATATTTTCGGCGTACAGGTTAAACAAATAGTGGTACAGCACACAGCCTTGGCGGACTCCTTGCTTGATGTCAAACAAATCTGATGTCTCAACATCTATTCTAACCTCTGCTTGTTGGTATAGATAGAGCGTTTTGATGATTTGTACTACATGTGATTGAAAGCTCATATTCCTTATGTTTTCCCAAAGTTTCTGATGTTGTGGACAATCAAATGCCTTTGAATAATCCACAAAACATGAGAATAGGTTTACATTAAATTATCTGCACTTCTCTATTATTAAACGCATACTGAGTGTGTGATCTCTTGGCCCTCTTCCTTTTCTAAATCCAGCTTGAACCATGTTAATCCCTTTTTCTATTTTCTTATGAAGTCTTCTCATTATGATTTTTAGTAGAATATTATTTGCATGGCTGATCACGACAACAGTTCTATAGTTGGTGCATAATTTCAGGTTGCCCTTTTTTTGGTATTGGAATGAAGATAGTTCTCAATCGTTTGGCCATATACCATATTTCCATATCTTTTTACGTAATGCGTGATAGATTTGAATACTTTCTTCTCCTCCCGCTTTAATTATGTCAGCTGGTTTTTCATAACATCCTGGTGATTTACCATTCTTCATGTTCTTTATTACCCATGCAATTTCATCTAATGAGGGTTCATGTTCTATCTCTGTTTGCTTTATGAAGAAATTAATTGTTCAGGCCCTGCTCAACTGTCAGTCTGTCGACATGTTTAACTTTGGGGTATGTAGGGTGTTACCTTATACCTTCTGCTTTCGGATATTGTTGCTTGTTTTGCTTCCTATTTTCTCTGCATTTCATGGCATTGTGCTTTTCTCTTCATTGCGTTTTTGCCACGTCTGGTCACGGCGTGTCTTAAGGCTTGGTGTTGTCAGGTTTCCGCCTCGTGTCATAGCGTTTTTCTTTAAGGAAGGGATTCCTGGGTACTCAGCCCAAGATTGACTCCACCCGTATTTCTTTTAACATGATCTGTTGTTGTACTTCGGGGTCGGTTTTCTCTTTCATATCTTGTATCTTTCTCTCTGATTCTTGGTGCGTGTAGTCGTATCTGCTACCTTCTCCATTATTTACGAGTATAAATATTTTTAAAAATAGTGTAGTGATATTAAATGGGGCAACGAAAGTACTAGAAAATTTACAGTGCTAAAGCCATGCTATATAACAGTACTGAGACTGTTTGACCATATGTTTGCATATCCATGCCAGGTCTAGACGCCAGAGAACAATTATAATTGACTGTAAATAAAAGATTGCAAGATGTCACAGCCAGCTGCAGTCATGTTGTTTGTTATCAGATCACTACCCTCTCTGTCACTACGAACCAAGCCACAAGAAAACCCAACGGAGGTCACGAAATGCATTCACAGTCTTTTTTTGTATTCTATACGGTTATTTAGAGGGCTCGTTAGCGTAGTTGATAGGTAGCTGTGCTGATAACGCCATAAGCTCGGCGGACGAGGGTTCGAAGCCTGCCTTCGCCGTTTAGCTAAGTGAGGGAAAGACAGGCCACTTATTCCTCCATGCATTCAGGCCTACAATATGTTTCATATCACAGACCATAGCAGGAAGATTGGAACCCAACAACAAATAGTTATCTGCATCTCACAATGGCTCGCCTCCTGTCAAAGATCACCACATATGTATTGGACTACAGCCGCGTATTTTATATTCGCGCTAATTTGTGTATCAAGAGGGTGCTCTGTTGAGACTGACCTCCACAATCCAAGACTGATAGGCGCGCTTATTAGTAAGACTATCCACCTGCATAAATATATGGAGTTAATACAAAAGAGAGGTATATGATGAAGAAAGAGCAGAATTAACAGAAGAAAGTAACTTCTAAGGTTCACGTTTTCTAATAGAAGAAATCACTGACGAAATCAAACATATGAGACCCGAAAAACTGATGGACCAGACAGAATCACGATAGAGGAATTAGAAGTGCTTGGAGAATGTAACAAGCTACGTGGAGGGTCCCAAATAGCCCGGTCACATTGTTTCATTAATCTTCTATAGCCCTGGCAGGGATAGGTCTTTACTTGCCAACCCTCCTCCGTTTTCCCTGGACTCACTGTCACGCTTCCTTTCGACCTAGGGACCTATTTCCTGCAGTGTTCTTCTGGCTGACGCATAAATAACATGGCAGTCGTCAAAACAACTTGGAAGTAATTTTATTAACCTAATCAAGAACAGCACAGGAACACATTAAGGCAGATAAACAGATAGTTCTACACAGACACTACACTGGTAAAGTTTTGACACAGAGCCTCCAGTCACCACAGTCACAGATCCAGCTTCAGATACTGTCTGATCTGTCCAGACATATCTCACCAAAGATGTCAGAATCTCCTTCCTTCTCCAACAACTGGTTGTAGATTCAACAGGCTTTTGTAGAATCCAAGCGACTTGTGTGTTGAGGACTTCTGTTCATTGCCATCTGAATTAATTCGGCACCAGGTCTTCACTGACCTATGAAAAGTCTTACGGTTGCAGATACGGTGAGGTGTTCGTGGAGGGATAATGGATGGGTGCCTTTTAATGTCTGGTATAAAATGGGTATGCCAGAAAATCACTCTTAGGCTCCCTCCAGACAACAACTGCTCTCAGGCGTATGTTGTTGAAAAAAAACCGGCAATGCACCAGTCATGCAAAATGTCCTTGCCTCACGACCTGGACCTTGCCCTCTGTCTCAGAGTTAAACGCACCAAACCCTGAGTTGGCCTCGTCGGACATATTGCGTTAGCCTAGAAGCACTGGTGATAATGTCCCTTAGAAAGACATAGTCAACTTGCCATAGAAGAGGACCCTGGAGATGACAAACAAAACCTGAGCGACTGGGCTGACTCATGTATCACACAAATACACTATATTTAATACCTGAATGACTGGGCCTGACCTGTCAGGTGGCCCCTGGATTGACCACGTCCGGGCTTGAGGAGACCTCCAGCTGGACGAAGTCCTGTTGTCTTTTTGCCCACACGACACACTCTCCACATTCATACCAAGCCTTTATTATGATTTGGCACAATCATTTCCATGCTTCCCTCTCACTTGCAAACGCTGCCTTTCTCACAACTACGATCCTGTGGTGTGGTGTGCCCAGTAATCTATGTGTTTCTCCTCGTTACCAAAAGTATAGTATTGGGGTTGTATGGCACGCAGTGTAGTTCCCCATTCCCCGCAAGAATAGGAAAGAAGATACTACCCCTCCCGGCCGCCGCTCTTGTCTGAGCTGTCGCCGCAAGGTACCGGTAGTGCCTCACAGAACACATAGATTTAGAGGAATGCAGGTTCTCTCAATGAGATAGAGAAGTCCATTATCTTCCGACATCATCCTATCAAGTAACAGACGAAAGAGATAGTCCTGTGTATAGCCTCTTCTGGCTCAAGAAGATAGATCATAGATTACTATAGCTATCCAATGATGATATTCCACAGAAAGATGACAAGCTGCCCAATTCAAGCCGTAGACAGAAAGATAGCAACAGCTCATCTGACGCTAAGAACAAATGAAATCCTCTGGGGAGATATATTGTTCCGTTTCACTTCCCCGGCTATGCCAAGAACAAGACACCCCATTTAGATTGCCAACGGTCAACCAACTCTTCATTGGTTATGATTGGCTTTCGCCAATTCATCTTCCCCTTTGATACAAAATACATTTATAAGTCCAGGTCTGTCTGGACCACCCACAACCCAAGTTTACCTTTCAAAATGTCTCAGTAGTAGTTGCACTTCTGTCGTTATCTTTAATTAACTTTGACAAGTTGCAACTTGCAAACGGTACTTGTTTGCCCGGCCATCAATTGACCAGCCGCTGCACCAGTGCACATTTGACGCAAGGCGCGCCTTCGGGACTACCCGAAAGGAAAGACAAATATATACTCGCTCCATGTACAGATTGTGGTATGAAGATAACCCAAAGAACCATCTTTCATGGAGAATTGAGCGAACAAGAGAACTGAGAGCTTCCGAAAGCCGGTTCCCCCTGTTTACCAAGAATAACAGAATACATAAGGACATGGGCCACTGGCGTTTCGCTACAGAGAATTTGAAGTAACACGTTAACAAAAATGGTAAATGATACTCGTATTTATAACAGTGGATATATACCTCGTGATCTGTTGACATCTGTGTTTATAGTTCTACTAATAAACCAGCAGCGATTTCATGTGAAGAATTTCGTACAATCGCATAAACCATGTTAGAAAACTTCTATAACTATATGTACAATGAGTATATCAGGACAGAAAATAAAGATGGAAACTGCTGAAGAATAGTGTGGATATCTAGAAGGTATAGGTACAAATAATGCAAACCACACATTACGAACATTAACAGGGAGATCAACAGATACCCAGAGAAACATATACTTGTGCTTTATATTTATAGATTATGCCAAGTATTGAATAAAGTGAAACCTCAAGAAATTGTCAAAATATTTGAAGATAATTATACTCATGGAAACGTTCTCAAAATAATGAACAATGTTTATTAAAAACAAGTAGCAGCAATAAATATGTTAAATGACAAGGGAAGTTATGAACAGGTAAAGCAATGAGTAAGACAATGATGTGTTTTATCACCGGATCTCTTTTCTCTATATAGCGAATAATGGGCAAGATCAAAGAGAGACACGGAATACGAGTTGTAGGTTATAATTTAAACAATCTACTATATGAAGATGACATGGTATTCTCATCTCATCTCATCATGTTCCTCTTGTATCTTGCGGTGTCGGGCTGAAGCATAAACAGTGGGCGAGTGCCCGTTTATGGGCTCCATGTAACGAGATTCCTTCTTAATTTTTCTACGAGCAATATGAGCATTGTATTAATAGCTATAAACGCAAAAGATCTTGAACTCCGTTATTACATTGCAGCAATGGAGTGCAAAAGAAAGGACTCATTGAATATCAAGAAAACAAAAACAAGGATTACATCAACAACAGCGCGCGCGCCCGCACGCACGCACTCACACACACACACACACACACACACACACACACACACACACACAAGGAAATAAAATACCAAATTGCGATATAACTATAGAAGCGACAATGTGTAACGAAGTTGATACATTAACATATCTAGGGACAATCATAACATCATATGGGAGATTTATAACACAGATTAAGCGCAGAACAGATCAAGCAAAATACTGCATTTCAGAAAATGAAAACTATCTTATGCAGTAAGTCACTATCACTGAATGTCAAAACAGCGAGTACTGAAATGTTATTTAGAACCTATTGTGCTGTATGGCAATGAATCACAGAACGTGAGTGAACAATTAGGCAGACCTTGGAAGCAACAGGGGTTCGATTCTTGAGGCGAATGTAGCGGGTACATTGGATTACCAGAGTAACTAATAACGATTGCATTGAAGAGGCAAATCAAAGAAGCACTATATACAACTATAGGAAGGAAATTAATAGGATTTTTTGTTTAGTGATATAATGGGAAGAGAAGCATTGTGAAACATCATTACGCCAAGGAAGATAAGTAAGAGTAGAGGCAGAGGCAGGTCGAGAAACATAATGCTGGATGAACTGAGACCGTGGTTTGCAGTACGAGTAATATCAGCAGAAAAATGTATACGGATTCTATGGAGAGACATGGATGCCAACGCCAGTGGGCAGGGATATGATGATGATGATGATGATGATGATGATGATGATGATGATGATGATGATGATGATGATGATGATGATCAATAATCGTTTGGCTGGAGAGGGGTATCTCTCATCAAATTGAAGAAGTAAGGCGACTCCTCTCCAATAACCTAAGGGACATCCTTGGGCGAGGTGAACTTCCTGTTTATTCCCTCAGCCAGGGTAACGTAAAATTGTGGGAATAGGTGGTGATTGAGCTTCAGAACAGCGACAGTTAGTTATTGGTTGTGATCTTAAGTTTGTGGCGGTAGACACGGGATCTCTTTATAGACTCTGGCGATCGGGTGAGATAGCGAACGCTTATCGGCATGACACACAATGATTATTACCCACCCTGAAAGCAAAAGTAGAGAAAAAATCCATCCTCGAAAGGATTTTGAACGTAGGACCAACGGGCTAATAGATGACATCACTACCGATGAAACTATTGCGTCTCCTTGTTGGTCTTATTGCGGTCATTCCCTGCAAGGGGCCATAAATACCAGAGTGAGAACCACTGTACTAAATTATAGCAATTATAATGAGTTAAAGAGACAAAAATGTTGCACGAATTCGTGAGAAAATTGATACGTCTGGGGAGCTACTGCCCGGGTAAATCTAGTCCTTGCAACCACCCTAAAGTGATAAGAACGTTTTAATGAAGTAGTTGATTTATAGCTGTGTTAAGTGTATTTCTATGACTCAGGGTAATGCATATTTTAAAATAACATTTTCTGCTGTTGTGTGTGCGTTTAAACATGAGCCTACTATTATGCACATTCTTGCCTTTGCCACCCTTAGACCATCGATTGACCACTAGCGTTGTTGTTTTTGTTGCTGTTAAGTTTTATTCCAGTGCTACTGGGCTGGCTAAACCCATCAACCAATGGCTGCTTCCCAGTGTTAGCTGAGGTATTCTCTAAGTCGATATAGCCTCATAAAGATGGCTGCCAGAGATTAATCACGACCAGTAGTATTAAAGGACCACGACAAAATTACTCCTGTGTTGGACGAAGAAAATAGGCCTTTTATATACACTGACTCGCCCACACCCACCCATACACACACACACACACACACACACACACACACACGTATACTGATCGATGATATGAAGGGAAGTAATTGCGATCAGATTAGAGGCAACATGCAATAGACAATAGATCTTGCGGATCTGATAATGAAATAGTGCAAACAGAGTTGTCATCTTTGGGTAGGGCAGAAGTAGATATTAGAGGACGCACTAGAAGACAACAGGCATCTAAGCGGGTTAGAAACTAACCAGTTATGATTTTAATGATACCGTCTTCTTTATTTATTTATCGGTTGCTGTGGAATTTCTGGATTTTCCATTGTTTCTTATAATAGCTGTGTTTGTTGTACAACTGTAACCTTTAAGTAGTGAAAACATCGCAGCACAGTTAACTTGTTTTCAGTCTTTTCAGTTAGATGTTACGGTAACTACATGAAGATTGCTGCAATGTTACTCATATGTGTGCACGTCATCTCTCGCTGTAATTATACTTCTGGTTAAAAGAGCCAAAGGCATGAGAATCTACGTGACTGGGCCAGGTTGTATTGTATACGGCTTGGTCTTCTTTGCGAAATGAGAATCTACGTGACTGGGCCAGGTTGTATTGTATACGGCTTGGTCTTCTTTGCGAAATGAGAATCTACGTGACTGGGCCAGGTTGTATTGTATACGGCTTGGTCTTCTTTGCGAAATGAGAATCTACGTGACTGGGCCAGGTTGTATTGTATACGGCTTGGTCTTCTTGCGAAATGAGAATCTACGTGACTGGCCAGGTTGTATTGTATACGGCTTGGTCTTCTTTGCGAAATGAGAATCTACGTGACTGGGCCAGGTTGTATTGTATACGGCTTGGTCTTCTTTGCGAAATGAGAATCTACGTGACTGGGCCAGGTTGTATTGTATACGGCTTGGTCTTCTTTGCGAAATGAGAATCTACGTGACTGGGCCAGGTTGTATTGTATACGGCTTGGTCTTCTTTGCGAAATGAGAATCTACGGGACTGGGCCAGGTTGTATTGTATACGGCTTGGTCTTCTTTGCGAAATGAGAATCTACGTGACTGGGCCAGGTTGTATTGTATACGGCTTGGTCTTCTTTGCGAAATGAGAATCTACGTGACTGGGCCAGGTTGTATTGTATACGGCTTGGTCTTCTTTGCGAAATGAGAATCTACGTGACTGGGCCAGGTTGTATTGTATACGGCTTGGTCTTCTTTGCGAAATGAGAATCTACGTGACTGGGCCAGGTTGTATTGTATACGGCTTGGTCTTCTTTGCGAATGAGAATCTACGTGACTGGGCCAGGTTGTATTGTATACGGCTTGGTCTTCTTTGCGAAATGAGAATCTACGTGACTGGGCCAGGTTGTATTGTATACGGCTTGGTCTTCTTTGCGAAATGAGAATCTACGTGACTGGGCCAGGTTGTATTGTATACGGCTTGGTCTTCTTTGCGAAATGAGAATCTACGTGACTGGGCCAGGTTGTATTGTATACGGCTTGGTCTTCTTTGCGAAATGAGAATCTACGTGACTGGGCCAGGTTGTATTGTATACGGCTTGGTCTTCTTTGCGCAGAGCGAACTGCCGCAAACGTCGCGCAGAACACGATTTCCGTAGTAACAGCGGTGACCCGCAGAGGTCTCCAAAATTAACACACATGAATCATAAGTTCTAAAACTGACAAAACACCTTCGTAGCGAGAGGCAGATAGAGTCCAGTCGTTCTCAACCTTTTTTTGGCCCATGCACCTCTTCACCGTAAGTTCAGAATGTCATTCTCCCCCCCCCCCCCCCCCCCTGTTCGTATTTCCTCCATATACCCCCCTCACTTACACAGTATACGTAAGTTAGTTAGTTAGTTAGTCGCACTCCCACATAGCAACGGGTCGTCCCCATTATGCTCCGTTCCTGTGCCAGTGGATATCACACATAACGCTCCCCACTGCCCAATGTGAGAAGTGGAAAAGACAGGAGTCTCGACAAACAACAGCCTGCACAGATACACTGTGGATAATGCCGCCGCCAGAATGTCAACACACCAGTTCCCCACGAAACACCCAATTCATCTCTAATGGAATCGGAGTCATTTTCCTATCTGGATGTTTCCTAGATGTTCACCCACAGTCCACGAAAATGCAGTTCATCACCGACGGCAGTGGCAGTCAACTAGAAGCCCAGCAGCCACGCATTTCTGCATAAGGCAAAAACCGGTCAACTCTGGGACATAGCCACCTGCCATCGCTCCGAACGTACAGTCACGTTCCAAAAAAAAAAAAAACTTCGGCAGATTCAAAAGCATTTCACACGAAACTCACAGCTCACAGTGTCGCGCCACGCACTCACTTAGTAGTAGGGCGACGGAACCATCAAGCCTCCTTAGTCGCCTCTTACAACATGCGTGGTAGGCTACAGTGTTGCTATTCTTTGCTTCCCTTATGGGCCCCGGCAACACACGGGAGATACACACATTTATGTGTAAATGTAACACTCTTTTTCATTAATTTTGTGTAAAGTGCATGATTCCAACAATAGGAGAATCCAGACACCTTCAGCGCGAGGGTGCGTGAGGCAAGGGATCCATACACCTTCAGCACAAGGGTGCGTGAGGCCAGAGACCAGGCAAGGGATCCAGACACCTTCAGCACAAGGGTGCGTGAGGCCAGAGACCAGGCAAGGGATCCAGACTCTGTCAGGCTGTGATGAGAGTGATGTTTTACAAAGGACCTTCTAAACGGCGCTGATGATGATGATCCAAGAAGATTAGTTGTCTGATGTACTACCCTAAGATCCATGGGAAGTTTACCATTCTTGTCGTATTTCTAAACATCTGTACCATCCATGGTGTGAATCCACTGTGGTAATCAACAGTGTGAATCGTAGCAAGTCCATTTTATTTCAAGGCAAACGTAATACTTTTATGCCATTAGACTTATATATGTCTTGACCTGTGCTACCTGCCATGGGTCGTATACGTAAGTATGGAAGCTAAATTTAATAACACATACAAGAACAAGTCTAGACGTCTACACAAAACGTGATTTGCGGATCTACTTACGTTATAACATATAAAACGAATTAGAAAAGAGCAAGAAGTACAGAACCGTAAAGTATGGAGGGAAAAACAATAAGCAAGTAATCGATTCTTGTATTAACACGATCATGAAATAATCTAAATTCTTTCTTCCCCCCCCCCCCCCGAGGGGGACTTCCCCACCGGTTGAGAACCACTGAGCTCGACAGACCACTTCGCCAGGGACAACACCCCTTTTTTTTTTTTTGCATATCCTTTACAGGACCTCGCTGTCAACACCAGCATCTTTCAGCTGTATGTTGCTTTCTTGGCAAGATTACGCTCAGTAGTTTGCCATTGCTTTCTGAGCGGCCGGCTCACATACCCCGTAAGTTACCGATGCGGTTCGAACCATTGCTGATTCTCACCGTCATCACGTTACCGACGAGAGTATACGAGATTACGGAGAAAAGTCATAACCTCTAAGCAACGAAGAAGGCACAACACCCATACTTCTGGAAAAAAAAGACTATGGCAATAACAAAAATGCCCGAGGCAGTTATGTTGACATCACATTTTTGTTTTTGTTTTGCGCTCGCTCGATTTGAACTCAAGCGTAGTCCATACACTACTTCTAGTAATGCTGGACTGAATTTTGCGTGTGGATTAGCTTTACCTATTAACAGTGTCCCTCGCCATCAGGCAAACCCACTCTGATTTTAGAGGTACTTGTAATTAACGTCCAAAAGTCAAGGACGATGGGTCAACATTCTAGTCCAACTGTCCGGTTTGGGATTGAACCCCTTACTTCGGCATCAGCACAACAAATGTTTAAAGAACACGCGTTCTTATCCATTGGGCCATGCTGCCCTACAAAATCACATTTGACAACTGTCAGATGTACTAGTAACCTTGATATTCAGGAACTGTGGTGTACAACCTCCACGTTAACGTCTCTAATAAAAGCAGCAGTTTCATGTACATGACATTCTCCTATAGTTGTTGTTGTTGTTGTTGTTGTTGTTGTTGTTTTTGTTTTTTTTTGCACCCACTTTGAACTCAAGCGTAGTCCATACGTGTGCTTCTACTTCTAATACACTGGACTGATGTTTGCATGTGGATTTATTTTTTTTTTTGCATATCCTATTTACAGGACATTGCAGTCAACACCAGCATTGTTCAGCTGCTGTTGATGTCTTGGCAAGCTTTACGTTCAGTAGTTTGCCATTACTTTCTGAACGACCAGCTCACATGCCTTTCCGTAAGAAATCAATGCGACGCGTATCCGCTGCAGAATATCGCGCAGCTGTGTTTCGTACGTGGGTATACGGGATTATGAACAGCGTCCTAAACCTCTTCGCCAGGAGGACCGGCTGTGGATCAGCTTTTCCTATTATCAGTGTCCCTCGCCATCAGGAGAAGCCACTCCGACTTCAGAGGAACTTGTAATTTACGTTCCCAAGTCAAGGACGAGAAGTTAACATTGTAGTCCAATTGTCGTTGTAGAGGTTGAACCCGCTTCCTCGGCATTAGCTAACCGGAAGTTTAAGACCAAGCGCTCTTATCCATTTGACCATTGTCGTATTTGTTTACCTTCATTGTTGTCAGTTGGGCAGGGCTTTGTACGCAAAGATTGAAAACAACCGCAATTCACGATATTGCGGATTCGGATGTTTAAATTAACCTGGGCCTCAGACCGACGTAGTCTAATCTGGCTACCATGAAATATCTTGGGTAGTAAAGGCGACGGCCTGGTGCTGAACACATCACCCACTGAGTGTCGATTGGTCTATATAAGTTGTTTTTTAAAGTCGACAGAGTCGACTTCATTTCACCGGTTTATCTAATATGTCTCAGTCTCTTTCCGCAGCGCAGAAAGCGTCTCGCAAAGCACGAACGCCGTAGCTCCAGCTACGACCCTCAGGAGTCTCCGCAAAAATGCTCTATAAATCGAAGGACGAGGCCCGGAATCGAACCCACAACCTTCGGAACCCGAGCCAGACCGCTTGACCACTTCGCCACGGAGGCTCCCTAGCGCAGAAAGCGTCTCGCAAAGCACGAACGCCGTAGCTCCAGCGACGACCCTCAGGAGTCTCCGCAAAAATGCTCTATAAATCGAAGGACGAGGCCCGGAATCGAACCCACAACCTTCGGAACCCGAGCCAGACCGCTTGACCACTTCGCCACGGAGGCTCCCTAGTCTTTGAAAATATGGGTCTAAGCTCAATGCGCCTGAAGGCATGTGAAAGTGTCCGTTACTTGCTACTGTAATATTGGTGATATTTATATCTGGGGTCTCGCATTTCCAATCTAAAAATTATGATCATGCCTTGAAATTTGATTATATATATATCATTTTTCATATGGTCAGGAAGTGTTTACAACCGTTAAGACTGAGGGTACTAGATGTCGAGATATGACTAAGCATGGCAATTCAAGACAATAATGATCAAACCGTAATTGCTGAGTGATGTCATCTTTATCATCAGTATATCTTATACTATGGTGATTCAAAAGAAAACCTTCATAGTTCTTTTTTCAGTTTGTGTGTGAATATATTCTGATAATGTAAAGAACAATTGTATAATTTCTCGATGTAGTCACCACTGTGTTCATTGCAAGTCCTCCAGTGCCGATAATGTGCTTGGATTCCTATAAAAGAAAAATTTAGTTGGTCTAGTGTGTAACCACTCATGCACCATTTGCTGTACCTCTGTGTCAGACGCAAAAGTCTTTCTTCTTAATGACTCTTTGATGTATCCATTGGCACCTTGCCGTCTTGACAGACGATAGTTTGTTACATTGTGCTTCAAAAAGACTTAATAACAACAACCGATGGCGGTGATAAATGTGACTGATAAGGCCAATTCGCGCTGTAAATGTTCGTCCACAGTGGATGCATGTGAACACATGGTCATTTTCATTTTCACCGTCATGCACCATCTAACTGTCTCACACGCTTGTTGTGTGACTTATCTCCAATAATTTTCTCCTTTGCATTTATTCCATTTCCGATATTTGCCCTCCATGCAACACGTTCAGCGGCGACTTGCTCCCTATGTGCATTATCAATGCCTGTATCAATCATGTCCCGCTTACATCTGAAACAAGACAAGCTGCAGAAGCTGCCGGATCATCAAAGCAATGATCTAACTGTCCGCCTGTCGGAGCTTCGATCCTAGACCAGCTGCCAACCAAGGCTTAGAGCATGGTCTGCCCTGCCATGACATTTTATCTTTAGATTGCATTTCCTCGCACCAGGATAAGGCTTTTACCCTCCCAATTGCGCTTTTCCTCCAGAAGCCGTTGGCACAATGCGGGGTGTCGGGTTTGGTAAGCGCCGGCCAACATTCGGACTTACGGTCGCCAGTTAGGCATTGAACCGTCGAGGCCTGTGGCGTGTTTATGCTTGTGGCTACGGTTTACAATCGCATTTTCCTCATGTTGGACTGGTGGTACATGGTTCCGTCGCTCTGCTACTGAGTTAGTGCATGGGCGACACCGTGAGCTGTGAAATTCGCGTGGAATGCTTTTACATATGTCCTGTACAGTGAACTCAATGTTAAGAACAATGGCTTCCGGCGGTTGCTGAATTGACTGTTTTGCCCTTTCGGTTCACGAGTGCATTTTTCGGGAGACTCCTGGGAGTCAACGCTGAAGCTGCGGAGTTCGGGCTTTGGGGCGACATTTTGGCGGGTCGCCCTTCGGTTTAAAAGACCGAGCCCTGTGAGAAAACCTGGGTTTAATGAGGTCTTTCTTTTGACGTCGAGTCTTTGTCCATCGGGGCGTGAAACTGTTTGGGGAGGGGGAGAATTTTTTGTTGGATTCTGACGGCGGCATTTGGGACAGGTACCTGTGCGGGTTTGGGGGATTGCCGAGACTCCTGTCTATTTACTTTTCACATTTTTACAGTGGGGGGCATTTTTGTGTGATATTCACTGGGACGGAAAAGGGGGCATAAGGGGCGGGCC
>JACEFZ010027473.1:0-180000 GCA_014155875.1 Cepaea nemoralis
GGGGGGGAAAGGTTAAAAAAAACATGCGCAAAAATCAGTACAGTGCTACTAGAACAGTGGTTCTCAACATTTTTTGGCCCTTGCCTCCTTCACCGTATTTTCAGAACGTCACCCCCCCCCCCCCCCTTTTCGTATTTCTTACCTAAAAATTTGGCCCGTGACCACCTTCACCATATTTTCAGAATGTCATTCCACCCTTTCGTATTTCCTACCTAAAAATCCCGCCCCGCCCCTACATAGTATACGTAATAATGGAAGCTAAATTTAATAGCACATACTAAAACAAATCAAGGCATACACATAAAACATGATTTGTGGGTCTAATTTATAAATTGAATTTTAGAAGGGTGAGACGTACAGTATGAAGGGAAAAACATCATCAAGTAATCGGTTCTTGTATTAACGCGATCTTGAAATGATCTTAATTCCCCTCTGGAAACCCTAAAATGTTCCCCATGGGGGGAGGAGGAGGGGAATCCCCACCGGTTGAGAACCACTGTACTAGAAGTACGTTATGACTACGCGTGAGTTCAAAGCGAGCTAACAAATAAAAGCAAATTCCTTATCAGTCGGCGAAAAGCCTTTCTTTAATTTTGATAGTTCAAAACGAGCTAACGAATAAAAATAAAATCATTATCAGTCGGCGAAAAGGCTTTCTTTCATTCTGATAGATGCAGGTTTGAATAGTTCCCGAAGGGTCCTGTTTACCTAAGAATGAAGCTCTGTCTTTCTCTTTGTGCCAGTGTCGCATTGGTATCGACATCCCCGTAGTTGCTGGGTGGTTACCTCATCGATGAGTCCATCTTTGTTTTACAATGAGGTGATGCTATGAACTTACTATCTCCGAGTATGCTAATGATGCACAATGAGTAATGGAGCGGTAAAGAAGTTGATATTAAGGAAGATATAAAGTTTGAGAAGATCGTTTAATATGTGGTAGAAAGGAAAGGAAACAAACACTGTGGTGTATAATTTTAATTTGTTCCAATTATCGATAACGACTGTTCAATATAAAATCTAATCAATTATAAATTAGAAACCTAATCTCAGCCAGCTTGCCTTGGATGTTCTGGGTCGTGAGCTAGTCACATTCTAATAAGGCTTTCTATATATGTGAAGTTGCAGTACAGGTATGGAGAACCGGTCCACGCTTTCGGAGGGAAGAAGGAGAGCTCGACAACACACGTTGCATGTTTCCTGTTGTCATGACACTTGTACGTTTACCTCTCACCGTGTCATGCCCAATGAATGTAGATTGTCCATTTCTGAAACGAGTAACCAGCTCTTTTTGAGAGTACGTTTATGCCATGACGTCTACAGTACTCTTTCCATCTGTCCAAGGCGTTCTCATAATTCTTCTTTAGATCTAAATCTCTGAAGCCTCTAATTAGCAAGCTTTGTTGAATATCTCCCTTGCATATATACAACACCTGTAGCAGGACATTTGCCTGAGAACCTCTTCCGTAGCAGATTCATTTCAGTCTGAAATGTTATAATCAAACAAGGTCTCTTGTGCTAAAGCCGCACATTGACCAACACTATACAATTCCAGTGATTCAATGGTGTTATAGTTTCCTGTTCTTCCTCAGTGTTTGCTTACCAACCCATTTCTTTCCTATACTATTGTTAATTTCTCCTTGAAGAACAGGTTAATTTAACATAGACTTATAACCGACAAGGATGATATTACTATGTGCAGTGTTTACTTTTCACATCGTGTAAATATATGACATACAGTCTGTTTCTTACTTACAATCTATTTGTTAATCTTCCTTAATCACCCAACACAGGCGTTTTTTGGGTAATGTCCCTGTTCTTTTCGTGGCGTTAGTTATTTTTTTTCCCTGCGTTTCCATCCTGTTTCAGGATATAGCGGTCAACATCAGCATCTTTCAGCTATATGTTGATTCCTAGGCTAGATTACGCTCATCAGCACGCCACGACTTTCTGAGCGACCGGCTCCATACTCTCATATGTCACTGGCGCGACTCGAACCGCTTCAAATTCTCGTGCGCTCACGTCAACCACGAGAGTATTCGGGGTTACGGAGAAAGCGGCGTTAGTTATATTAACCTTAATTTGTAACACTGAGTACGTAATGTGAAAGCAAAATGATACTGTTAGTTCAACTGTCTTGGGTAGTCTTCACGACATTAGATATATTTTGTGGTAGCACCCGTGTTTCTTTGGTAAGTTGCCTTAACTCTTGTTCTGTATCACTTTTTGATTTACCGTATTTTTTGTCACTGGTCATATCTAATTGAATAGAGGTAATTCCTTCGGGAGCTATTGAATCTCTGAAGTGTCAGGATCTTTGCCATAATAATTAACTTTAATATTGCTTCTGGTCTCATCGTTTGATAACACGCAACAGGCACGCACAGTATGTTTCATGTGTAGGGTCAAGCTATGACCATTTCAGCTTTGAGCACGAATTCAACAAAGGCAAGAAACCCAAGTTTTGCATACTAGAATCACACTCCTGGGAATAGTCTTCGTGGGTAAGTATTCAATGTTTTTTTTTTTTTTTTTTTAAATCAAGCCACGACCTACAACGCTTACTCTTTACCATAAAAAAAATGGATTCTTAATGTGTACAACATTGACCCCTTATGTTTTAACCTTATTCGAGCTGGCTAGGAATCCAGCGTACTCCCCATGGGTAGTTATTGTTGATGTTAATGCTCTTGCTATTATTGCAGTACAAAACTAAACGATGGAGTTGTTGATACTTAACGTGACGAACTTTAGAGAAGTGAACATTTAGTGACAATTCCGGTAGACAGGCAGCACTTGCAAGTCTCTCCTGCACGTATAGTGAAACAATTACGGTAGATAGGCAGCCCCTGCAAGTCTCTCCTGCACGTATAGTGAAACAATTCCGGTAGACAGGCAGCACCTGCAAGTCTCTCCTGCACGTATAGTGAAACAATTCCAGTAGACAGGCAGCACCTGCAAGTCTCTCCTGCACGTATAGTGAAGCGCGGGTGCAAGGACCCGGTGATGACTGTCTGCCATCATCAGGTGGACTTTCCATGGCTACATTGTATATTCCATGCTTTTAGCAGGACGTTGCCATCAACCCAAGTTGAATTTCTAGGCAATTTTACGTTTAGTAGTTTCCCATTGAGGAGCGGCTGGTCGAGTGGCCAGAACGCCGGGTTCTCTTTCAGGACAACCGGGTTTGAATACTCCGTAATGTGTGGATATTTTTTTTTCCGGGGGGGGGGGGACAAATAGAAAACCCTAACCTGCGACTCAGTTCGCGGCGACGGCACTAGCCACGTGGCTTTAATTCCGCCTCATGATCCCCGTGTCCGACACCGCAGGGTGCTGTAGACAGTAGATGACAGTTTGACAGATGACAGTTTGCCATTGCTTTCTGAACCAGAATTCAACATTTAAGTCCAAATTTTTGCTGTGTGGAATGAGCCTAATATCTGCCTCTACCGCACTGGGAATTTAAGCACGAGCGCAATAAATCTCACAGCCACCGTTACAAAGAATATAATATGTTTCTTTTTATAAATAAACCAGCCAGAACTGGACTCGCACCATTGACTTCTCAACCTAGACACGCACGCATTTGCTAATCAAACCTTCCCAGCAAAACGGAATAGATGAAAGTGCTACATATTTCTCATGTCGATCTACACGAAACAGATAAACAGATAACTGGTATCACAATGTATCGATAATTGCTACTGTTGTCCATTGTTAATATATTCAGTCGAATAAAATAATATTGCATATCGTTTACAGGACATTTGCAGTCAACATCAGCATTTTATGCTATTGTTAATGTCTTGTCAAGTTTGCGTTCAGTAGTTTTCCATTGTTTTCTGAACGACCGACACCAATACCATTTCCCAAAAAAAAAACAGCGCAACGCGGTCTCCTGCCAAATCGCGCTCAGATGTGTTTTGAACGCGGGTATGCGGGATCACGAACCGCATCGGTAACGCCTTCGCCACGGAGACGGCTATTCATTCAAATATCTAAATGAAAAAGACACATCTTGGTTTATGATAAAACAATGAATACATTATCTGCAACACGAAGATATCATCATAAAGTGATCTGCCAGCTGGCGTAAGCGTTCATGTCTCTCCACATATCTCGGCCTTTGGTGTTCTGGATCAACTCTTCTGATGATACTCCTCCATGCCACCGTCTCAATCCATCCAGCATCATTTCTCTTGGTAGGCCTCTACCTCTCTTCCCCTTGATCTGTCCAGTCGACACCATGATCTCCAATGCCTCTCTTCTCATCACACGACCAAAGAAAGTTGTTTGTCTTTTTCTTATTGTTGGATATAGTGTTTTCCAATTCCAATTTTCAAAACAAAAATTCCAAATTCGGCCTCGTTCAACCTGCATCTTCAGCTGTGGTTATTGTTGAGGTCCGTGGTTTTTGTGGGTTTATTCACCCTAATTCTCGTCTCGTGCGCTCTTTCGAGTGAGTCCTATCTCGGACTGGTTTTGTTGGTTTATGTCTGTGACGTCAGCTGGGGGATCGGTCGGAGGCTGTCCTTTGTTCCCGTCTCTGGCGATTTCTTTTGTTAGTGAAAGCTCCTGGCTCGTTTGGCTTGACTGGTTGCAGTCCTTAAAAGGACTTTTTATTAGGTTGTTTTTATTTTTTGCCTCCTTTTTGTGTATTTTCTGTAGGAGCTTTTCGATGTTTTCATTTTCCTCCTTGCTCCTTTTTCTTCTTCGAGTTTGAGCTTCTGTTGCCATTCGATTTTTTTCCTCTGTGGTCGTACAAAACGAAGCCATGCGCATCATTTTGGGCTGCACGAGAGACACCAGCTGTGTAGCAATGAGATACCTCCTTGACTTCCCGACAATGGAACACAGGATCAAGATCTGGAGAGCTCGTGCATACTTAAAAATAAGTGCAGATGAGCAGCACCCTCTGCATGACGCTGTATTCAGAGAAAAGGGTGACAGGCTAAAGAGGGGCAAATCATGGATGGGTCGGGCGGAAGATGTCGTCGGACAGGTCTGCAGTCTTACCAGTATCAACCCCGGCAAGGAATGGGTGCCGGTGCCTCCAGCTTTTAAGTGTACCTTCTCCTGCATTATCACACTCGACAGACGGTGCAGAGAGCAGAACCCTGCCGCTGTCAATGCAGAGGTTAACGCGCTCATCTATGATCACTCAGATAGCCCCGAAGTGCTCATCTATACAGATGGATCTGTTGTAAAGCAGCAGAGAAGTGCGTGGGCATTTACAGCCCGTTCAGCGGGCCGAACCGTTCAAGAATCCAGTGTGCCCACTCTATGACCACGAGCAGCATGACGATGGAGGTGATGGCAGTTACACAGGCTTTCATATGGCTGGAATCACAGCATTATACCAACGTGTGTGTACTAAGTGATTCAATGAGCATGATTCAGAAGGTCGAAGCTGGATCTGTACGTAGACAGTGGACTGAGTCGCTGCGGAAGTCTGTTGTCCGCAAAGTCACCTTCATCTTCGTCCCGGGACATGCGGGAGTCGAGGGAAATGAACGAGCTGATAAATTGGCTGGCTCTGCACCCCCTGTAGATGGCCAGCCCATGGATCGTGCCGATGTCATTAACGCCCTTAAAGATATGGCGAGAACAGAGGATTTTGACGCCAGTGATTCCACATCGCTTTCCAGGATGAAAGACCTGGGAGTAAGAATCGGCACAGCCAGACGCGAGAAGTACATCGGGAAAACAAAGCGCCTCGTCAACCAACACAGAACTGGCACTATTAGCCACCGGACGCTGATGCATATGCTGGGGGAGGATCTGAGCACCTATGGACATGTCCGGAGTGCAACTAAGATACCCCAACTGATAACTGATAACTGATCCTCTGTGGTCATCCATGGGAGCATCTCTCAGTTTTCTATATAGTACGTGTAGCCGGGTCCATCCTCCCAGTCAGTAATTATATCTGGGTATTCTACCGGTCTCCTGATTTTCTTGGGTTTCTTCTTTTCTCTTTCATCCCAGCGCCTTTTGAATTCCTGTGCCTGCGTTCCTCCAGTCTTGCATCTTCTTGTAGCCCCTCCAAGGTAGGCCACCGGAGCCTCTCCGTGTCGTCATCAGGGTGCTCATCTCGGTTTTCTTGGATGTCTAGCGAGGTATTGGTTTCCCCTTGTAGGCCTCGGGCGTCGCGGTTTTGCTGCTGGCTTTAGCTTGCGGTTCAGGCTCGGTCTCTTGGTTTTCATCTTGCGGTTTGTTTTTCTGTGGCTTCTGTTGGTTTGTTTTTGGAAAAGTTCCATTCAGCTTTTGTAGTTCTCGTTCTGATTTAATGGTTTGTAGGATTTTTTTTCGTTCTCCTTCTTTATCAGTGCCATATGTTCGACTTCTTGCTTGATGTTTTGATGGATCTCCTTTATTTCCGCAAGTAGTTTCTCGTTGTCGCTGGTCGGAGTCGATTCCAGCAGTGCCTTGACTTGTTTCTTTTGCATTTGAGTGTTTTAGTTTCATTAGCCTCTTTCAGGCAATCGTTTAATTCCATGGCAGTCCAAGGATTTCGCAAAATTTGCCCCAGGAACACAATCTCTGTTGCCTCCAAGTTCTCCCTAATTTGTTCATTTACTTCCAAGATTCACTGCCATAGTGTAAAACTGGCTCTATATAAGCCCTTAGGCACTATCTTTCTTGCATTCAATCAGAGTGACTTATTGCATAAGATACGTTTCATTTTCTGAAATGCAGCGTTTGTTCGCCCTATTCTGTTCTTATCTCTGTTGTGCACCTTCCACCTGATGTTATAAATGCCCTAGATATTTACAATTTATCCACTTGGTTAATAATTTTCTCTTCTATATCCATTTCACATTTTATTGCCATATTTTTTTCCCTTTTATATCATCATTGTTACTGTTTCCTTGATATTCAAGGAGAGTCATTTCGTTGCACTCTCTGTTACTACAATGTCCCCAAAGATATACAGACATGAAAATACAGCTAGCAGTGGGTATACACATATGTGTCACACTCAACGGTGCAGGCGATCATGTTCCTCCACAAATATTCCCCCTCTATGTTTTTGATAAGTTAGAGCCTTGAAAATCTAAAATGTAGCTCTGCAAACCCATTCACAATTGTTTCCCCTCTGTACTCATGTCTTTAAGACTATCGTCTTAACGGCTTCTGGCGGAGGATCGCAATTGGGCGGGAGCAAGCCTTATCCTAGTGCTTGGAAATGCTGTCTACAGACTGAATGTCATGACAGGGCAGACATGAAGTGTGCCAACGGGCAGAAAGATGCGTGGTGGGCCCCAGATCCATGCTATTCTGAGGAAGGACACACTCTTCTGTATTGAAATTGACTGAAACGTCTGTCATGCCAGCGTTCTATTGAGACTGCAGAACAAGAGATTGCCTTGTGGTTTAATCAAGAAGAACTTGCCGGATATGAAAGTATAAATAACAAATGGATTGTTGAATAACGTTACTTTTAGTAATTAATGCCACACTTTACTGTAAAGATGCACACACACACACACACACACACACACATATATATATATATAGATATATATATATATATATATATATATATATATATATATATATATATATATATATATATATATATATATTGTCAGAGTCTAGAGTAGTGCAGTGATGCAGTGACATCGTTACGCCCGCCAGGGCGACTTAGTCCCCAGCAGGGATGCCGTAACTTCGTTACGCCCGCCAGGCGAGTAGTAGTTACCTGCCTGCGAGGGCGGTAAAGAGGGGCAAATCATGGATGGGTCGGGCGGAAGATGTCGTCGGACAGGTCTGCAGTCTTACCAGTATCAACCCCGGCAAGGAATGGGTGCCGGTGCCTCCAGCTTTTAAGTGTACCTTCTCCTGCATTATCACACTCGACAGACGGTGCAGAGAGCAGAACCCTGCCGCTGTCAATGCAGAGGTTAACGCGCTCATCTATGATCACTCAGATAGCCCCGAAGTGCTCATCTATACAGATGGATCTGTGGTAAAGCAGCAGAGAAGTGCGTGGGCATTTACAGCCCGTTCAGCGGGCCGAACCGTTCAAGAATCCAGTGGTGCCCACTCTATGACCACGAGCAGCATGACGATGGAGGTGATGGCAGTTACACAGGCTTTCATATGGCTGGAATCACAGCATTATACCAACGTGTGTGTACTAAGTGATTCAATGAGCATGATTCAGAAGGTCGAAGCTGGATCTGTACGTAGACAGTGGACTGAGTCGCTGCGGAAGTCTGTTGTCCGCAAAGTCACCTTCATCTTCGTCCCGGGACATGCGGGAGTCGAGGGAAATGAACGAGCTGATAAATTGGCTGGCTCTGCACCCCCTGTAGATGGCCAGCCCATGGATCGTGCCGATGTCATTAACGCCCTTAAAGATATGGCGAGAACAGAGGATTTTGACGCCAGTGATTCCACATCGCTTTCCAGGATGAAAGACCTGGGAGTAAGAATCGGCACAGCCAGACGCGAGAAGTACATCGGGAAAACAAAGCGCCTCGTCAACCAACACAGAACTGGCACTATTAGCCACCGGACGCTGATGCATATGCTGGGGGGAGGATCTGAGCACCTATGGACATGTCCGGAGTGCAACTAAGATACCCCAACTGATAACTGATAACTGATCCTCTGTGGTCATCCATGGGAGCATCTCTCAGTTTTCTATATAGTACGTGTAGCCGGGTCCATCCTCCCAGTCAGTAATTATATCTGGGTATTCTACCGGTCTCCTGATTTTCTTGGGTTTCTTCTTTTCTCTTTCATCCCAGCGCCTTTTGAATTCCTGGTGCCTGCGTTCCTCCAGTCTTGCATCTTCTTGTAGCCCCTCCAAGGTAGGCCACCGGAGCCTCTCCGTGTCGTCATCAGGGTGCTCATCTCGGTTTTCTTTGGATGTCTAGCGAGGTATTGGTTTCCCCTTGTAGGCCTCGGGCGTCGCGGTTTTGCTGCTGGCTTTAGCTTGCGGTTCAGGCTCGGTCTCTTGGTTTTCATCTTGCGGTTTGTTTTTCTGTGGCTTCTGTTGGTTTGTTTTTGGAAAAGTTCCATTTCAGCTTTTTGTAGTTCTCGTTCTGATTTAATGGTTTGTAGGATTTTTTTTCGTTCTCCTTCTTATCAGTGCCATATGTTCGACTTCTTGCTTGATGTTTGATGGATCTCCTTTATTTCCGCAAGTGTTTCTCGTTGTCGCTGGTCGGAGTCGATTCCAGCAGTGCCTTGACTTGTTTCTTTTGCATTTGAGTGTTTTAGTTTCATTAGCCTCTTTCAGGCAATCGTTAATTCCATGGCAGTCCAAGGATTTCGCAAAATTTGCCCCAGGAACCACATCTCTGTTGCCTCCAAGTTCTCCCTAATTTGTTCATTTACATTCCAAGATTCACTGCCATAGTGTAAAACTGGCTCTATATAAGCCCTTAGGCACTATCTTTCTTGCATTCAATCAGAGTGACTTATTGCATAAGATACGTTTCATTTTCTGAAATGCAGCGTTTGTTCGCCCTATTCTGTTCTTATCTCTGTTGTGCACCTTCCACCTGATGTTATAAATGCCCCTAGATATTTACAATTATCCACTTGGTTAATAATTTTCTCTTCTATATCCATTTCACATTTTATTGCCATATTTTTTTCCCTTTGATATCATCATTGTTACTGTTTCCTTGATATTCAAGGAGAGTCATTTCGTTGCACTCTCTGTTACTACAATGTCCCCAAAGATATACAGACATGAAAATACAGCTAGCAGTGGGTATACACCATATGTGTCACACTCAACGGTGCAGGCGATCATGTTCCTCCACAAATATTCCCCCTCTATGTTTTTGATAAGTTAGAGCCTTGAAAATCTAAAATGTAGCTCTGCAAACCCATTCACAATTGTTTCCCCTCTGTACTCATGTCTTTAAGACTATCGTCTTAACGGCTTCTGGCGGAGGATCGCAATTGGGCGGGAGCAAAGCCTTATCCTAGTGCTTGGAAATGCTGTCTACAGACTGAATGTCATGACAGGGCAGACATGAAGTGTGCCAACGGGCAGAAAGATGCGTGGTGCCACAGATCCATGCTATTCTGAGGAAGGACACACTCTTCTGTATTGAAATTGACTGAAACGTCTGTCATGCCAGCGATTCTATTGAGACTGCAGAACAAGAGATTGCCTTGTGGTTTAATCAAGAAGAACTTGCCGGATATGAAAGTATAAATAACAAATGGATTGTTGAATAACGTTACTTTTAGTAATTAATGCCACACTTTACTGTAAAGATGCACACACACACACACACACACACACACATATATATATATATATATATATATATATATATATATATATATATATATATATATATATATATATATATATATATATATATTGTCAGAGTCTAGAGTAGTGCAGTGATGCAGTGACATCGTTACGCCCGCCAGGCGACTTAGTCCCCAGCAGGGATGCCGTAACTTCGTTACGCCGCCAGGCGAGTAGTAGTTACCTGCCTGCGAGGTTGCTGGCTGACGAGACGGCCAGCGGTCAGGCAAGGACGACGCAAGACGCACGCATGCCTCGTGAAGCCACTTCAGGTGGGGAGGCAAGTTGCGAGCTATAGGCAGACAGCTCTGGGACGTTGACTCGACTGGACGCATGATGAGAGAAAGGCGTTGTGTGGTTTCTGTGCCTGAAAGTCGAGTGTCTGGACATCTTGAGAGATAGACTGTGAGCTGTATTGTGTATGTAAGTGTCTTGAAGTATCAAGTATATCTTGTAGTGATCATCGTATTGTATATGATCTGTAAATAAATCCATTGAACGTTGTGTCGTTGAGTCTTAAGTCAAATCACGTTGTACTTGTACTGTCTCACATGTGTTAGGTTAACGAGCCAAGTTTAAGACCCTGACATGTGTGGACGTGGTGGCATTCGTCCGGCTTTGAAATGAACGTGTTTATGTAATTAACATTTAAAACTAGAGTTTGTGAACTTAGAATTTTTGTCAAACTTTATGTTACATGTAAATGTGATCGTGGAAGGCTCATTTTGATATATTACTACATTGTTTAAACATGGAGACTAAATGTAAACGTACAGTGCATACATATTGTTTGATCTTGTAAACGTGTAAAACATTTGTGATTGTTGAACTTGTCACCGTTTTGACCTTGTCGACATTGTGATCTTGTCGCCATTGTGACCTTGTCGCCATCTTGTAAACTTGATGTCTATGTCCTTACTGAATGTCATCTTGATGTAAGTGATGTGTCATCAATGTTGTAGAGTGTTGAGATATATGTAGATTGTCTTTGTGAATTGAGTTGTGGAAAGCAGAAAGTTTTGGGAAAGAAAGTGACTTGTGTTTTGAAAAAAAAAATTGTTGACTGACAAAATTACGACCTACAATTACACTCAACGCCATACAAACCTAATCAAAACTTAGTGACAAGCAGGCACACCACATCAAATAGACGCTAATTTATTTCCTCCAAAAACAAAGCAGGTTTTCCGTACCATCTGAAACCCTTGCCCGTAGAGGTCATTTGTGTTTCGAAGTAGCGACCCTACAGTTCCTAGCCCGATTTCCAACCGTTCTTCACCGCATCCAGGGCACTTGAGTATATTTTTCTTTTCATATACTTTAGGATGCAAATTTAGGCACGTATTGTCAATAGAACACAATTGTAAATTGTTTACTTTACTAACCACTTATAACAATTTGTGTGGCTGGTATTTCATTTGCATTTTCCATCATGTCTTCATTAAATGATTTCATCGATATGGGGTTAAAGTTGAAGTTAACAGGTGATGAATTAATGAAATGGAGTGAGAATAAATACTCTGAACACCTTCGCGAGAAAGCTACTGAACGCGATGAAAGAGCAGCGGAAAGGGCTGCCAAGCAAGCAGAGGCAGAAGCCGCAGCAAAACAAGCAGAACTGTCTGCAAAGACAAAACAAGCTGAGATAGATAGTGAACTGAAAAAAGCTGAAATAGCAGCTCAGAGTAAGAGAGAAGAACTGGAGGTACAGTTAAAGATGAAACAACTTGATACTGAGACTGCCATTAACAAAGAGTCTAAGAAATCTGAGAGACTGGAGAAAGAAAACCAGTACAAGAAATATCAAGGTATTGTACGTAATTATACCTCGGGTGACTGCATCGCAGCCTTTACCCAAAATTTTGAGACTTTAATGGAACATTACCAGGTTCCACTGTCTGAATGGAATATTGTTTATATGAGGAGTTTATCAGGGGAGCCTCTTAAAGTCATTGAGACCATCCCCAAAGACCTCAGAAAAGATTACCATTATCTGAAATCAAAGATTATGGCACATTTTATGTTAGATGAGGCAGGTTACAGAGAACAATTCAGCAAGTTGAGCCCAAAACCGACTCAAACGTTCTCTGATTACCTCTGCTTAGTCCGAGATATATTTACCAAATGGACTTCAGCAGCTAAAATTGATAAGAACTATCAAAGATTAGAAGATCTGATCATTAGAGATAAAGTCATTTCATCCATTCCATCAGCATTTTCAAAATTTTTGCAGGAGAATGAATGCACTAGTGTAGATGAGATTGAGAGACGTGGTTCGGCGTATTACACAGCCAACAAACATTGTTTTGCCAGTGAAGCTACTGACATAAATTTTGTAGCATCGGCTAACTATGACAAACCCTATAGTAGGCAGAAACCTCATAAGCCTACATCTGAGAAGTATAATCACTGTAAATATTGTAAAATTTCACACCATCAAGGTGAGATGTGCGACAAGAACCCCGCATATCATACTTATCTACAAAACATGGTAAACAGACAAGATAAGGAGCGTAGATCCTTCAGAAATTTGCGTAAATGTTTCCTCTGTAAGGCGTACGGACATTATCGCCATGATTGTAAAGGTAGGCAAATGACCAACAAAGCAAATGCCGCCTTGTTTGACAGTTCATCGTCAGATGAAGAACAACCAGAGAAACATCCTGTGAACTCAGCACAGGCTTTTGACATGTTTAACGCAAATAAATGTACTGTTTGTAACACCTTTTATGAAGATGGCATTTTAACATGCGGCCACTCCATTCCTATTGCCAATGAAGAAGCTAATTTGGTAGTAGATTCCAAAGGCAGGATAAACGTCCATCACGGATATGTGAATGGCAAGTCTGCTACAGTCCTTCGAGACACGGGAAGCTCACTTATTGGTCTGAAGAGAACGTTATAATGCCTACAGACTATACAGGCAGGCACGTAACATGCAGAACATTCTCAGGCAATATTGAAAAATACCCACTAGCATGGGCATATATTGAAACACTTTCCTCACTGGGAAAGTAAAGTGCGCTGCATTAACAAACCCAGTTTGTGATATAATAATTGGAAATTTACCAGAGGTGAATGATAAACCTCATGACATAACATCTCTGTGTATTGATGATAGCATAACATCACCATCAAATGTCATCATTGATAATGTTACACCACATAATGAATGTATGGTAGCTAATGTAGCACTAAGATCTCATGACATCATTGATAACATTGTTTCATCACCATCTGATATCATTGAATGTGTGAACGCAGTAACCAGATCTACTGCTAGAGTGCAAGATGAAAGTAATCAAACTGAGGCTATACAAATGCTTAGCCCAGTATCACTACCTACTAACACCATGAAGGAGACGTTTGTAACAGCTCAAAAGGCTGATCCTTCATTGTCAAAATATTTTAATCTGATCGGCCAAAAGCCAAAGGTAACCAAGAATGCAAAATGGCATTTTGCTGTGAAAAATGATATCCTCACTAGGTATTATACCAGAGGTGACAACACAACAGAGCAAACTGTTTTGCCAACTAATTATCGTAAGCAAGCCTTACATCTTGCCCATGATATACCTCTTGCAGGGCATATGGCATACGCTAAGACCAGATCAAGATTATTGACACAGTTTCATTGGCCCAAATTTTGCAATGACATTAAACAATATTGCAGAAGTTGTGACATCTGCCAAAAACTGGTAAAAAAAAGGTAAACACCCACAGGCAAGGTTACAAGTTACTGACTTAGCCAGTCGACCTTTTGAGAAATTATCTGTCGACATAGTGGGCCCTCTCAATCATACAACAACTAGAGGGAATAAATATATTCTAACTGGCATTGATCAATGTAGCCGCTGGCCGGAAGCGATTCCGCTAAAGAACATAACTGCCAATGATATAATGGAAGTTTTCTTCCATATATTTTCTCGGATAGGATTTCCAGACACTATCCAATCAGATAGGGGCACTCAGTTTATCGCCGCATCTACCCAAGCTTTCACCAAAATGTTGGCAGTGAAGCAATGTTTCAATTCCCCGTACCATCCTCACTCTAGTGGAATTATAGAAAAATTTAACGGCAATTTAAAGCACATGCTTGCAAAAGTCACGCAAGAGCACCCCAATAACTGGGATGTATATCTACCAGCTATTTTTTTTGCTTATCGCGAAGTACCACATTCTAGTACAGGTTTCTCTCCTTTTGAACTTATCTATTGTGCCAAACCACGTGGCCCATTGACTATTTATCATCAAATGTTAACTGACTCCACTCCAGTACTTAAACCCATATCATCATACGTATACGTTACATCATTGCGTGAAAGAATCATCAAATCTTGTATAATTGCAAAGAATGCACTAAAATTATCTAGTGCTACTTATAGACAATATGCTGACAAAGGTAAAAGGACAATAACGTTGACACCAGGACAGGACGTTCTTCTTCTACTACCTAGTGACAGACACTTATTGACAGATTCTTGGCAGGGACCTTTTAAAGTGACGAGACAGATTTCACCTGTAGACTACGAAATCCAAATAAAAGACAAACACAAAATATTCCACATAAATATGCTAAGACCATATCACAACAGAGACAACGAACAAGACGATACAACAGCTTGTACAGTGATAATAGACCATGAAGATGACGAGGCTAGTGACGAAATTCCAACACCTGCATTAGACACGACAAACTGCTTGAAGGAGATTAAAATCAACCCAAAGTTAACTCAAGCAGAAACAGACAGTTGCAAACAGCTAATACAACAGTACAACACCATCTTCCCCAACATCCCAGGACAAACAGAATTAGTACAGCATCACATCACACTCACGTCAAATACACCCATAAAATGCAGACCATACACCATTCCATTGCATTACAAAGAACACTTACATCAGGAGATCATTAACTTAGAGAAAAACAACATCATAAGACGATCCCAATCAGACTTCTCATCTCCAATGGTCATAGTACGCAAAAAGGACAACACAATAAGACTCTGTGTCGACTATAGAAAGCTAAATAAGATAACTCTTCTAGATCTGGAGCCAATGGCAAACTCTGACGATCTACTGACAGAACTGACAGACGCTAGGTTCTTTACGAAGGTAGACATGACTAAAGGATATTGGCAAATAGGAGTAGACGAACAGAGCAGACATCTGACAGCATTTGCCACACCTTGGGGACTGTACGAATGGTGCAAACTTCCATTTGGGCTTGTCAATGCCCCAGCAACATTCGTACGTATGACACGACTTCTACTAGTAGATATACCTAACATAATTTGCTATATAGACGACATTTGTGTTCACACAGAGACGATGACAGACCACATAAAGACATTAGAACAGACATTTGAACGTATTAGACAGCACGGACTGACGGTAAAGCCTGCAAAAGTAGACATAGCCTACCAGGAAATATCCTTCTTGGGGTACAAAATATCCAATGGCTTTGTCACGACAGGACGATAACATTGTGTCCAAGATACTAAAACTCTCACTTCCGACTACGAAAAAGCAAGTCAGAAGTTTGTTGGGACTTATAAATTATTACAGGCAGTTCATCCCTGATTTTTCTGAACTGACCGAAGTATTTACTAACTTACTAACAAAAGATAAACCGGAGAAAATTGTAAGCAATGAATGCCTAAAATTTGCATTCCAAAAAGTATTAGCGTGTTTTTCTGATAATAGCTTAAATAATCTTATCCTGAAATTGCCCAATCTTCATTTACCTTTCAGATTGCGTACAGACGCGAGCTCCGTGGCGATTGGAGCAGTCTTGTTGCAAGAGCATAATAACATCCTTCATCCTGTGTACTTCGTATCCAGGAAATTGAAACCCAGAGAACGGGCTTGGTCAATACCTCAGTTGGAAGCCCTAGCTTTAGTGGTGGGTATAACTAAATTGTCCAGATTCCTTCTAGGACGCCATTTCATTGTGGAGTCTGACAGCAGCCCGTTGCGATTTATAAATTCAGGTGTACCTTCAAACCAGATGGTAGCGTGCTGGTCTCTTAAGCTCCAAGATTACAGCTTCGAGGTTCGACATATCCCAGGCAGAACCAACACGATTGCCGATCTTTTGTCCCGTTGTCCGACCGACCCAGTAAGCACCAATGTCTGAGTGCAGTGTGTAAAATACACTCAGATCAACACAGCCATCCATCAGTGAATATTTTGTTCCCATTCACAAAAAGCTGTGTAACGTCTACTATGTGATGTGATAGGGGTTACTCCCAATATATATAGTGTTCTTATTTTACTAATTAATGTAGTGATTGTCGTGTATAATTGTGTAGTGTGTGGTAGAAAGCGAACTTTATTAATTGTATATATTACGAAACAAGAACAGTGCCACATTCGCTCAAAACTTACCGTAAGCGAACTATCCAATTTGACAGTGGTATCTGCGTGTGGAACATTTCCAGTGATATTTTAAATCCGTGTGTGAAAGTGTGACCTAAACATTGACAGCTACACCACTGCAGTCAATCGAAATCCAGAAGGTTTTACAGTGAAACATCCAACACATGAACGATTAGAACATTGTACATTCCGTAACTACATCAGACCGGAACAAGTGTGTTCTACAAGTTTCAACATCAGCTGTTTAGTGTTCGTGTGTACTTCCGGATTAGTTAGACATTTAGAGCAAAATTAGCAGACGACAAATAAAAGTTTAAAAAGCTATGACGATTCTAAAATCTTTAGGAATCAACAAGTTTGAATACACGAATTGTGTGTTTATATATTTATGTAGTGTAATCTTAGAATCATATTTGATTAATGTATTCATACTACCGACTTTTTCTCGTTAGTATGAAGAAACATCAAGCGATGACGCTAAGAAATAGAATAATTATTGTAAAATATTATATTTCATAAATTTTGAAATTATTCCCCTTTCATTTAAGTGTTATTACATCATTACACAAAGGGCCATAATGTGAAATGTATACGGTTATGTGTTGTATATAAATAGCCATGTTGTTGCCAGATTGTTAACACACCAGGAAGCCATCTACTGGGCATGGTAGAGTGTTACCGACATTGCAGACCAACACAAGAGCTCCTGGCCAAATGAGGTCAGGGTTTGAGCGTTTAATGCGACTTATGTAAAAGCCGTATTTCGGTCTAGCCAGATGGTTTTTGTTTCAAGAACCATATTATTACGTTTTGTTTGGAGGCTGCGAGGTAGTTGCTTGGGAAGCTGTTACTACCGATCTGACTGGGTCAATAATGCAATTGAGGTAATCAGCCATCGAGAGGATGAAACCTGACAAGTGTTAAAGGTTGAACACCACATGTCGTTGAATACAACTTCCATTTCTTATATGTTTCTATGGCAGATGTGTATTTCTATGTATTATGATACCAATGTATATAACAACAGAAGGGTCGACTCTGACAAGGTTAAAATATTAACCCAGTATGTACATATATTATACATGAAAGATGACATCTTTCATGAAGTTGCCGGGGGAGCATGTCAGAGTCTAGAGTAGTGCAGTGATGCAGTGACATCGTTACGCCCGCCAGGCGACTTAGTCCCCAGCAGGGATGCCGTAACTTCGTTACGCCGCCAGGCGAGTAGTAGTTACCTGCCTGCGAGGTTGCTGGCTGACGAGACGGCCAGCGGTCAGGCAAGGACGACGCAAGACGCACGCATGCCTCGTGAAGCCACTTCAGGTGGGGAGGCAAGTTGCGAGCTATAGGCAGACAGCTCTGGGACGTCGACTCGACTGGACGCATGATGAGAGAAAGGCGTTGTGTGGTTTCTGTGCCTGAAAGTCGAGTGTCTGGACATCTTGAGAGATAGACTGTGAGCTGTATTGTGTATGTAAGTGTATTGAAGTATCAAGTATATCTTGTAGTGATCATCGTATTGTATATGATCTGTAAATAAATCCATTGAACGTTGTGTCGTTGAGTCTTAAGTCAAATCACGTTGTACTTGTACTGTCTCACATGTGTTAGGTTAACGAGCCAAGTTTAAGACCCTGACACACATATATATATATATATATATATATATTATATATATATATATATATATATATATATATATATATATATTATATATATATATATATATATATTATATGTGTGTGTGTGTGTGTGTGTGTGTAATACTTCCTTCAACTTTGTAGGCCTCTAATGATTTGAATTCAACTAGTAATACACGTACCATTGGTGTCGAGGTCCTTACTTTATATGTGCATGAGCTAATCTATGACAGTAAAACGGTACTACCCCCTGATTTTACTGTTAGCGCCGAATGTTTGGGCGGCGGCTGCTCACCAAAAACCCGACATCCTACATTAATGCCAACGGCTTTGGGCGGGCGGAGGAGTTCAATGGGATTGTACGACCCTTACCCTAGTGCGAGGGAATGCACCAAGACTAAATGTCATGGCAGTTCAGACCAGAGCCCTAATCCTAGGTCGGCAATGGTCGAAGGAAGGAAAACTCTGACAGGCGGACATTAGAGTATATGGGCTTTGCTGGAGCCGGCAAATTCTACAGCTTGTCTTGTTCCAGATGTATTGGTGTTACCTTTTCTTTTTTTCTGGGAGTAGCCTAGTACAACCGTGAGAGGGATCATGCTGCAATGGACAACACATGGTCTCTAATTCAGCCCAGGCCTTTGTGTTTGTGGATAAGATATAACTCCATATTACAATTTATCGTCTGTCAAGACTGCAAGGTGTCCGGTCAAAAGATAATACAAGACCACATGGGCCTAGAAAAAATAACCCCTTAATCTTAGGTCAGCATGTCCATGCTTCTGTCTTCTGGTCTGGTAATACTTAAACCCCCATTGAGACCACAGACACCTTGTTCAGTCAATACATTTAATCCCAGTCCAGACTCCAGCTGGGCGCTGAAAAGGAAACGCTGCAGCTGGCAGTGAATGAGGCGAATACTTCTCACCTGGCCACGTGGTGATACCTGTATATGCCTGTCTACCGTTTACCATTTCGGCTGACATACGCTGAAGATATAACCTCGGCGAAGAGCAGGAGATTTTCTCAGGTAACCCCCTCGCTGTGCTATCTCACTTCGTCTGATTTTACACCTGTAACGGTAAAAAAAAGTTAACATCAACCTCACGACAGGTTTTTCTGGAGCTGTGTGAAGTGTGGGAACCTTTATACAGTGCCACATTCGCTCAAAACTTACCGTAAGCGAACTATCCAATGTGACAGTGGTATCTGCGTTCGAACATTCCAGGGATATTTTAAATCCGTGTGTGAAAGTGTGACCTAAACATTGACAGCTACACCACTGCAGTCAATCATAATCCAGAAGGTTTTACAGTGAAACATCCAACACATGAACGATTAGAACATTGTACATTGCGTAACTACATCAGACCGGAACAGGTGTGTTCTACAAGTTTCAACATCAGCTGTTTAGTGTTCGTGTGTACTTCCGGATTAGTTAGACATTTAGAGCAAAATTAGCAGACGACAAATAAAAGTTCAAAAAGCTATGACGATTCTAAAATCTTTAGGAATCAACAAGTTTGAATACACGAATTGTGTGTTTATATATTTATGTAGTGTAATCTTAGAATCATATCTTGATTAATGTATTCATACTACCGACTTTTTCTCGTTAGTATGAAGAAACATCAAGCGATGACGCTAAGAAATAGAATAGTTATTGTAAAATATTATATTTCATAAATTTTGAAGTTATTCCCCTTTCATTTAATTGTTATTACATCATTACACAAAGGGCCATAATGTGAAATGTATACGGTAATGTGTTGTATATAAATAGCCATGTTGTTGCCAGATTGTTAACACACCAGGAAGCCATCTACTGGGCATGGTAGAGTGTTACCGACATTGCAGACCAACACAAGAGCTCCTGGCCAAATGAGGTCAGGGTTTGAGCGTTTAATGCGACTTATGTAAAAGCCGTATTTCGGTCTAGCCAGATGGTTTTTGTTTCAAGAACCATATTATTACGTTTTTTTTGGAGGCTGCGAGGTAGTTGCTTGGGAAGCTGTTACTACCGATCTGACTGGGTCAATAATGCAATTGAGGTAATCAGCCATCGAGAGGATGAAACCTGACAAGTGTTAAAGGTTGAACACCACATGTCGTTGAATACAACTTCCATTTCTTATATGTTTCTATGGCAGATGTGTATTTCTATGTATTATGATACCAATGTATATAACAACAGAAGGGTCGACTCTGACAAGGTTAAAATATTAACCCAGTATGTACATATATTATACATGAAAGATGACATCTTTCATGAAGTTGCCGGGGGAGCATGTCAGAGTCTAGAGTAGTGCAGTGATGCAGTGACATCGTTACGCCCGCCAGGCGACTTAGTCCCCAGCAGGGATGCCGTAACTTCGTTACGCCGCCAGGCGAGTAGTAGTTACCTGCCTGCGAGGTTGCTGGCTGACGAGACGGCCAGCGGTCAGGCAAGGACGACGCAAGACGCACGCATGCCTCGTGAAGCCACTTCAGGTGGGGAGGCAAGTTGCGAGCTATAGGCAGACAGCTCTGGGACGTGGACTCGACTGGACGCATGATGAGAGAAAGGCGTTGTGTGGTTTCTGTGCCTGAAAGTCGAGTGTCTGGACATCTTGAGAGATAGACTGTGAGCTGTATTGTGTATGTAAGTGTATTGAAGTATCAAGTATATCTTGTAGTGATCATCGTACTGTATATGATCTGTAAATAAATCCATTGAACGTTGTGTCGTTGAGTCTTAAGTCAAATCACGTTGTACTTGTACTGTCTCACATGTGTTAGGTTAACGAGCCAAGTTTAAGACCCTGACACACATATATATATATATATATATATATATATATATATATATATATATATATATATATATATATATATATATATATATATATATATATATATATGTGTGTGTGTGTGTGTGTGTGTGTATACTTCCTTACAGACTTTGTAAGGCCTCTAAGATTGATCAACTCTAATACACGACCATTGGTGTCAGGTCTTACTTATATGTGCATGAGCTATCTATGACAGTAAACGGTACTACCTGCTTTCTGTTAGCGCCGAATGTTGGGCGGCGCTCACCAAACCCGACATCCTACATTATGCCAACGGCTTTGGGCGGAGGAGTGCAATTGGGAGTGTACGACCCTTACCCTAGTGCGAGGAAATGCAACCTAAAGACTAAATGTCATGGCAGTTCAGACCAGGCCCTAAGCCTAGGTCGGCAACTGGTCTAGGAAGGAACCTCTGACAGGCGGACAATTAGAGTATTGCTTTGCTGATCCGGCAAATTCTACAGCTTGTCTTGTTCCAGATGTATTGGTGTTACCTTTTCTCTGGAGTAAGCTAGACAAGCCGTGAGAGGGATCATGCTGCATGGACAACACATGGTCTCTAATTCAGCCCAGGCTTTGTGTTTGTGGAGAGATATAACTCCATATTACAATTTATCGTCTGTCAAGACTGCAAGGTGCCGGTCAAAAGTTAATACAAGACCAGCATGGGCCTAGAAAACCCCCTTATCTTAGTCAGCATGTCCAGGCTTCTGTGTCTGGTCTGGTATACTTAACCCCATTGAGACCACACCCTTGTTAAGTCTATACATTATCCCAGGTCCAGACTCCAGCTGGGCGCTGAAAGGAAACGCTGCAGCTGGCAGTGAATGAGGCGAATATTCTCACCTGCCACGTGGTGATACCTGTATATGCCTGTCTACCGTTTACCAGTTTCGGCTGACATACGCTGAAGATATAACCTCGCGAAGAGCATGAGATGTTCTCAGGTAACCCCTCGCTGTGCTATCTCACCTCTCGTCTGATTTACACCTGTAACGGTAAAAAAAAGTTAACAGCAACCTCACGACAGGTTTTTCTGGAGCTGTGTGAAGTGTGGGGACTTTACATATAATAAATAACGTCATTGAGAAGTGAGGTGACTAGTTTCCTTCCTCCTAACCTTTTCAGAGAAGAGCTGTACTCACTCTGGTTGATTGATTGATTGATTTAGGAACCGACATCACAGCATTCGGGGCATTCCCATAAACGCTCCGTCCCATCCTCAGCAGCCAGCGAAGAGTTCCATTCTGGTATGCGCTGATGCCGAGGTAGCGGATTTAACCCATACACCTGACTTTTTTTTCGCATATCCTTTACAGGACATTGCAGTCAACACCGGCATTTTTCAGCTGCTGTTCATGTCTTGGCAAGTTTTACGTTCAGTAGCTTGCCATTGCTTTCTGAACACCCCCTACTCACATACTTCCTTAAGTAACCAGCGTGAAAAGATCTGCTGCCGAATCTCTCGCAGCTGTGTTCCAAACGCAAGTATACGAGATTACGAACGACGTCCTTAACACCTTCTCCAGGGAGACCGGCATACTCCTGACTATATGGATTAAAATTTTGACTTCTCGTCCTTGACATGGTGACGTAAATTACAAGTACCTCTGCAGTCGGAGTGGATTTACTGATGTCCAGGGACACATATAATAAGGAAAGCTAATCCACACGTAAAAATCAGTTAGGTTTACTAGAAGATTCTAACTCCTCATATGGACTACACTTGAGTTCAAAGAGGCGAGAGCAAAAAATAAATAAATAAAATGCTGCTATGATTGATACATCGACCCGTGTCAGAATGTATAAGGTCGGGGTATATTCTACCTCTCACCAGCCCGGGGAGTGCTCGAGGACAGCACTGCGGCACCAGGGATCCTGTACACATTGTAAATGCGTGTCTTACTGCACATCTTGTACATATCTGTTCTATTGTTCACTTTGTGCATGCTGGTTTTATTGTCCAGTTTGAACGTATATGTTCTATTGTACACCTTGTGCGTGCATGTTAGACTAAACAAATTGAACATACATGTTTATTGTCCACTATGTGCATGTCATATTTACCATACAGTTTGAACACATCAGTTATATTGTTCACTTTGCGTATGTTTGTTTTACTCTACACCTTGTACATGTCTATTCTCTACACCTTGTACATGTCTATTCTCTACACCTTGTACATGTCTATTCTCTACACCTTGTACATGTCTATTCTCTACACCTTGTACATGTCTATTCTCTACACCTTGTACATGTCTATTCTCTACACCTTGTACACGTCTATTCTCTACACCGTGTACACGTCTATTCTCTACACCTTGTGCATGTCTATTCTCTACACCTTGTACATGTCTATTCTCTACACCTTGTACATGTCTATTCTCTACACCTTGTACATGTCTATTCTCCACACCTTGTACATGTCTATTCGCTACACCTTGTACATGTCTATTCTCTACATCTTGTACACGTCTATTCTCTACACCTTGTACATGTCTATTTTCTACACCGTGTACATGTCTATTCTCTACACGTTGTACATGTCTATTCTCTACACCTTGTACATGTCTATTTTCTACACCGTGTACATGTCTATTCTCTACACCTTGTACATGTCTATTTTCTACACCTTGTACATGTCTATTCTCTACACCTTGTACATGTCTATTTTCTACACCGTGTACATATCTATTCTCTACACGTTGTACATGTCTGTTTTCTACACCTTGTACATGTCTATTTTCTACACCGTGTACATGTCTATTCTCTACACCGTGTACACGTCTATTCTCTACACCGTGTACATGTATATTCTCTACACCTTGTACATGTCTATTTTCTACACCTTGTACATGTCTATTCTCTACACCTTGTACATGTCTATTTTCTACACCGTGTACATGTCTATTCTCTACACCTTGTACACGTCTGTTTTCTACACCGTGTACATGTCTATTTTCTACACCTTGTACATGTCTGTTTTCTACACCTTGTACATGTCTATTTTCTACACCGTGTACATGTCTATTTTCTACACCGTGTACATGTCTATTCTCTACACCGTGTACACGTCTATTCTCTACACCTTGTACATGTCTATTTTCTACACCGTGTATATGTCTATTCTCTACACTTTTAAATAAAGCTGTAGTGCATGTATTTACTCCTTATACATGTCTCTACACCATGTACATGACTCTCCACGTTGTACATATCTCTCTACACCATGTACATGACTCTCCACGTTGTACATATCTCTCTACACCGTGTACATGTCTCTACACTTTGCACATGTCTCTATACCTTGCACATATCAGTAACATTGTTATATTTTACAAGTCTCTACACCTTGTACATGTCAGTTACATTGTTATATTTTACATGTCTCTACACCTTGTACATGTCAGTTATATTATTATCTTTACGTGTCTCTAACCCTTGTACATGTCAGTTACATTGCTATATTTTACATGTTTCTACACCTTGTACATGTCAGTTATATTGTTTTTGTTATCTTTACGTGTCTCTACACCTTGTACATGTCAGTTACATTGTTATCTTTTACAAGTCTCTACACCTTGTACATATCGGTTATATTGTTATCTGTTACATATCTCTACACCTTGTACATATCGGTTACATTGTTATCTTTTACATGTCTCTACACCTTGTATATGTCAGTTATATTGTTATATGTTACATATCTCTACACCTTGTACATATCGGTTACATTGTTATCTTTTACATGTCTCTACACCTTGTATATGTCAGTTATATTGTCATATTTACGAGTCTCTACACCTTGTACATGTCAGTTATATTGTTATCTTTTATATGACTCTACACCTTGTACATGTCAGTTATATTGTTATCTTTACGTGTCTCTACACCTTGTACATGTCAGTTATATTGTTATCTTTACGTGTCTCTACACCTTGTACATATCAGTTATATTGTTATCTTTACGTGTCTCTACACCTTGTGCATGTCAGTTATATTGTTATCTTTTATATGACTCTACACCTTATACATATCAGTTATATTGTTATCTTTACGTGTCTCTACACCTTGTACATGTCAGTTATATTGTTATCTTTACGTGTCTCTACACCTTGTGCATGTCAGTTATATTGTTATCTTTACGTGTCTCTACACCTTGTACATGTCAGTTATATTGTTATCTGTTACGTGTCTCTACACCTTGTACACTTCACTTAAATTGTTATCTTTTATATGATTCTACACCTTGTACATGTCAATTATATTTTTATATGTTACATATCTCTACACCTTGTACATATCAGTTATATTGTTATCTGTTACGTGTCTCTACACCTTATACACTTCACTTAAATTGTTATCTTTTATATGACTCTACACCTTGTACATGTCAGTTATATTGTTACCTTTACGTGTCTCTTCACCTTGTACATGTCTATAACATTGGACACTGTGTACATGGCTGGCATTCGATTCAGCGAACGCGTTGATGTAATTGTTAGGAGGTTGGTCTAACAATGGCATGAGCGCGGTCTGTCTCAGTCTCTCTCTCATGGACACTGTGTACATGGCTGGCATTCGATTCAGCGAACGCGTTGATGTAATTGTTAGGAGGTTGGTCTAACAATGGCATGAGCGCGATCTGTCGACCGTTCGAGGCCTCCACTCGTCGCTCGCTACGGTTGGCAAACACTGGCCACCCATTCCTTCGTGCATTCAGGCTTATCAGATGTGAAGGGCCGGACATCGCACATACCCACAGCACGTGCCTGCTTCTGAGCTTGTCGGTACTTTGTAAATCGTGTCATCGTGTAACGTGTCTGTTATCACCTAGACGCTACATTTAAGTGGTATGACTGTGTGAGAGAGAGAGAGAGAGAGAGAGAGAGAGAGAGAGAGAGACTATAAGAGAGACATAGAGAGTGACTGAGAGAGAGAGAGACGAGAGAGATGAGAGAGAGACTGAGAGAGACTGAAATAGATTTATATAGACTGAGAGAGATACTGAAAGAGAGACTGAGAGAGGCGAGAGAGACAGAGAGAGGAGAGAGACAAAGAGACTGAGAGAGAGACAGAGAGAGACAGAGAGAGACTTAAAGAGAGAAACTACAACAAGACACAGAGACTGAGAGAGATTGAAAGAGCCTGAGAGAGAGACTTAGAGAGAAACTGAGAGAGACTGAGGGAGACAGAGAGAGAGGGGGAGAGAGAGAGAGAGAGAGAGAATAAAAGAGGGCGATTGTGAGAGAGACCGAAAAGAGAGAGACTTTGAAAGATAGAGATTGACAAAAAGATAGAAACTGAGAGAGACCGAGAGAGACTTACATAGAGAAACTGATACACAGAGAAGGAGAGAGAGAGAGAGAGAGAGAGAGAGAGAGAGAGAGAAACAGAGAGAGAGAGAAAGAGAAACAGAGAGAGACTAAAAGAGGGCGATTGTGAGAGAGACCGAAAAGAGAGAGACGTTGAAAGATAGAGATTGACAAAAAGAAAGAAACTGAGAGAGACCGAGAGAGACTTACATAGAGAAACTGATACACAGAGAAGGAGAGAGAGAGAGAGAGAGAGAGAGAGAGAGAGAGAGAGAGAGAGAGAAACAGACAGAGAGAGAGAGAGAGAGAGAGAGAGAGAGAGAGAGAGAGAGAGAGAGAGAGAGAGAGAGAGAGAAATCCAATCCCGTTCCTCGTCGCCTTTCCTACAAAGACAATTCTCAAATATTTCTTCAGACTGTCTTACTCCGGAGCCATAGGTTGGAAAACAGAACCCTGTATCTGCTGGGGATTCACCCCGGGCCACTATGTTGGCAGGCAAGCGCATCACAGCACTAAGCCACTGCTGCTCCTATTACATATATATCTCTGTGTGTGTGTGTGTGCGCGCGCGTGTGTGCGTATGCGTGATGTGTATGCTTGTGTATGAAAGTTTATGTTAGAGAACACCCGGTAACTCGCAGCACTATATTGCGCGGACATAAAAACACAGGCTAACTGCGGTGCTAATGTATCTAGCGCATGATGTCTTCTACAACCTCATAAAGATCAGATTAGTTGGGGGTCACGATCTTGCCAGGGAAATATTAACATGTTTTATAAGTACACAAAACGGCAAAGAACGTGGGACTTCCACAAGTCGCTCACCAGTGTGCTTTCTTGACAAGTCTGCCTTGACATAAGTATGCTGGTATACCCAAGCATTGTTCTGGTTGCAGCGGTTCCCAGGTTGGAATTGATGTTTGGACGTCATGGCTTCTCAATGATTTGTAAATGATATACACAAGGGCAGTAGGCAAAAGATAGTAACAGCGAAAAACACACGTAAAATAAAGGATAAAACCAATTGCAGGAATGGATAAGGCGGTTAATGCCCTTTACAGGACGTTGTAATTAACCTCAATATGTATTAGCTGTTTGTGCTTTACGAGGATATGTTAGCTCAGTATGTTGCCATTGCTTTCTGAAACGCTGTGTACCATACTATCGAAATCAATTCAAAACGGGCTGCTATCCAAATCGTACGTAAGAGATTTCACACCCTCAGGGAATTATGAAACTGCGTTTCTCACTAACCCCTAAGCCACATCACCGAAGAATGGATAATGACTGGTAAAAAGGCGACAGCCATATAAATTTTACAAGCAAAATACAAGTAAAACATCAACCAGATAGACGATGTCATTCTATCACATTAGAGAATCACAATGGCGGCGAAACTTGGAATTGATAAATGTGCGTTTCTCTATTGGTTTGGTGAAACTTTAGTGGTACTCATAGATGTCTTCTTCAGGAAGATTGTAATTATAATATATTGTAATTGGCCATTACCAGTATCTTAGGCAATGCAAGCTCTCTCTCTCTCTCTCTCTCTCTCTCTCTCTCTCTCTCTCTCTCTCTCTCTCTCTCTCTCTCTCTCTCTCTCTCTCTCCTTTTCTGTCTCTATCGCTTTCTCTCTCTCTCTCTCTCTCTCTCTCTCTCTCTCTCTCTCTCTCTCTCTCTCCTTTTCTGTCTCTATCGCTTTCTCTCTCTACGTCTCCCTCTATCCCTCACTCTCTCGCTCTCTCGCTCTCTCTCTTTCTCTCTTTCTCTCTCCTTTTCTGTCTCTATCGCTTTCTCTCTCTCTACATCTCCCTCTACCCCTCGTTCTCTCTCTCTCTCTCTCTCTCTCTCTCTCTCTCTCTCTCTCTCTCTCTCTCTCTCTCTTGCAAAAACAAATTAAATAATGTAGTTCTGTGGAGCTATGCAAATCACTAAAACAAAATCTATGTTATTAATAACCAGACAAAGACTTCAGAATCGAAATTCACACGGATCATTTCAACTTCACATTGGTAACTTGCCAATATAAAGTGTAATTGAGCACAAAGTATTAGCCTTCGTCATTGATAGAAACTTAACCTTTAATTCTCACGTTCAAGCCCTCGTTAAACAAACAGCGAAAAAAGTCTACCAACTGGCCAAAATTTAAAAAAAAATTCCTCGATGAAGACACAATGTACATATTATATACTTCTCACATACAGACACATTTTGACTACTGCTCTACAATCTGGGACGATTGTTCCAATTCAATCACCAAACGACTTTTCTCACTCCAGAAACGGGCTATGAGATTAATTTATAGTAAGCACGTAATTGATAATCCTAGCCTACATAAACACCTTCAGTTACTACTACTCCGCAAATGCTTACTTTTCAACAAGGCCAGACTAATTCACAAAATCTTACATCGGAATGGCCCAAATTACCTTTGGCTATTGTTTAAATATAATGCAAGACACAGTAAACGACTAAGTATATTAAACATCCCGAAGCCTAGTATAGACATATACAAAAAAGCTTAGCGTACTCCGCAGCTCAGCTGTGGAACAATCGCAAATTATTCGAACAGTATCTCAGTTCAGATTACCTTCCCCCTTAATAATAATTCAAATAATAATAAGATTTATAATGAAAATAAAACTCTAGTATAAAGCCAGTCCCCTTTTGGTAGACAGTATGTTCCACATAGCTAATAACAACTGCCACGTCGTTTAGTAATTTTAGTGAGTCATGTAGTAGTGATTTTTGCATTTCTCCCATGTCTTTATAATGCATCTCTTTTATATTGTTGTTATTCCCAGTTAACCTCGAATGATGTGTGGATGACATAATGAATGAGAGTGATAGAAGAGCAGAATGTTAGACGAGCCTGTGTGCCCAATTCTTAACCCTTTGAAAATAAAAATTGCTTGTTCGTTCATTCGTTCTCTCTCTCTCTCTCTCTCTCCTCCTCTCTCTCTCTCTCTCTCTCTCTCCTTCTCTCTCTCTCTCCTCTTCTCTCTCTCTCTCTCTCTCTCTCTCTCTCGCGAGTGCACTCTTCTGCCTTTCATCTGGCAATGGAGAGTATGCCCTTAACCAACTCAAGAGTCTCTTTGTAGACTTGCTCTTTATTATTTAGAGCTGAATATAAGTCTTTCTTACTCTGAACACGGTAACCCTATGTCACAGTACCTCACTCAAAGGCTTAAGAACCACTGATGTACTCAATTTCACCGTGTTTTATGAGTGCCACGAGGTAGACCTCAGGTACTGAAAGAAATAGAAAAGACGAATTCATTGGAAGAAAACAAAAGACTGGAATTACTCAGTGAAAGCCGTTTCTAATGTTTGTGATATTTGACTCTGGCACTTGGTTTATGATTTACAGTGGTGGATGCAGACGTTCAGGTGTATAGGGTCGGTGTGTTGTGTTAATAGAAGCACAAGTGAGGTAGACTGGGATAGACAAGGTGAACTATGACATTAGATACACACTTAATGGTGGAGGAAATATGTGGCTGATAGAGGCCAAGAGAATTTCTGAATCTGTGTAAAGTTGTGCATAGAGATGTGAGTGAGAAAGCTGAACGTATTATAATGCGCTGTGTGTCTGCGTGCGTGCGTATGTGTATTTGTGTGTGTGTATGAAGAGAGAGAGAGAGAGAGAGAGAGAGAGAGAGAGAGAGAGAGAAGAGAGAAGAAAGAGAGAGAGTGAGAGAGAGAGAGAGAGCCACGGCAGCGACACTCGCCTGCCGGACTTGTGGTCATGTGTTTGTATCGCACAGAGACGTACTTAAACTTTAAAAAAAAATCACATCGACTCAAAGGTCAGGACATCTGGAAATGTCTTGGGAAGTAAAGGCGGTGTGCCGTAATATTGACCACATCACTCTGTGAGTGCGAGTTGGTCTATAAAGATATGTGCATTGCAACACATGCCCAATACGTCTTACTATATATATATATATATATATATATATATATATATATATATATATATATATATATATATATATATATATATATATATATATATATATTATATATATATATATATATATATATATATCCATTCATGTGCCATGCCGAGAAGCGTGGGCGGTCATGCTCTGCCATCTCACTCGATCACCAGAGTTGTGGATATATATATATATTAACTAATAAAAAAGTATATATAAATATATATAAGGACTAAAAAAAACTATAATATACGTATATTCTCAAAAATTACTTTTTCTACTAGTATGGGGATATTTCTAAGGCCTCAAGTATTTCCATCATCACGGCCAATGTTCCTTGTACGGTTAACTCATTATAAAAACTAGACATTATAAAACGTAAACCCACCCTAAGTGCTGTAGGTAGGCCCAGTCTGAAGAAATCTCCCAGGTTTTAATGCAACAAGCAGCCTGCCACACCCCTGGGCAATTTAGATCTAAGCAAACAAAGCGCGCGCGCCCGAGCGAAAACTTAAATGCAGGCAGCAAGGTAACAAATCTGTTGATTTCTCTCCCAACAATCCATAGCTACAAAAACTAGACAAGAATTCGTGAGCTGACAGGAAAATGATACGTTGGGCATTTTATGTAACCTGATAAACTATACGTATAATCAACAGTGACGGAGAGACAGGTACATTCAAGGCGGAATGTGAAATGAGAAATGCAGAGTTCGGCTTGGATGGCGTGTGCACGTTTTTGTGTCGTTTTCGCTCTTCGGCAAAAGTGACAAGTGCTTAGTGCAAAGAATCAATAAAGAAATATTATGTAAAGTGTGTGTTTTTTTTATTGTTTGCGCTGGCTCGCGTTGAACTCAAGCGTAGTTTATACACGTGCTACAACTTCTAGTGCACTGAACTCACTGTTGCGTGTGGATTATATTTCCCTATTACCAGTGTCCCTCGCCATCAGGCGGACCCACTACGACTTTTGAGGAACATGTAACTTACATCCCCAAGTTAAGGACAAGAAGTTAACATTTTAGTCCAACTGACAGGTGTCGGGGTTGAAACCGCTACCTCGACATCAACACACCAAAAGTTTAAGAGCCAGTGGCCTTATCCATTCGGCCACGATGACCTCCAGAGTGTCTAGTAAAATGTTTTCCATGCGTGTGAAGTCATACGAAGACAACATGATGTCTAGAAGTGTATGTAATGTCACAGTAAATTGTAGTTAATAAATGAGTAGTGCAACGGTGTAGCTTGGGGACAAAGTCTCAAACACGTCGGGACTAAGCAACTAGTACATTGGCATAGCATTAAAAGTTATTAACTAGTACACTTGTTTAGAGTAGGCATTTAGTGATTAGGACATTGGCATAAAGTCAAGGCAAAGTGGCTATCACTTTGGTATATAGTCATGACGAAGTGAATACCACATAGGCATAGCGTCAAGACTAAGTGGCGACGGCATTGGTATAGAGTCATAACTAAAAGAATACCACATTGGTATAGAGTCATAATATTGGTATAGTGTCAAGACTAAGTGTCAACCGCATTGACATATAGTCATGACGAAGTGAATACTACATTGGCATATAGACATATCGAAGTGAATGCCACATCTGCTTTGAGTCAAGACTAAGTGGCTACGACATTGGTATAGAGTCAAGACTAAGTGACTACCACATTGGCATAGACTAAGTGGCTACCACATTGGTATAGACTAAGTGGCTACCACATTGGTATAGACTAAGTGGCTACCACATTGGTATAGACTAAGTGACTACCACATTGGCATAGACTAAGTGGCTACCACATTGGTATAGACTAAGTGGCTACCACATTGGCATAGACTAAGTGACTACCACATTGGCATAGACTAAGTGGCTACCACATTGGCATAGACTAAGTGGCTACCACATTGGTATAGAGTCAAGACTAAGTGACTACCACATTGGTATAGACTAAGTGGCTACCACATTGGCATAGACTAAGTGGCTACCACATTGGTATAGACTAAGTGGCTACCACATTGGCATAGACTAAGTGACTACCACATTGGCATAGACTAAGTGGCTACCACATTGGTATAGACTAAGTGGCTACCACATTGGCATAGACTAAGTGACTACCACATTGGTATAGACTAAGTGGCTACCACATTGGTATAGACTAAGTGGCTACCACATTGGCATAGACTAAGTGACTACCACATTGGCATAGACTAAGTGGCTACCACATTGGCATAGACTAAGTGGCTACCACATTGGCATAGACTAAGTGGCTACCACATTGGTATAGAGTCAAGACTAAGTGACTACCACATTGGTATAGAGTCAAGACTAAATGACTACCACATTGGCATAGACTAAGTGGCTACCACATTGGTATAGACTAAGTGGCTACCACATTGGTATAGACTAAGTGGCTACCACATTGGCATAGACTAAGTGACTACCATATTGGCATAGACTAAGTGGCTACCACATTGGTATAGACTAAGTGGCTACCACATTGGCATAGACTAAGTGACTACCACATTGGCATAGACTAAGTGGCTACCACATTGGCATAGACTAAGTGGCTACCACATTGGTATAGAGTCAAGACTAAGTGACTACCACATTGGTATAGAGTCAAGACTAAGTGACTACCACATTGGCATAGACTAAGTGGCTACCACATTGGTATAGACTAAGTGGCTACCACATTGGTATAGACTAAGTGGCTACCACATTGGCATAGACTAAGTGACTACCACATTGGCATAGACTAAGTGGCTACCACATTGGTATAGACTAAGTGGCTACCACATTGGCATAGACTAAGTGACTACCACATTGGCATAGACTAAGTGGCTACCACATTGGCATAGACTAAGTGGCTACCACATTGGTATAGAGTCAAGACTAAGTGACTACCACATTGGCATAGACTAAATGGCTACCACATTGGCATAGACTAAATGGCTACCACATTGGCATAGACTAAGTGGCTACCACATTGGCATAGACTAAGTGGCTACCACATTGGCATAGACTAAGTGACTACCACATTGGCATAGACTAAGTGGCTACCACATTGGTATAGACTAAGTGGCTACCACATTGGCATAGGACTAAGTGACTACCACATTGGCATAGACTAAGTGGCTACCACATTGGCATAGACTAAGTGGCTACCACATTGGTATAGAGTCAAGACTAAGTGACTAGCACATTGGCATAGACTAAGTGGCTACCACATTGGTATAGAGTCAAGACTAAGTGACTACCACATTGGCATAGGACTAATGGCTACCACATTGGCATAGACTAAGTGGCTACCACATTGGCATAGACTAAGTGGCTACCACATTGGCATAGACTAAGTGGCTACCACATTGGCATAGACTAAGTGACTACCACATTGGCATAGACTAAGTGGCTACCACATTGGCGTAGACTAAGTGGCTACCACTTAGTCTCTACCACATTGGCATAGACTAAGTGGCTACCACATGGGCAAACCGTCGAGTCTAAGTGACTAGTGTAATGGCTTAGTGCTAAATGAATATCTCTGACAAAGCGTGGAAATAAGTGACGCCAATAAATACACTTAGCATCGAAACCAACATGATCAGCATAACATTCCTCACGATGTGTTTAGTATATGATAAACAGATAAGGGGACAACATGCAACCCTTTCTGAACCTCTGCTCTATATCAAAACTCTGTATAGTAGTAGAATATACAAGTACGGGGTGTATTTTAAATGACTGTGGGATTTTGAAAATATTGCCGTTTCAAGTTTTGCATTTACCGATTTTGTTGCATGAGTTCACAGAGGGTGGAATGCACATCCCCTTTCTTCTAAGTAGCATATGTGGAATACATACTATAAAACAACATGATCTTGCATTATAGAATATACAAGTATCTTATAAAATATACGCAGCCTTCCAAGAAGAATAAGAGAGTATCTTAGAAATATCACGACCTTACAGTGTAGAACATAAAGTATCGTATGAAACTCCCAGACCTTACAGTATGAGAATATACACGCATCTGAAAAATATCTATATTTTCCCATATGGAATGAACAAGTACCGTATAAAAAAATCAGGATTTGCCAGTATAGAATATACAGGTATCGTAAGAATCACGGAGATCTTCAGGTATAGAATATGCAAGTGTCTTATAAAGCAATTCAGACCTTCATGAATAGAATATACGAGTAGCTTGTAACACATGCGGTGTCTTCTAAGTCTAAAGAGAACACAAGTTCATTAACAGCAAAAACGAGACCTTCTAACATTGGATTTACATGCATATTCAAAAGACTGTCTTTGTAACTTAGCATATCTAAATATCCTTTAAAACTCCCGCCACTATCTGACATTTAACAATCTCGATTAAGCTACTACATCTCACTAACTTATAATTTCAACACATCTTCCAGGACATTATAATTCTCAGGCAAAAACAAACGGACAAGACTTCACCAACAGGTTATTGAATTCACAACCTGGGAGAGATCGCTGACAACCTAGGGGATAATGTAGCGCGTTGAATGCCAAGAAAAAACAAACACTACATTTCCAAGTCTGGTAACTTGACAAAGCTGTTTATGTTTGTAACTGTACCGAGACGGGAGTTTGTTTATTCTGTCCGGATCAAATTTAAAATTAGATGTGCCTGATTGCCTATTTCTATTTCTGACATCTCTGTTTTAACACTGAAATAGAGTTTACACCGTGTAATCAGTTTCGACAGAAATCCTACATTTTAGACGGCTTGTCTGGTGTAAGCGAGAAGTTACAGCAAGCGCATGCTTCATTACATCACAATGTAACAGATAAAGGTGAAATATGTGAAGTACGGATAAAAAGCAAACAAGCATATCATGACATTGGAAATGTGGTTTCTGGGGAAAATGCAAAGAATACCATAGACGGACATAATGAGTAGTTCTTCAAGAAGAAACTGAAAACCTTAAATTGTGAAAGAAAATGTTAAAATACGTGAAATACGGACAATATATATGCAGACACGCATATCATGACAATGGAAATGAAGCTTCTATCAAAACTGCAATGAGTGTCATGCATGGCCAGAATAATGAATGAGTCAAGCTTTGAGAAACACATGAATACCGAAAACTAAGGAGAGAAATTAGACGTACAGTCAATATTATTTTATGGCACGTTATAATGAGTAATATGCTTTAAAATAACTAATGACAACTGGCAAACCTCACGGGGAAAGAGTAATGAGAATGAGAGAGAATACATACCTGGATGGCTTGGTCATATAGATAAACTTACACAGACCTGACCCAGAAGTGGTGATCGCTTCAGATTGCCAACCATGACCACCCACGCTTGTCGGCATGGCGCATGCCAATAATTATGCTTGCTTGCTTGCTTGTGTTCGCTGGCTGTGAACTCCAGCGCGAAGTCCTGTATGTCGGATGAAGACATCCTGCTGTCCAATATCAGTGTGATCTCATACCGGAACAGAGGTCAATGGATACTCACGCAAACTGGGCACAAATTAATAATTCTACTGCTAGCGATTGAATCTAGACCTCTCGCTTGGTGGGCAAGTTCACTACTCACAATTCTTCCGCGGCTACCATAAAAATCTGCTTAAGGTTAAATATGAGTTTAGATTGGTACTTATATAGGGTGTATTTTTAACGACTGTGCAGTATTTAAAATATTAGCGGTCCAAGTTTTTTATTCACTCTCTGTAAAGATCATGCAACATAATAGGTAAATACAAAACTTTGACTGGCAATATTTTCAAACACTGCACAGTCATTAAAAATACACTCTGTAGTAGATGTACGTTAGCCTACCGGTCCGGCGGTAATGTGCTTGAATTCTCATCTAGGAGGATAAGTCAACTGATCTTCAAGGTGGACCCAGTCTAAAATGGGCAGATGGAAACGTCCTTGGAAGTAAAGGCTGCCGGGGTGATCACACCACCGATCGAGTACAGATTGATCTATTAAAATATTATGAAGCTAGCATCATATACCTAACACGAACCATGGCATGTGAAAGGGTTGTTTACTTTTAACTTTTACATGGCAAATACGACGGTCGCCCAGTGAGTATCCAGATTTTGACAGGATAACCCAAAGACGACGATTATTAAGTTTAGTAACTACTCCAAAGTGAACTGCATACATCTGACACATCGTCCGCAGTTTTCCCGAGTTTTATTTTTCTATATGGTGACGAAATAGTTGACTCCAGTGCAGGAACAGCGTGTTGTGATGACATTCTTGATGAATAAAAGCTCAATACACGCTGAAATTCATAGTCGACTGTCATGTATGTCTGGAGAACACCGCATCACGTATATTATTGTTTGAATGGTGTTAATGCTTTCGTAAAAGTCATTCACCATACACCTACATCAATGCCCAGTAAAGGCGTTATTCTTCAACACGACAACGCGTGACCCCATACAGCCTCCAAAAACTATGGCAATCGTTGACTATTGTTCAAAAAGCAATGGCAAACTCATCATCATCAAGTGCCATGCCAGCTGGCGTAGGCGTTCATGATTCTCCATAGATCTCGGTCTTTGGTTTTCTGGATCAATTCCAATGTTGATATTGCTCCATGCCAACGCCATAATCCATCTAGCATCATTTCTCTTGGCCTGCTTCTGCCTCTCTTCCCCTCTATTTTTCCAGTTGACACGATGTTCTCCAATGCCTCTCTTCTCATCATATTACCAAAAATGGCAAACTATTGAACGTAAACTTGCCCAGGAATTACTAACAGTCAAAAACAATGCTGGGGTTGACTGCCACGTCCTGTAAAGGATATGAAACAAATGTTTTTTTAATACGCCTCTAGCCCGCTTCAACAAGGATCCCAGATTCTAATAATATGTGCAGAAAACCAAGGCGCTAATATTGCCTATTGGAAACCAAGGAGCTAGTATTACATATAGGAGCATCCAACCCGTCTACAGTAAACATTGAAGACTTGGTCTGCTCACAAGAGAGCACTGGCCATCCTGGCCGGTTTATGAATCAAATTTGATTAACTGGCCATCCAGCTAATATTTGAAGACTATCGATTTTTGTCAATGTTTGCTTTTGCTAAGTCCCTTACCAGGACTTTTACAGACTTTCATTGTGGTGACTGTTTTCTTGGTCTCGATAGTGTCCGTAATAGTAAATTGTGATAGTTCTTCTTTGTCTCTGTCATTTTGTTGGTTTGTTAGTAGATTGTTAATCTCCTGGAAGATTTAGCTTTAGCTCTTGAGTCAGAAGCATTGGAATTATTGTCGTCTAGGCGTCGAGAAGGGCTTGTGCCTATTGGAGCGAGTTTGTGTAGGCTTTTCTCCCGAAGTTCAATGTCCTTGGAGTTTTGGAACAGCTCTCGTGTCCATCTCTAGAAGTCGAAAGCAACAGGAAAGGCACCAACTGTTTGAGCACGGATGCGGCCTAGTATCTGGGTTACACGACCTCCCAAAAATGCAAAGACACTAAGAACATTGCTGACACTGCAAATCTACCCTACAAAGTGGCGAACAAAGCTGATAGAGGAAAACCACCATAGGAAACGAAGCAACTTAAGGGTCAGATAACTCAACAGAAGGAACAGCTGAACAAGATCGTGCGTGCAGATGAGCCTAGCAACGAAGCTCAACAACTCAGGCACCGGCACTGATGTCGAACAACATAAATCATGTTGCAAGAAATTATGGCAAGACCCAAAAAAAAAAAAACACTTGGAGTGTGACGTGAAACCGATGGCATACATGAAGACAAGACGGAGAAGTTAATGAAAACGACAAAAGACTAACAACTGGATTCTTCGATGGTAATAGCAAACACATCGCGAAAAGAAACAGTCAAGCAGAAACTCTCAACAATAAACCAAGACTCATTGACTACCATTGAATAATTCAGTTAAGGACCGAAGCCAAAAGTATAAGAAACACCAGAACAGATGCTTTGCGTTGGCTCACTTTGAACGTGAACGTTGTCCACACGCGTATCACTACTACAGGGTGTATTTTTAATGACTGTTGGGGTTTTTGAAAATGTTGCCTTTCCATGTTTTGTATTCACTCTCTGTGGAGTTCATGCAACATAATAGGTAATTACAAGACTTGGAACGGCAATATTTTCAACAACAACACAGTCATTAAAAATACACCCTATACCAGTAGGGTACTTACCACTTGTAAGTGCATTGGACTGATTATCAATGCCCCTCGCCATCACGTGGACATTTCCGACTTCTGGCGTACAACCCCATTACTCAAAGACGTGAATAATTTACTTACTTAAAGCGGTCAAGGATTTAAACCAAACAAAAGATATGAAAAGTTAAAATACTACAGGTGGGTAATTATTAGCACTAGTCCTTCTCAGAACTACATCCGTTAAGAACAACATACTTGTAAAACAGATGCAGAAACCTGATAGCAGCAAGCGGATAACGCCTAGTCTGCGACGGGTTCTTCTAAAGACTAATCCTTGTCAGGAATAGCATCCGAAAATCTCAAAAGACGGAAAAAGAACCTTCACTAGCTGGACGAGGAAAAAAAAACATCAGAAAACGGCAAAAAAGCATCACTACATCGGTAAAAACTCCAGCTGGTGGCAAGCAAGGCAGTAATGTAAGCACAGCAGAGGAAGGAATCAGCTACAAAGACTACAGTTATTTGATTAAAATTACACTACAAAGAGACCTTAATATAACCAACGTTCCTAGACGCAGGTTGAATGAGGCCTCAACCACACCCCCCCCCCCCCCCTTTTTTTTTTCCACCAAACTTTTCTTCTGTATTTTTACTATCGAAACAAACTAGACTGCGGTCTTCCAGAAGAGACGCTGGGGTAAGTGACTAGGCAGATCAGCATTTCGTAGCTAGAAAGACGCGGTAGGCGTAGTGGTAGACGTTCGCTTGTTGGCCCGGGGGTCGTTGGTTAGAATCCTTAACAGGGCGAATTTTAAACATTGACGTGGGCTCCCAGGTTGATCTAGCCTAAATGGTACGAGGAGATGTCTCCGGAAGTAAAGGCGTCCCACGTGATGCTGACCATATCACTCATCGAGTGCTGACTGGTCTATAAAGATATGGGGCTATCACAATATGCTCAGTGCGTATTAGGTGCGTAAATGACCCTTTACTTTTTTGTCATGTTATTTCATAGTTAGTAATTGTGTAACTGTCGTGCATGTGACTTAAGGGTTAGTGACCACAGTTTCACAATCCATTCATACCCGTTTCGAATTCAGTCGATTGCTTTTCACAATGGTATGAGTGTGGGTTGTTGAGAAAGGTCAAGGCAAACTACTGAACGTAATGTAGTCAAAATTAAAAACAGTCAATAAATACTGGCGTTGATCACAGTGACCTTGACATGCCACTAACTGTGTGACTAGTTTTATTATTACGATAGATTATGGTAATTTTCCTCGTGGTGCTCTAATCACATGGTGATTTGGTATAATGGCAAACCCATTCTGGGCCACAAATGCACGGTATTGCAAATTGTCACCTTTGTTCTACAGTACATAATACGTACAAATATGTGTTATTTTAGTTGCTAGTTTAGTTGCTACGTTTTCGGAATAACTATATACCTACGACTGTTGTTGTCAAAGTCTGAAATCGTGTTTCGATTTTGTTGGAAAATGCTTGGCAAGAGAGACAGATGAAGACAGAAAAGTATATATGGAGAGCTGAAACAGCTGAGCAACAAGTAATATCAGCGACATGCGTTGTGTCAACATATCAAATGAGAGAATGGCAGAGACATGATTGCTGATATCTGTTCCGGAATAGAATACTGAGCATGGTGAAGACAAAGCAGAAGAGGAAGTAGATGAAACAGAAGAACAAGAGAATACAAGAGGTAGATGAGGAGGAGGAGGAGTTGGGAGAAGATTAAAAAGAGAAAGAAGAATAAACACTTGGAAAAAGAGGTGGAGGAGTGCAGAATTATGATGATTACGAGAAGAAGAAGAAGAAGAAGAAGAAGAAGAAGAAGAAGAAGAAGAAGAAGAAGAAGAAGAAGAAGAAGAAGAAGAAGAAGAAGAAGAAGAAGAAGAAGAAGAAGAAGAAGAAGGAAGAAAGAAAGAAAGAAAGAAAGAAAGAAAGAAAGAAAGAACGAAAGAAAGAAAGAAAGAAGAAGAAGAAGAAGAAGAAGAAGAAGAAGAAGAAGAAGAAGAAGAAGAAGAAGAACAAGAAGAACAAGAAGAACAAGAAGAACAAGAAGAACAAGAAGAACAAGAAGAAGAAGAAAAATGAACGAACGAACGAACGAACGAACGGACGAACTTTATTTTAAAAGGGTAACAAATTGGGCACGCAGGCCCGTCTTACATTCGGCCCTTTCGATCACTCATCTTTCATTCATCAAATGTGCATGTTACATTTACATAGGGAAAAAAAAGCATTGTCAAATGAAAGTTGTAAACATAAACAGTGCATATTGCAATGTTGTGAGACACATCCCCCATCCACCCTCACACCCCGCAGCCACCCACACATCCCTCAGACACTAACAAATCCCCCACCCACCACACCCCCACCCACTCACACATACCTCCACGCACTCACACAGACTCAGGCAAACATACATGCCGCCACCCACCCACTGATCCCCAACTCACACACAATTCCCCACCCACACATACATCCCCCACCCATCCCATAACCGACACGCACACACCCACCCACATATTCTCCACCACACACCCACACACCCGCAACCACCCAGCAAAACACACATCACAAAACCACAACCACATACCCCCGTCAACCCACACATCCCGCACCTATCCACACATACATCCCGCACCCTCACACTTATAATTTTCCCCACCCACCCACACACACATCAGCCAACCTACACCCACTCACCCACACAATATCCGCCACCTCTCAACTACACATCCCCCACCTATACACACATCCCCACCCACAAACACATCTCCCCACCTTCCCACACATATCCCCCACGCATAAACACCCAAAAAACACACACCTCCCACACACACTCCACCATTAGAAGAAGAAGAAGAAGAAGAAGAAGAAGAAGAAGAAGAAGAAGAAGAAGAAGAAGAAGAAGAAGAAGAAGAAGAAGAAGAAGAAGAAGAAAGGAAAGAAGGGAAGAAAGAAAGAAAGACAGACAGAAAGACAGAAAGACAGAAAGAAGAAGAAGAAGAAGAAGAAGAAGAAGAAGAAGAAGAAGAAGAAGAAGAAGAAGAAGAAGAAGAAGAAGAAGAAGAAGAAGAAGAAGAAGAAGAAGAAGAAGAAGAAGAAGCAGAAGAAGAAGAAGAAGAAGAAGTAGAAGAAGCAGAAGGTGGAGGAGGAGGGGGGAGGAGGAGGTGGAGGAGGAGGAGGAGAATAGAGCATCTCAGAATGGTTGTTTCATCCCTTATTCATCTCGTAGGTTTTTTTTATTTGTATGTCTGTCGTTGGCCTTGTATTCTTGTATGGTTGTCAGCAAGGTATTTATTTATGTGTCATATAACTCATGCGAAGTACTTCTGTATTTCTGTGTTTGACGTTTTAAATTGTGGGTCTCATGTTAAGGGTTAAAGAAAAAACTCAACCCTTTATTCCTTACCCCAGCTTCCCCAAATTTATTTACCACCAGCGTCAGTGTTTCTTATTTTCGTCACTCATTCTTTTCAATTTCATTTCCTAAAGTAATATATAATCTCCTTTTATTTTCTCTAACATATCTATTCTCGTACACTCAAAGCTTTTCTCTTTTATTCTAACATTTTGCAAACCTCCCAAGTCTCTAGTCCTAACCCTTTTCTCGCCGTCTTCCTACGACAACATCAATGGCAGAAACAAGCCACGGTTCATTTTTTCCATGTGCAACCTTCTTGTAAAACCCGATCTAGGAACTCCGAATTTTAGCAGTAACTCAACAGAAGTCTTTGCTTGATCTTAACACAACACAAACAAGCAAGCGGAGATTTTAGCGCTATAATCACGTTTTAATGTACAAAATTGCTGGTCTTGATTGCCTTCAGAAGGCGAGCTAGATGTTCAAATCTCTTTTCCTGTTTTTCAAAACAAGATCAGACAGCCCTTCAAAGAAAACAAGAGCTCGTGTTGTGAACCCCAAGCATGTATTAATAAAACTGGTAAGCAGGTGTAAAAATATCTCGTCTTTCCCGTTTCTAAACTGAACTAATTACGGGAATTTAAGCTTGTTTGGTTGGTAAACATATATGTAGTTAACGATACTTTCAAATAAAACAAAGCAAAAACATTGACAAGTTATGTTATCTTTTTCTCTCGAATGTATCAGTTTGTAAAATTTCCCCATGGCGTCTGCGTAGTTTAGTGGTAGGACACCCACATTGAGCCACGAACCATTTCGCTGTTTGCATCTGAGAGTGTTTGATTTGATTCACTTGAAGAAGGCCAATGTCAGCCTATTAAAGGATGTGTGAGACAAGGATGTGTAATGTCTCCAGATCTATAACACTAGATTTGCGGATGATACAGTACTGATTGCAGACAATGAGCAGATTCTGCAACATTTAGTGGTTGCGGTTGTTGCACAGTGAGCAACTAGGGTTAAAGGTAAATTGTAAGAAGGCACAGATTATGGTCGTCAATTAGAAGAAGGAAATACCACAATGTAATATACAAGTAAATGGGAATATTCTTAAACAAGTGAATCGGTACAATTATCTCGGAACAGTCATAACATCTGATGAGAGATGCCTTGAAGAGATTAGAATAAGAATCACCACTGTTAATGTCTGTTAGTGGCTTTGTTTCGTAGAAGCACGCTTTGCTAGATGTTAAGGTACGAAAGTGAAGTTGTTGTTAAGTTGTGATTGCTTATTCTATAACAGTTAAGGTTTAACAAGTTAGCTTCATGTTCTTTTCTGGCCTTTTTCTGGTTCGTTGCATTGAATCCTAGCATTTACTAGCTGTTTGTGATTTGCCAGGCAATTGTGCGTTCAGTAGTTTGCCATTGCTTTCTAGACGACCCACGACTCATACCATCGAAGTCCTCCCCCGATGTGTCTCCACCTTGACGTGGTGGGGGAGCTTGCGTGTCCCATCGACCCCATTTGCTTGCTGATGGATGAAAAACTACATATCGGACAGCTTATGGGATAGGGACCAGACTAAGAGAGACACAACCTGCTGCTCTGCAGGTGAGACTGAGGATAGCAGTCTAAAATTTAAATCAGGCGTACGAAGGCAGAAGTTCTTGGTCCGGAAAAAACACTAATGAGAGCCGGGCCGATACCCACCTTTCGAAAAATAAAGGCGTGATACTGAGAAAGCTACATGCTCAGGTCTGATACAAGTTCGAAGGCTCTCAGCTGGGGGATATTAGATATTCCCGGATGAGAGGGCCAGGCCGTTTCTCGTTCACCGCTGCACGAAGGTAAGGTGCTGAGCCGGCAGCACAAGTAGCCTACCTCGTGAGCGAGTACAAAAAGTCAAAAAGTGCCCCATTCGAAGAAAATGGCTGCGAAAACTGTATCTAACTCATAGAGAGGGTAGACAAAAGTGGAAGAACGTCTCAATGACGCAAAATGGAACGCACGGCGAGCGAACCTATTGCGTGGTCCGAAGTCAAAATCAAAAGCTTACCGAGTGGGTGTCGCTTGCAGTCTGACCGTCCCTGGTGTGTGCTTGAGCGATCAGTGGCAAACGAGTTGCCCAACACATGGAAGTGAGGAACTAAAGCAGCCATGAGCAGGACGTGGCAACTCCTCGGGTGAGCCCAGTCACAGAGCAATATGTGCCGGCTCTGCAATTATGGAAGCCTCCTTGGATAGCGAGGGAATGCTCATGGTCTGCCCCTGCCTTCCCTTGAGGGCCAACCACGATGTCGTTCATCGTTCTATCTTGACCAGCTGAGATGTTAGCGACATCACAACAGTCCAACGTGCCTCGAAACCAGAGGAAGGCTAACCTCATTAAAAAATGCCCGCTGAAGTCAGAAGTGTCGTCCTACGGGTGGCAAACTAAAAATTGACACTACGCAATTACGTCCGAGTGAAATGTCTCGTCCGAATGTCTCTCGTGCTAGGAACAGCTCTGACTACCTAGTTTCCGAATGCCGCTCTTGTTCGGAACAGCTCTGACTGGGTAGTTTCCCGAATGTCTGTTGTGCCTGGAAAAGCTCTGATGGGCGCAACGACAAGCACATGCCCAAAAGCTCGCTGAGTGGATGCCGTCTGCAAACCTGTCTGGTTTGTGCGGGAATGACCCGGGGAAACGAAATGACCAATATATTGAAGTGAGGATTTAAAGCAGCCATGAGCAGGACGTGACGATCTCCCTCGGTGAGCCCAGATCCAGGGCGTTATGTGTCGGCCCTGCAACTATGGAAGCAACCTTGGATGGCGGAAAATGCTATGGACTGTCCCTGCCTTCCTTTGAGGGATGACCGTTGTCTTCGACCGTTCAACCTTGGCCAGCATGGTTGCAGATGGCACCACAAAAGTGAGTCTCCCAGGAATGCTACCTGGTCAAAAAATGTGTTGGCCTACGGGTTTCGGCCCAAGGGCACATAACAGACACACCGCAATCACATCTGAAAAAACACTCCAGATGAACGAAAAGAAGAAGAAGATACCATCGAAGTCAATGCAAAGCGGTCGTATGCCAAATTTCCGACAGTGGATTTCGAACCCTTGATTCGATATGTCGGGAGTTGGGAAACTGCCTGTCACTAACTCCAAAACCCTGACGTCGATTCTAAATAGATGAATGTCTTTCCGTGTCTGTCCGTGTCTCTCCGTGTCTGTTCGTGTCTGTCCCTGTCTCTCCGATTCTGTCCGTATCTCTCCGTGTCTGTCCCTGTCTCTCCGATTCTGTCCGTATCTCTCAGTGTCTGTCCCTGTCTCTCCGATTCTGTCCGTATCTCTCCATGTCTGTCCGTGTCTCTCCACGTCTGTCCGTGTCTTTCCGTGTCTGTCCGTGTCTGTCTGGGTCTGTCCGTGTCTGTCTGGATCTGTCCGTCCGGGTTTGTTCGTGTCTGTCCGTGTCATCCCGTTTTTGTCCGGGTCTGTCCGTGACTTTGTTTCCTAAACGTACGCTTTGCTACATGTTAAGGTTTGGAAGTGACGTTGACACTATTTTGCTACATCGTACTGTTCTATGGCAAATGCTTATTATATAATGGTGGCGATCGTTAATCAAAATTTTAAAATTAAAAGTCCGGTGTTATCAGCATTATTATAATCATTATTATAACGTTTATTATAGTAACCATCGAAATAATAACCACTATCATCACAACCACCACCACCATCAATATCCACTTCACCAATATGGCCACCTAAACATCGAAGTTATATCTACGTTCGCTTCATCTTGCTACCTCTGAAAGCAAGACACACCCCAACTTCTTAAACTATCTGATCTTGTTTTGACCACAAAAAAGACAGGACAACTAATTTCCTACATTTCACTAAACGCATTTAATGCTTTGCTCACTTTATAAGAATGCGCTGGTACCATATGCCACAAAGAGCCACGTTGAATAAATATAATATATACAGAGCAGAGGAACGGCTGGCTGAGTGGCTAGAACGCCGGATTCTTCTCCTCCGGGAGACCCAGGTTCGAATCCTCAGTAAAGTTTGGGATTTTATTCTGGCCCGGCCATAAAGAAAATCCGTAACCTGCACAGTTCGCGGCGAATACACTAGCCAGGCGGCCTTAATTCCTCAGGCTCAAAGACCCCGCTGCCATACACCGCCAGGTACTATATTGGCAGTAAATGGCAGTTATGGCATGGACACAGAGCAAGGCGAAGACTCCGTACAAGATAGAGTGATGCTATCAAGAACAACATTAGAGAAATGAATACAAACATACAAAAGTCCTTAGAAGAGCAGATATAAGATCTTTACATCTCCCCTTAACACTTCTCTGACATAAATGGAGGAGGAGGAGTAGAAGAACGCATTTGCGGCCGGTGAATATCTGTTTGAACCTTTTAGTGCTCCATAAGTTCTTACTTTAAATAACTTTCTCTTAAGAAGTTGGCTGTGTGTTATCTGAGCCCACCATAGCATACAGATTAGTAACTTCACAACCTACCCAGGTGACGTAACAAGCGACTAAAGAGGGTTAGCCGTTACAGAAGATCGAAGTCACGAAAGGTTACTATATAGACAATTGGGACAGAGTGAGATTATAGGATTGACAATGTTAGACAGACAATTGGGACAAAGTGGGTTACAGGATTGAACATGTTAGACAGACGATTGGGACAGAGTGGATTATAGGATAAACAATGTTAGACAGACAGCTGGGACAGAGTGGGTTATAGGACTGACAATGTTATACAGCCAATTGGGACAGAGTGGGTTATAGGATTGACAATATTAGACAGAAAAATGGGACAGAGTGGGCTATAGAATTGGCAGTGCTAGACAGACAATTGGGACAGAGTGGATTATAAGACTGACACACTTAGTGAGTCGCCATGGCAAGGTGATTACGGCACCTGCTTTGTGCTCCGAAGTTTGTGGGTTCGAGTGCGGCCTACGTCGCTCGGTTCACGAACGCAATTTTTTCGGAGACTCCCGGGGTCCCTGGAGCTGAAGAGTTCGTGTTCTGTTGGACGCTTCGGAAAGAGGCCGAGCCATACAGGATAAAAATCGTGACAATAAAGTCCATCCTCTTGCTTTTAAACCGTTTTTTTTTATGGGATTGACAATGTTAACAGAAACTTTGGATAGACTGTTATGGGATTGACTATGGTAACATACACTTTGGATAGACTGTTATGGGATTGACAATGTTAACAGACACATGGGATAGACTGTTATGGGATTGACAATGTTAACAGACACTTGGGATAGACTGTTATGGGATTGACAATGTTAACAGACACATGAGATAGACTGTTATGGGATTGACAATGTTAACAGACACTTGGGATAGACTGTTATGGGATTGACAATGTTAACAGACACATGGGATAGACTGTTATGGGATTGACAATGTTAACATACACTTGGGATAGACTGTTATGGGACTGACAATGTTAACAGGCACTTGGGATAGACTGTTATGGGATTAACAATGTTAACAGACACTTGGGGTAGACTGTTATGGGATTGAAAATGTTAACAGACACATGGGTTAGGCTGTAATGGGATTGACAATGTTAACAAACACATGGGATAGACTGTTATGGGATTGACAATGTTAACAGACACTTGGGATAGACTGTTATGGGATTGACAATGTTAACAGGCACTTGGGATAGACAGTTATGGGATTGACAATGTTAACAGACACTTGGGTAGACTGTAATGGAATTGAATATGTTAACAGACACTTGGGATAGACTGTTATGGGATTGACAATGTTAACAGACACATGGGATAGGCTGTAATGGGATTGAGAATGTTAACAAACACATGGGATAGACTGTTATGGGTTATGGAATTAACTATGTTAACAGACACTTGGGAAAGACTGTTATGGGATTGACAATGTTATCAGATACTTAGGTAGACTGTTATGGGATTGACTATGTTAACAGACACTTGGGATAAACTGTTATGTGAATGACTATGTTAACAGGCACTTGGGATAGACTGTTATGGGATCGACAATGTTAACAGACACTTGGGATAGACTGTTATGGGATTGACAATGTTAACAGACACATGGGATAGACTTTTATGGGATTGACAATGTTAACAGACACTTGGGATAGACTGTTATGGGATTGACAATGTTAAAAAACACATGGGATAGACTGTTGTGGGATTGACAATGTTAACAGACACTTGGGATAGACTGTTATGGGATTGACAATGTTAACAGGCACTTGGGATAGACTGTTATGGGATTGACAATGTTAACAGACACTTGGGGTAGACTGTTATGGAATTGAAAATGTTAACAGACACTTGGGATAGACTGTTATGGGATTGACAATGTTAACAGACACATGGGATAGGCTGTAATGGGATTGACTATGTTAACAAACACATGGGATAGACTGTTATGGGATTAACTATGTTAACAGACACTTGGGATAGACTGTTATGGAAGTGACAATGTTAACAGACACATGGGAAAGACTGTTATGGGATTGACGATGTTAACAGACACATGGGTTAGACTGTTATGGGATTGACGATGTTAACAAACACTTAGGATAGACTGTTATGGGATTTACTATGTTAACAGACACTTGGGCTAGACTGTTATGGGAGTAACTATGTTAACAGACACTTGGGATAGACTGGGTTACTGTAGCAACTGCCTGAGACAAGTACATTATGTGTGGTAGTGTCAACCTCAGTGGCGAGCACGTGTTGCCTGCCGACCCGGGGTCACGCGTTCTAATCCCCTTTGAGGGGGTAGGGAGGGATTCTCTTTTCCACATATCTGCACTCACAGATTAACGCAGCGAAACATGGATGCCAGAACGTTTCCGGAAAGCAAAGAGGTCCGGTGTGATATTGGTGACATTCCCCATCGAGTACCAGTTGATCAAATATATAGAGCTATAATTACATACCCACAGTCCTTATAACGTGAATATGTGTCCGTTACGATGTTGTTAACATCAAGCATTCATTCATTCATTCATTCATTCATTCATTCATTTATTCATTTATTCAGTAACATGTCCTTTGCAGAACCTCGCTCCCATAACAACCTTTTATGGTTTCTTGGCAAGTTTTGCAGAAGGTAGTTTGCCGTTTCTTTCCTTCTGAGCAGTGACTGTACTAGTCGGTGACCATAGCCATTGTCTCTACTGATGAGATAACATCAAGCATGGAATAGTCAAATAAAGAAATGTTGGGTTAATTGGACCATAATGAATTAAATCCTCACAACCAACACTATCTTCATAATTTGCACCACTCCCATAATTATCAGCATCACCACCACCATCATCACCATCATCATTTATATGGACCGGTGCACACGCAGAGAGTTGTTGCTAAATTAATAAGTTTCTCCCTGTCAGTGTTTTTATGTTATGTAAACATAAGAGCTAAGGTAGTGCTGGGTATGCAACTCAATAATATGTCCACCATCTGTGCTCATCGTTATCTTCTGTTTATTAAAACTACGTGACGCTAGCTAACCGTAACAAATCGCTCGTTTGTGTCTTTTCGATTATTATTAATGTTATTATTATTATTATTATTATTATTATTATTATTATTATTGGTGTTGTTGTTGTTGTTCAGAAGCGTAGTGACTGAGAGTGACGCTAGCTTACAGTAACAATTAGCTCGTCTATGTCTTTTCAATTATTATTATTATTCATTCATCATCATCATCATCATTATCATCATTGGCACCTTGCCGTCTTGACAGACGATAGTTTATGCATTAAAAAGGCATAATAACTTTTACCTATGGTGGTAGCGAATGTGACTGATAAGGCCAATTCGCGCTGTAAATGTTCGTTCACAGTGGGTGCATGTGAACACGTGGTCATTTCCACCATCATGCACCATCTTACGTCTCACACGCACGGTGTGTGACTTATCTGCAATAATTTTCTCCTTTGTCTTTATTCCATTTCTGATCTTTGCCCTCCATGCAACACGTTCAGCGGCGACTTGCTCCCACTGTGCATTATCAATGCCTGTATCAATCATGTCCCGCTTACACACATCTTTGTATCGTAGTAGAGGCCGACCCTGAGATCTCTTACCCATCTGTAATTCACCAAAAAAGATGTCCTTTGGTATTCTACCATCATCCATCCTCCTAAGATGTCCTATCCATCTAAGTCTATGAAGACTGAGCGTGGAATAAACCGTCACACAACCTGACCTTTCCAATACTTCAGTATTTGTGATTTTGTCTTGCCACTTAATACCAAGAATTCTTCGCAGACACCGCATACGAAAGCTGTTTAAACGTTTCTCTTGGTGTGAGTAAGTTGTCCAGGTTTCACTGCCATAAAGAAGAGTACTAAGGACACAGGCTTGATAGACAAGGACTTTTGTTTTGGCAGTAAGCTTCCTGTTCTCCCAGACTCTTTTTCTTAACCTGTTCATTGTTGTTGCTGCCTTACCAATCCGGATGTTGATTTCCTGATCTAGGGATAATTTGCTATTTACCACTGATCCTAGATATGTAAAATGGTCTACCATCTCTAGTTCGGCGTCGTCAATAAAGATTGATGGTACCCCATGTGCACCTTGTGACATAATCTGTGTCTTCTTTTTGCTAATTGTTAAACCAAATTCAGAACAAGCATTGGAGAATGCAGATAGTAGACATTGTAATTCTTCCTCAGAGTGGGTCGTAACTGCAGCACCATCTGCAAAAAGCAACTCTCTGATCAGTACCCTCCTAATTTTGGTCTTGGCCTTCAATCTCTGAGCATTGTAGAGGCCGCCATCTGAGCGTGAGTGAATGTATATACCACCATCCTGATCACGAAAGGCATATTTCAGTAGAAGTGAAAAGTATATTCCAAAGAGGGTGGGAGCTAGTACACAACCTTGCTTAACTCCACTCTTGATTTCAAACTCTTCAGAAGTTGCACCATCAAACTTGATTATACCCTTCATGCCTGTGTGGAACGATTCCACAATGGACAGAAGAGTTGGTGGGCAGCCAATCTTCTTTAGTGCCTTGAACAGACCCTCACGACTGACCAAATCAAATGCCTTTGTGAGGTCGATGAAGGCAATAAACAGTGGTTGATTCTGTTCACGGCATTTTTCTTGCATTTGTCGCAATGAGAATATCATATCAATGGTAGACCGGTTCTGTCGAAAGCCACACTGTGATTCGGGGTAGACTTGATCTCCTAGGACTTGAAGTCTGCGCAGAACAATTCTGGCAAATACTTTTCCAACAATACACAGAAGTGAGATACCCCTATAGTTGTTGCAGTCGCTCCGATCGCCCTTGTTCTTGTACAGTGTTATGATGCTTGAATCTTTGAAATCCTGTGGGACTTGTCCTTCTCGCCAGCATAGCTCTATTAGCTGAGGGATCTGTAGAGTGAGTGTGTCTTGCCCACTCCTTTTAACCTCTATTGGAATCCCATCCTTACCTGGAGCCTTGCCAGATGCAAGTTCATTTATAGCACACTTAACTTCTGTTATGGTGTGAAGTGTGTCCAGGTGGTCAAGAGTTGGTAGGGCCTCTATGGCGTTGAGGGCATCATCCGCTAGTTTGGTCTCACTTGAATAAAGCTCTAAATAGTGCTCTACCCATCTGTCCATCTGCTGTTTCTTATTAGTTATGATTTCTCCAGTCAAGGTTGTCAATGGTGCACTTCTTTTGATCACTGGACCACAGGCTTTCTTTATTCCTTCATACATGCTTCTGATGTTTCCCTTATCACTTGCGATTTGAATAGACTCACATAACTTGATCCAATAATTATTTGCAATTTATTATTCATATTCATATTATTATTATTATTATTATTATTATTATTACTTTTATTATTATTATTATTATAGTAGTAGTAGTAGTAGTAGTAGTAGTAGTAGTAGTAGTAGTAGTAGTAGTAGTAGTAGTAGTAGTAGTTATAGTAGTAGTAGTAGTAGTAGTAGTAGTAGTAGTAGTAGTAGTAGTTGTTGTAGTAGTAGTTGTAGTAGTAGTTGTAGTAGTAGTAGTAGTAGTAGTAGTAGTAGTAGTAGTAGTAGTAGTAGTAGTAGTAGTAGTAGTAGTAGTAGTAGTAGTAGTAGTTGTTGTTGTTGTTGTTGTTGCATTGGTGTTGTTGTTTTTGTTCAGTAGCTTAGTGTTGAACGGTTGCCATTCATATTGTTTGTCTATCGATGCCGAAGAGAACATAATTTCCACCTGTCAATCTTAGAGTGGGTTGATGACTAATCTAAGTTTCCAAATACCCACTACAAGCAGTGCAGAGAAATGTTGACTGTCGAGCAGACGTAGGTAACTAACTACAATTGCCCTTTCATGTACATGTCTAAGTGTAGTTTCATCGATTGCATGCTTTTTAATGGTGGCCAAATCAGCAGACGTTTGAAATAGTTTCTCCATTACTTCTGCTGCTACACTTTAGTCATCTATCACGTCTGCGTATTTATCATTATATTATCAGATGTACTCGCCTATAGGGACTCACATCAGTGGCTAGCACGGTTTTCTGTGATTATATGTTCCAATCCCAATCGAGGAGGAAGTTATCTTTTCTTTATTTTTATTTTGCTCCCAGGTTGACCAAGTAAACGCGACATATTCTGCAAAATAAAGGGGCCGGAGTGGTGCTTACCATTATCGCATTCAGTCCAGTGCTACTAGAAGTTGAGTGTGTAGACTAAGTTTCAGTTCAAAGCGAGCGAGCGCTAAAAAAAAATAAAAAATAAAGCCAGACAGCTAAATGAGATTGTTCTCTCCCTTGAAATCTTGACCAAACGAATTGAGAAATTCACGATTCAGTGGATACCAGCTGACTGCAACATTTAGGGAAATGAGGAAACTGGCCATCATGCAAATCTGGGAGGAGTTCTACAACAACAATATGATTTAAACGCAACGTAAGGAAACAGTTGCACCTTCAACGAAAGCTTCTTACAGGACACAATTATCTAACGGCGTCTATGACTCAATGAGATATGACGCTGTAGTCAAGACAAGATTATATGTCACTTATAGAATGTGAAAAGTACACAGTAGATTGAAATGTCTCCTATATCACAAGTTCAAGATCGATTCGTCGGATCTCTCTCTCTCTCTCTCTCTCTCTCTCTCTCTCTCTCTCTCTCTCTCTCTCTCTCTCTCTCTCTCTCTCTCTCTCTCTCTCTCTCTCTCGGTGTGTGTGTGTTTGTGTGTGTGTTTGTGTGTGTGTATGTGTGGGTGGATGTGTGTGTAGATGCATGTGTGTGGGTATATGAGTATGGGGTGTGTGTGTGGGTGTGGCTGTTCGGGTGTGGGTGTGTGTGGGTGGATATTTGAGTGTGTTTGTTGGTGGGTGTGGATGAGTGTAACAATAGCCTCATGGCGGCTAGTGACCGCTGGTAGTCCTGCCCAACTGACAGTAATACACGTAAGTTTGGCATCTCGGGAGCTTCATCCCATCAAAACCTACAGGAACGTCATGAACCTGGAACTAACTACTGCTGTCAATAGAGACATTAACGTGGCGGTAAGTAGATACCGGGGTGGATCACCAATCATTTAAGACACCCAGGGCGTGCAAAGTGCATGAGGCAAGGTGTAGTGGCTTAGGATCGGGAATCTTTCCCACGGGTTGTGATGAGCTCCACGTTCTGCAAAGAGATTGTTAAGTGATGGTGATGATGATGGTGATGTTGATGATGATGATGATGATGATGATGATGATGATCTTGATGATGATCTTGATAATGACGACAATGATGATGATGCTCAGCATTAGGATGATGATATTGATGACGACAATAATGATGATGATAATGATGATGATGATAATGATGACGATGATGATGATGATGACAATGACGATGATGTTACAATTGCTTGTGCTACTGATGATGCTGATGGTGATGATGATGCAATTAGTTTGTGTTAATGTTGACGATGGTGATGCTGACAATGATAACTGCTATTGCTACTGATGGTGATGGTAATGATAATGATGGAAATGATGATGATGATGATGATGATAATGATAATGACAATGATGATGATAGTGCAACTACTGTTGCTACTGATGATGGTGATGGTGATAATTATATTAATGATGATGATGGCAATGATGATGATAATGATGATAAAGCAACTACTGTTGCTACTGATGATGATGATGATGATGATGATGATGATGATGACAACGATGATCATAATAATCGTACAGATCATGATAATGAAGATGACAATGGTTATTGTGAAGATAATGATGATGACAATGGTTATTGTGAAGATAATGATGAAGAACGCCAAGTTATAAGTACGAATGAAGACACAGTTAATATTTGTATTATGCCACTATTTCAGCACCTGTAATTGTATTCACTTTATTATCATTCTCTAGAAAGAATACATGCAGCGTGTTGTGTAGCAGAGAAGCCGGTATTTTTATGGCTGTGATTATTTTATTGCGGGTCAAAATTGACAGCAGTGACTGAGTAGGGACACAACCGATAGCCTGTTTTATTTCTCCCCTACTGTCATATTCCTGGGATGCACACAAGAAACGAGATACGGGAAACAATTATCTGATAGTTTAATTTTCTGCCCTGTTATCAGGATATCCATCTGTGTCAAGTTGTGATTGCCGGTTTAATAGAGAACGTGCTATAGACAGTGGCACTGAAAATGAGCGGTGTTGCCGCAGATGAAAATTGCTGTAATAGAAAGAAATCAGCAGCGCCATTAGCATCATCATCATCATCATTGTCATGGCACGATCAGGAAAAACGTTGATTCTTATATCCCCTACTGTGAAACTAAAAGTACACGGTCCATTTACCCACCTTGGCGGGTGTTGGGTATATGGGTTTTATCCCCATATTTTTATAAACCAGTTCGCTGTCAGTGGGTGACGATGCCAATATCAGAACCGTGGCTTTTACTTCCTGTGATGATTCCAATGGAAAAAAAGACAATTACCAGAACTAAAATTGGTGGAACTAACATTGGCAGAACTAACATTGGCAGAACTAACATTGGCAGAAGTAACATTGGCAGAACTAACATTGCTAGAACTGATATTGGCAGAGGTAACATTGGCAGAACTAACATTGCCAGAACTAACATTGACAGAACTAACATTGGCAGAACTAAGGTTATTAAGGCTCAGATTATCCGGCTGAGATTGCCAAAAAACTAGTTAGTCGCGTTTCAACTTCACGGCAACAGTCACCCAAAAATGCTCTTTCGCGTGCCAGTGAATCACACAAAATGCTCCTCACTATCCCGTGTGAAAACTGGAACAGACATGAGTCTCGAAAAACAAACATCCCGCACAAGCATACTATGCGAAAGGCCGCATTCCGGAATGCTAACACAAAAGTCGGCCACGAAGAATACAGTTCATCGTCTATGAAGCGGCAGTCACTAGAAAACCAGCAGCCATCATTATTGCATAAGGCAAACCCAGTAAGTTTAGCAAACCGCCGACCGCCATCTTTTTGAATATGCAATTCACGATACAAACAACCACCGACAGCACTCTACACGAAATATACAGCTCACAGTGTTGCTCCACGCACTCATCTCAGTAGCTGGGCGACAGAACCATTGCCAAAACTAAACTATCTTAACTAAGGTTGTCAGTAGTAGGATTACAAGTTGAAAAAACATGCAAAGGTCACATTTTACACACTTTGGGGTGTATTAAGAATAAAGTGTTAGATTAAGTATGTAAAGAAAGATCGGCCATTCACGCGTTTGTGGTCAACATCATACAGCCGCTTTTACCTCCCATTATATTTCCTAACCCCAGTTTGAGCCTAGGTCAACGTGCGAGACCAGGTCAATTACAAACATTCGCCTCGATGAGAATTCGAACAAATGACCAAAGGACTGACAGACAAGCGTGCTAGCTACTGCCCCCTCCCCACAACTAGTATTGAAAATTTAGTTGCATATCCTTTACAGGACGTCACAGTCAACCCCAGCCTGTGTTTTTGGCTGTTCTGGATATCTTGGCATGTTTACGTTCAGCAGTTTGCCATTGCTTTCTGAACGATCGGCACCTATAACATTTTATAAAACCCCAAGGCGGTCTACTGCAAAATCGTCCGCAGCTGTCTTTCGAACGCGGTATACGGAATTACGAACTGCGTCCATAATCCCGGGTACTAGTATTGCCAGAACTAGATCGCCAGAACTAATAGTAATAATGTCGGTTCTAAGAATGTCAGAGCGAGATTGTCAGAACTAGGTTTTTCGGTATTAAGGTCGTGAAAACCCCAATTCCAGAACTAAGGACCTAAATTATCAGAACTAAAGTTTTTCAGTTCTAAGATTACCAGAAAGACATTTTTTTTTTTCTGAACTAAAGATTTGGTTCTAAGAAATATCAGAACTACATTGTCACAGATAAGGTTTTCAGCACTAACATTTCAAAACTAAAGTGTCTGAGCTATTACGTTGGTATTACTAATTATTATAGAAACAAAAATTTTATATTCATAAGGTTATTAGAATAAAGTTGTTAGAACTAAGGGGTTGCGACTAAGACTACCAAGGTAGCCGATATTAAATTGCCAGAATTAAATTGTCAGAAATAAGATATTTATAACCCAGAATGTCAGAAGAAAGACTGTAATTATTTAACGTGCTATAATTAAAATCTCCATACACAGAATCGTGGAAACCGAATGAACAAATTAGGAATGAAGTGAAAGTAACAGAGATGTGGCTCCTGTTGCACATACTTCGGACTGTCAGATTGCCTGGTAGAGATAAGATTAATGAAATGAGAATATTGTGTACGAGTATAAGAACGAACGAACGAGCGAACAGACTCTATTTTCAAAGGGTTAAGAATTGCGCACGCAGGCCCGTCTAACATTCTGCTCTTCTTTCACTCTCTTTCATACTAAAGACACAGCGCCAGGTCCAGATGGGGTGAGGTCCTCCCATATGAGGAACATAAATGATGAGGACTTGGAGGAGATGGCTCTTTGTTTCAACCTAAGCATCAATATGGCTGCATAGCTACCTGGTCCCGCTCCCAAAGCCAGGTAAGGACCACTCCAGACTTAATGGATACCGAATCATAACCTTTCAAAACACGTATAGCAAAGTCCTCGAAAAGATAGTAGCACGCAGGCTCCAGCAACATTTGGAAAGTCGGAATCTGCTTCCCCAAGGACTCGGGAGCTACCGGCCTGGAAAGGATACCTGGGCCAATGCTGCAACGTTTGCATTTGATGTCTACGAGGGCTTCCAGGATAAACAGGAGACAGTGGCGGTAGCTCTTGACCTGGAGGATGCGTATAACAGGGTTAGGTATGATCGGTTAATTCACACACTGTTTGACATGGAGATTTTCCCTTGCCTTGTTAGATGGGGTGCGGCAGTCCTTTATGAGCGTAAGGTTGCACTGCGCATGGATCCCTGGACTTCTGACCCCTGTACTATTACACCTGGGTTGCCGCAGGGATCTGCCTTGTCCCCGGTGCTCTTTAATGTCTACACCAGCAAAATCGCAGCTATTGAGTCACCAGGTGTGGGTAGAATCTTGACATTTACAGATGATGTGCTGGTGTACAGACAGGGCAGAGACAGGGCCAGTTTGGCGAAAGACGTACAGGTGGCGGTAGACAAGGTGACGGAGTGGTGCAGAAACGCAGGGGCCATTTTAAACCCAGACAAGGCATCGGTTGTGTGGTACTCCTAGGATAACCGGATTGTCAAGGCAGACGTCCCAGGTATTATGTTGAATGGATGTCCTCTTAGTCGAGAGAGTAAATTGAAGTAGTTGGGTATCACCTTTGACAGGTGTTTGTCTTTTAAGGATCATGTGGAGGATTTGGTGGTGAAGGCTGGTAGGGGACTTAATGCATTGAGGGCTATGGCGGCAACCGGGGTAGATCAGAGGATGCTGTACAGGCTCTTTCAGCAGTTGATAATTTCTGTCATTGAGTATGGTTTGGGGCTGCTGACAGTATCAAAAAGCCAGCTTGAAAGGTTGGAGCGCATACAGAATGCTGCCATGCGGTTAATACTGGGGTGCACAAAGGACACACCAATTATCTGCATGAGGCATATCCTGGCGCTACCTACAATGACGGATAGGCATAGGGTCCTTCAGGCCAAATGGTACCTGAGAGTTGCCGCAGACAGGGATCACCCGCTGCATGCAGCAATGGATATGGTAAAGGGTCATAGACTAAGACGAGGCAGGTCCTGGATGGCACAGGCAGAACTTTCTATAAGTCAGGTGTGTGATCTAGAGACCATCAATCGTGAAAGAGAGTGGGTTGAAGTTCCGGATGACATGACGGACTGGCACAATGTAATAATAACACTGGGTCGTGAGTGCAGAGAATGGGCAGCGGGCCGCACTGAGTTTGAAGTGCAACAGCTGATCCAGAGCAACACACATCAAGGTGACATAGTCATCTACACTGATGGGTCAGTGGTGAGAAACAGACGTAGTGGCTGGGGCTTTATTGCAAAGGCTAATGGGCGAGTCTTGAAAAAGGAGAGCCTGGCATATGAGACTACGACCTCCAGCATGAGAATGGAGGTGGAGGCAGTAACAGCGGCATTCCGGTGGCTAGAGGAGACTACTGCAACACACGTTGTGTTCATTACGGATTCAAAGAATATGCTTAGCAAGGTGGAGAAAGGAATGTTTCGTGTGGAATGGCTCTCGTCGCTTCGGAGGTCACAGAGTGTGAGAATTGTATGGATATTTTGCCCGGGCCATGCGGGTGTACGGGGGAATGAACAGGCTGATAGGCTAGCAGGGAATGCACCTCTTGGTGGTATCTTGCCTATGGACAAGTGGGAGGTGGTCGTGTGCTTGTGGGACCAGGTGGAGAAGGCGGAGGAACAAATTGAGAACCCATATATGGAAAGAATGAGATTGCGGGGGATCGGCAGGGGTTCTGGAAGAATCTCAAAACTGAGAGGGAAGACCAGGAGAACATTTAATCAGAAAGCGGTGGGAACGATTAGTAGTATGACTCTTCGCTGGCTGTTGAACGAGGGGACTGAGCACGTATGGGAATGTCCTGAGTGTAGTGATGTTGGTTCTTGACTCAACTCAACTCAACTCTTTCATACATTATTTCATCCATACATCATTCGAGGCTAACTGAGAACAACAACAATGAAAATTATATGCATTATAAAGGCATGGAAGAAATGCACAAATCACTACTAGATGACTCACTAAAGTTAATTAATGATGTGGTAGTTGTTATTAGCTACGGGTAACATACTGTCTACCAAAAGGGGACTGACTGTTATACTAGGGTTTTATTATTGTTATTATTGTTATTATTGTTATTATTATTAAGGGGGAAGGTAATCTGTACTGAAGAAGGAAACAAACATCGTCCTTTGATCATGTAATAAGAACAGAGGCATTGGAAAACTTTGTGTCGATTGAAAAGGTCATTGGGAGAAGAGGCAGTACGAGAGAAACTATACTGGATGGACAGAGTTGATCCAGATCACCAAGAACCAAGATGTGTGCAGAAACATGAACAATTACGTCAGTCATCAGGACACGAGATGATGATGATGATGATGATGATGATGATGATGATCATCATCATCATCATCATCATCATCATCATCATCATCATCATCATCATCATCAAACACGGACCATAGAGGTTTAATTACTGGAACTATCTGCATACGCAGACATCCACACTCTGATCCTATCTCTACTTAAAAAACAGAAATGTCTGTCCTTGCTTAAGCTAAATCGAAGTACTTATTTCGTGTACCACAATCTGGCATCTGCATGTTTGTATGTCTGTCTGTCTGTTCGTTACAAGGTCTTGTAAATACTAAAAAGAGACTGAAAGTTGGTTTGAACGAGTTAACTCTAAACTCATTTACTTGCTCTCCCCATTTGATTCTTCATTTCATCATCTTCTATACATTTCTTGTCGTTGTATTTCCCTACAAGGGACTCTTTAAATGACATTTTACTCGCCCCGTGTGTCCAGCTTTCATTTGACCCGGCTCGTGCTGAATGATATTATTACTGGTTTGAGGAAAAAATCGATATATTCTAGAGCGTTCGTGAAGTGCTGAAGTGGACACTGTCCAGTAACGGGGTAGTCAAACACGTCATCGGCCTCCCGGACTGACTCTCTTCAGTTTTCTCACAATTGATTTTTACCTTTTCAAATTGAATTGGACGGGAATAGTCGGAGGAAATTTTCCCCCAGGAAATGAAACTTGGTATGGCCGGAGTATGGGCACGTCCGTTTGGGTGACCGACTTAGGTAACATCCACCCTAGACATTGTTCCCCACATGCCTGAGTTTGATAGAAAAGCCGAGTTCTCTCCCTGCTGGACCGGCAGTTTATTGGTGTCTGCATGAAATTCATAATAGAAAATTCTTTTCTTATAGTGGTCAGTTATTAGATTTATTGGCAAATGTCCAGCGGCACGAGTCGGCTTTCTTGACCCAAACAACCCTTGTCCAGATAGAAATTGATTGAAATTCCGGAATGCTGGCCATAGCTGGTCATCGCGGATGGACGTGGCTGTTTTAGATTCAATATTTTGACAATTTCTCGTTAGTTCACGAATGCTCTTCTTATTTCCTATTATTCATTCATGTCGTATTTGAAGATCCCAAGTCTTATGATTAATTTTTTACCGAACGAGATTCCCCACTATTGTTGTACTAACCATAGATACAAAAGATTGAGTATGATTAATATTTGAAACTAACAGATGCATCAAGCGAGGCGAAGATTGGCATTGTGATAAACTCATACACAGAATAGAGGATTACATAAGCATTACAATTATTGTAGTTGTAAGTAATCGTATTACATGAGCTTATGAATACATTACAAATGTGCTTCCCCACTTTAATTTTTAATAGCATATTGTTTTCTCAGTTTTGTAAAGAAATAGTTTATTTTACTTGGTGTCGGTGTCTGTAACTTGTGGGTTAGTGAGCGCAGTTTTACTACACAATGACATACCGGGTCGAGGGTTTAAAATCACATGCAGGCGGTTTGGGATCAGATTGTTTTGCGTTGATTTCGATGGTAATATCGTCGGCCGCTAAGAAAGCAAGGGTAAGCTAAAACGTTAGTTGCATATACCTTACAGGACGTCGCAATCAACAGGAGCATTTTTTGCCTGTTTGTGATTTACTAGACAATTTTTACATTCAGTTGCTTGCCACTGCTTTCTGAACGACCGATGCCTCATACCATCACAATCAATATAAAACGGCCTGACTCCAAATCGCCCCAAGCTGATTTCGAACCCCCGAAACTAGTTCACTGCTTCTAAGCCACAGTATGACAGACTACTAAACTTAAAATTGCTTAGTAACTCATACATAGCCCATACACACTAGAATTGACCACAACCATCTGTAAAAGACGTGAAACTGACTTTTATTTTACTCGACAACCACTTTAGTCTGTAATTACGAAACGAATATTTCCACAACACACCGGTGGCCGCAAATCTTCGTCTTAATTCCCCAAACGACACACTCCAAGCTTATTGATCAACCAATGAGTACTGGGCACCTGTTGGGTGGTCCGCACTTGAACCATTTCCCAGATATTAATCTCTCTTGCTTCTGGGGAGACATGGCGTCACGAAAAACAACAAATCTCAGTCGATTCCAATGGCCCCGAAGACACAACAAGTCATTCCAGTTTTATCCCTCGATACATTGTGGAAATTTCTTTAGCTGCCTATCCCTGGTCACTGCCCATTAGTTCTGCAATTTCTTTCACATTACTCTGCTGTCGGCCTGAGAAACGTGTCGTTATTGACTGGCAGGAACTGGCTTTCTGATTGTGCTATTATACATTGCTATTATAGGAATGTAAGGGAGCAAGAAATGTAAATTGCGTACGTAACTAATATAAATCACATGCGTAACCAAAAATAAATTACTTAGTAACTAATATAGATTACATGTGTAGCTAATATAAATAGCATACGTAGCTAATATAAATTACACGCGTAACTAATGTACATTACATATGTAAGTAATATAAATTACATACATAACCAATATAAATTGTATGGTAACTAATATAAATTACACATGTAGTTAATATAAAATGCATTAGCAACTCATATAGATTACATATGTAACTAATATAAATTACATACTTAGGTATTATAAATTACATACACAACTAATATAAATTACATATGTAACTAATACAAATTGTATACCTAACTATTATAAATTACATAAGCAACTAATATAGATTACACGCGTATCTAATATAAACTACATACATAACTACTATTAATTACATATGTAATTAATGTACGTTACACAAAAGAGCAGTGCAATGCGAAGCAGAGCATAACTCTTCGACCCAACTGAAATAATTAACAGCGAAAAAGGAGAACACATAAGTGAACAAAAACAAATCCTAAAAAGATGGAGGCAGTAATTCGAAGAACTTCTCAATACTCCATCAGAGGCCACAGGAATTCAGAAAACCGTCACAGATGCTATCGTAGAACTAGATCCATCCATCCATCCATGCATCCATCCATGCATCCATCCATGCTTCCATCCATGCATCCATCCATCCATCCATCCATCCATCCATCATGTGCCATGCCGATAAGCGTGGGCTGTCATGTTTTGCCATCTCACTCGATCACCAGAGTCGTGGATCAGCTCCGTGATTCTGTCTTGACCGTACCACGTGGCCAGGTATTTACTTCTAGGTCTTCGCCTTGGTCAAAAGTATCCCAATTTTTAAAAAAAGGAGTAAATGAGACTGCACACAATACAGAGGCATTTCCCTTTTGAGTCTTACAGGAAAACTATTTTGTAAAATTCTAGAGAAATGATTACGACCTTTATTAGAACTCCAGTTAAGCAAAAAGCAACTCGGATTTTGGAAAAACAAAGGATGCACAGACGCCATATTTGCTCTTAGAAAACGTATTGAAAAATAATCGAATTTAAGGAAACAGCCTTTGTCAACCAGGAAAATACATATGCTAGAGTAGATAGAAACAGTAGAAACACACTATGGGAAATCATTAAACAATATGGAATGAGTATACACCCAACAAACTTATGTAGAAGCTTATAGAAAAACAGTGAATCAACGGTAAGAACACATGGGGGACACTCAGAACCCTTCACCATAAGATCCGGAGTACGACAAGGTTGTGCTCTGTTCCCCCCACCCCACAGTCCCTATATTGTTAATAGCATATATTCATATATAGACCGCATATGTAAAGAAACCAGCCAAATAGAGTCCGTAACAACACCGCATGATGAACATAACACAAAAGAAGAACTAATGGAAAATTACACCATTTAGGAACTTCTATTTGCGGACGATCAAGCCTTAATAGCAAAATCAGAAGCAGAATTACAAGACTACGTAAATAGTCTAAACAAAGTGTGTAAGGAACATAACACGAAAATTTGCATCAGCAAAACAGAGCTAATGACCATAACCAAAGAAGAAAAAACAACAAAGAGTCATCTAAAAGAACACCCCTGAATAAACTTCAAGTATTCAGGAAGTATAATATCATCAAATTGAAACTCAGAAGACGAGATCGAAAATATATGCAATAAGGCAAACCAACTCATTGGACTATAGAACAAACACGCATCAATAGTTACTTAGAAAGCACTGTACAACACAATATTCCTACCAACTATAAGCTAACAATGCTAAACCTAGGCAATGACAGAAAAAAGAGAAAAGAAAAATCACAACAACATACATGAGATTCCTAAGAAGAATACTCAATATATCAAGAAGAGAGAACATCAGAAATGAAGAAATCAGGACTAAAGTGTGGGTTATAGCAGCACTAGATTTAATCGGAAAACAGCAAGTTAAATGGTTTGGCGATATCACTAGATTATCAGCTAACAGTATACCACAACAAACAATGATGTACAAACCAAATGGAAGCAGAAGAAGCCGGCCACATAAACGATGGCCAGAAACAATAGCAGAGTTGTGGGTATTTTGATACATGAAGCCCATAAAAGGGCACTCTCACGCTGTGTATGCTTAACCTCGACCCGTAAGATACAAGAAGAACACGATGATATGAGATGAGATGAGTAAATTGCACAGGTAACTAATATAAAGTACACACGTTAAAAACGTAACTAATATAAGTTATATAGTAACTAATATAAAGTACACACGTAACATATATACATTAAATACGTAAATAAAATAACTTATATAGTAACTAATATAAATTACAAACGCAACGAATACAAATTACATTCGTAACTAATATAAGCTCGCTCCGCTGCAAAGGAGTTACAGACGCAGTTCGTAATTCCACAGACCGCGTTCGAAACACAGCTGTTGGCTATTTTACAACAGACCGCCTTGCGTTAGTTTCGTATGAAATGGTGTGGGTGCCAGTCGTTCAGAAAGCAATGGCAAACTACTGAACGTAAACTTGCCAAGAGATCACGAACAAACAAAAAAAACTTCCTGGGGTTGACTACGATGTCCTGTAAAGGATATGCAACTCACTGTAAACTAATATAAATTATATGCGCATCTAATACAAATTACACACGTAACTAATACAAATTACATATGCAACCAATACAAATTACATACATATCCAATATAAATCACACCCACAACTAGTATAAATTACATATGTAACAAATATGAATTACATGCCAAGCTAATATAAATTAAATATATCACTAATGTAAATTACATACGTAACTAATATACATAACATACGCTACTAATAGACATTATATACGCAACTAATATAAATTACATACGCAATTAACATAAATTACATACGTAACTAACTGAAAATATAATCCCACACTGGGTCAAAATGTAGCCTGTAAATACAGAACATGTCCCTTTTACTCGCCCAAAGAGGTGTTTGTTATATGGTGCTAGGCTAATATTTCATATAACACTCGACACAAGATTCATATAGTCAATTCACGACGGTCAAAATTATTCCCAGGACTTTTCGTAATTCCCATGTTACCCTCTTTCGGCCTGGGAGCCCAGATCTATTTTAAAAAATGTCCGCACTAATGAGGATTCGAACATATGACTATCGGGACGGCAGTCTACGCTACCGCGGCACACAGACTAAAGTAATTTATTAACATATGACTTTTTAGGGACATGTTTCTATTTGTCTATCTTTGTTTTGTTTGTTTTTTTAATTTTATTTATTTATTTATTTATTTATTTATTTTTTGGTAACTGATTCAGTGCCATACTAAAAGTAGATTAGGACATCTAGAGTTATTAACAACGCCATTAAAATGAGAATTGTCAAATGTTACGTATATTCAACGCTACCATTTGGCGCGGAAGCCCGGACATTGAACAAACAACTAGAAAGTCGAATAGAGGCCCTGGAGATGTGGATATACAGACATATATGTCATATCTCATGGTATACAATCAAAAGAACATGTATTATAATGTAAATTTCCGTTCACTGGACATTGAAATTGTGGAAGATACCACGAAACAAAACAAATAACACGACGATCCTAGTATGGTAATATATCGTCCTTCTGTCCAAATGAGAGGCCACATTTGGCGATATATTATCCTATGGCAATGAATCAGTTACATGTTTCATATTTGTGGCCAAACAGTTGAGCAAGGTGGCACTTGATAGTTATGAAATATTATAAGGTTACTGAAATATTACATCATGTTTGTTTAGTTAACGCGAATCCCTTACATTAAATTGTCCAATTCAGAACGGGCGAAGAAATTCAGTCTATGGTATAATGATTGTTCAATCTACGACAGCGAGTTACTTATACTGTGAAATATAACATGATTAGTCCACCCGGGAAGGTTAACCCGGTCAGCAAACACCCACAGAAGTCGGATGTGTCGGCCTAAAGGCGCATTAACGCAGCTCCACTGTAAACAGGCACATCGCAATCACGCCCGGAAAAAGACTCCGGATGAACGCAGAAGAAGAAGGAGATGGCTAGTCCGTTTGATATTTGCGAATCCTCTAGATCAGTGGTTCTCAAACTTTTTTGGCCCATGCACCCCTTCACCTTATAATCAAAATGTCATCTCCCCACCCCCCCCCTTTTTGTAGTATTTCCTCCCTATAAATTTCCCCTCCCCTACACAGTATACGTAAAAATGGAAGCTAAATTTCATTACACATACTAGAACAAGTCTAGGCGTCTAGATAAAACGTGATTTGCGTGTCTACTTAGGTTATAAAACGAAGTTCAGAATTTCAGAACGACGGGAAGTACAGAACCGTAAAGTATGGAAGGAAAAACAATATCAAGTAATCGGTTCTTGTATTAAAGCGATCTTGAAATAATCTTAAACCCCCCCCCCCCCCTTTCCCCCCCCCCCCCCGAAACGATAAAATTCCCCCTTTTGGGGATATTCCCCACCGGTTGAGAACCACTGCTCTAAAAGATTGTTAACTGTAACATTTAATTCGAATGCATCGTTGTTCAGTCGTCTGAGCCCTGAGAAAGTCTTCCATGTATCGGAGTCAGACCAGTGTAGATACCTTTCTCATGAGCTAACTCCACAGTACGCAGTCCACTGTGTTGAAGTCTCATTTCACCCTACAAGCTCACACGTAGTGTAGATAATTATCCCTTGAGCTGACTCCACAGTACACAGTCCACTGTGTTGGTGTCTCATTCCCCTCTCCAAGCTCACACACGTAGTGTAGATAACTATCCCTTGAGCTGACTCCACAGTACCAAGTCCACTCCAAGCACACTATGTTGCAGTGTTCCTCCATTTCCCTCTCCAAGCTCACAAACGCACGCGGTCTGCAAAACCGGTACTGGAATTTCACATCAGCCGAGAAGCTTACTGGGATGTAGCCAGATCATGATTAATTACTGCACATACAGACTGGATAATAAATTAAGCCTAAGTGGTAATATTTCCTCAACGGATTGAAAATATTTCTTTGTCATTAGATTCCAAGTGAAATGTTCACAGTAGTATATGATATGGGATTATCGCTTATGATTCCGTACTCTGAGGTCATACAAATAGCGACAATATAAAGAGACAACATATAAAGAGATTGTTAAGGAATGTCCTGGAAGGGACATCAATGAGAAATTTGTAAGAGGAAAACAAGGTTACATATAGGTAGACGACAAAGAAGGTTAAACTGGAAGAAGCCTGAATGCTTTCCCGTAGGGCAGAGAGGGGGTGTTGAGAATCATCACCCTTCGATGCCGAGATGACACTTTTATTATGATGATGATTTCCATGCAGGCAAGAACAAAGCCGAAAGAACAAGGAAACAAACGAAGAATGAAAAATAAAAAAAAAAAATAAAAGAAACCAAACCCAGCATTCCAATCAGTTTTGCTCCACTGCACAGACCTGTTTATGCCTGCCATATTTCTCTGAAGTAACAAATGGCAGTTATATTAGTTACAGTTTTAAAAATTCAAATGACAGTTCGTGAATTTGATCCAGGCACAGTGTTCTCGTGCGCAGGATATCGGATTTTCGTTTTATGTCATTTGCATGATTAATGAGCCAGAGGTCGTTGGAGGAGAGATGTGCGCATGGTTGCCGTTCACGGCTTCTGGATCTTCTGCTCGTTTCGGCTATGGAGAGGCTGGCGTGCCTGCAGGTTGCTTAGCTACGAGAGCTGGGGATGTTATATGTGGCCCTCTTAAAGTTTGATGAAAATCAATACAGCTTTTTGCATTTACTTAACAAACCATATCTTTGAAACACTTATTTCCTAACTCCTATGGTTTTACTCTGTGCTTTTATGTTTTACATATTATGCTTTCATGGTTTTACATATTTTTTCCATGGCTCTAAATGTGTATCTTCTTAGTTTCTCATATGTTCTCCACGATTTTGTATATATATCTTTAACATAACAGAAATCTTGAAGTCCTTTACAGAACGTTGAGACCAACCACAACTCCAGGTTGATTTTCCAGACAAGTTTACGTTCATTGCTTTCTAAACGTGAAGTCAACGTTGAAGTACAACTGACCGGTGTAAGGGTTTAACCCCTGACCCAGCCATCAGAGCATCGGAAGTTCAAGCGCAAGCGCATTAATTCCCGCCGTCATTCAAACTGTCGTATATTAACCACGGTTCAAATAGTTATCTTCCATGTTTGACATATTTGTAAAACGTATAGGGTGTACCTCTGTAAAGTCCATGCATAATAATAGGTAAATTCAAAACTTGGACCGGCAATATTTTCAAACACTGCACAGTCATAAAAATACACCCTGTATATAGTACATTGTTTTACATATGCATATATCTTATGGGGAAGTACTGTCTAGCACTCTTGCCTGCCGCCTCGAAGATCATGTATTTGAAACACACGAGGTGGGATTTCTTTCCATTGACCTGATTGCCGGGCAAGAAGTTAGGCTGCAAGTAAAGACTACTGACGTGATGTTCACCCATCACCCATTGCGTGCCAATTGATATGAACACTTGGGATGAGCACCATATACTCAATAGTAAGTAAAGCTGAACAGAGGTCGTTTACATTAAGTACATCTTTTATGATGTTAATAATGTATCTCATGTGGATTCCCTATGTGTAACTTCCATCGTAATAATGTGTGTTCTTCTGTACTTGTACACGAATACCCTCCATGGTTTTACGAGTATATATTCCATGCTTCTTTATGTACACCTTTCAGCAATGTACATGTATATCTTCATTGTTTGAGCTGTCTCTTATCTTTACACCAGTTTACCACCATAAATATGTCATGCTGTACCGCTTTGTCAAACATTACTAAACTTTACACAAATGTTAACAATTGTTGTTAAAAATATCAGCGCGTGTACGCTAACATTACATACATTTTCGTTTTGTTTGGTTTGGTTGGTTGGTTGGTTGGTTGGTTGGTTGATTGGTTGGTTGGTTGGTTGGTTAGTTAGTTGGTTTGTTGGTTGGTTGAGGATGGTGGCTGGCTGGTTGGTTGGTTGGTCTTAATTCTGAAATAGTGACGGTGAGGTCATCTGAGATCTGATCTGGGTGGGAGTGGTGTAGAAACTTTCCACCTGACCCTGTGCCTGAGTAGCAAGGTATAATTGCAGGTATGAAGTTCATATCATTACGGCAGTATCTCTTCTGTCAAATTAAAGGCCCCTTTCCACACTTTGAGGTGGATTAGGTACATGGTGCGAACGTCACTGTCTAGATCTTCGTAACATGTGTCTATTTATTAATTCTCTTGTCTTATAGTTGGAGCATAGTTTCGTATTATCCTAAAGCTGAAAGACTTTCCGTGCAGTTTAGCCATATTTCTCTTTAGTAGTCTATTAAAAATATGATTCTAGCACCGTATGCCCAACGCGCCTAAAAGAGCGCAAACGGGTTCTTTCCTGCTTGTGTCAATTGGCCAACAGCCCTTCACTGTTTTGCTGATTGCCAACCTCTCTTTAATGACTCTCCCATTCATCTGATGGCATGATCCAGTCCCATCCTGGAAAACTATCTAAACTGACGTGCCAAGAATATCAGTAATTATCGTGTTCATTTCTATTTTGATGGGTTTAACCTCTACAATAGTCAGTTAGATTAAAATGTTGACTTCTCGTCCTTGACTAGGGGACGCAAATTATAAGTACCTCAGAGGTCGGAGTGGGTTCGTCTGATGACGTGGGACGCTGGTATTAAAGATGGCTAATCTTACGTTCTGATATGCTATAGTCTATATGTTTTGTTGTGCTTGCCATAGGGATTCTTGTTCTAATCTCTGGTAATCATCTTCAACCAGATATGCTGGCAGGAAAATTGGAGGAGAATACCCTCCCGGTTACTGCTGTCGCACACGGCAATGCTGCCGAGCGAAGTGTTCTCATGGGCACCACTTTCGATGTTCTCTGTATTTTCTCTGTCATTTGGTAGTAGTGATCACAATCAATCAATCAATCATGTGCCATGCCGGGAAGCGTGGGCGGTCATGACTCGCCATTTCACTCGATCACCAGTGTCGTGGATCAGCTCAGTGTTCCTGTCTCGTCCATGCCATGTGGCCAAGCCATCCAGGTATTTTCCTCTCGGTCTTCCTCTTGGTCTGTTCCCCTCGATCTTGCCAGTTGTCACTAAGTTCTCCAACCCATTTCTTCTCATAACATGTCCAAAAATTTTTGACTGTCTACGTCTAATTTCTCTAATCAGTCTACGATGTTCATTTGTCTCCTGTAGTACTTGGTCATTGGTTTTTCTGTCTGTCCATGGTATTCTTTGCATTTTCCTCAGAAACCAAATTTCTGCAGCCATCAGATGCTTTTCAGCTTGACTGCTCATTGTCCAAGTTTCACATCCATACAAAAGAACAGGCTCTATTTCTCGTTTCAATTGACATCTTTTTATTGGTCAGAATGTTTTTCATCTTGCTAAAGGCTACTTTTGCCATGGCGATTCTTGTTCTAATCTCTTCAAGGCATCTCCCATCAGATGTTATAACTGTTCCAAGATAATTGTACCGATTCACTTGTTGAAGAATATTTCCATTTACTCGTATATTACATTGTGGCACTTCTTCCTTCCTACTGACGACCATAACCTGAGTCTTTTTACAATTTAATTCTAACCCCAGTTGCTCACTGTGTACAACAACCGCATCTACTAATTGTTGCAGGTCCTGCGCATTGTCTGCAATTAATACTGTATCATCTGCATATCTAATGTTATTGATGTTTCGTCCTCCAATGCTGATTCCATTTATATCCTCTACATTTCTGAAAATATTTTCACTGTACAGGGAAAAAAGATCTGGAGACATCACACATCCCTGCCTAACACCTCTCTTAATTGGCTGATACTGTCCCACTTCATTATCAATCCTTATTGCAGCTTGTTGTTTCCAATATATGTTTTTTATAAGTCTAATGTCTTTCCCATCAATTTGTAGATCTGCAAGCATATCCACCATGCTGACATGTCTAACGCTATCAAAAGCCTTTGTATAGTCAATAAAGCAAAGATGTATATCCTTGTTTACTTCTATAGCACGTTCAATAACTGTTCGCAGCATATACACAGCATTTACTGTACCCTTTCCTTCTACAAACCCGCATTGTTCTTCCCCTATTTCAGGTTGTATCTTCTTCCTCATTCTTTGCATGATAATTCTTAGCAAAATCTTTGTGATGTGACTCATTATACTAATTGTTCTATGTTGATCACATTCCAAGGTTCCTGATTTCTTTGGGATTGCAATAAATATAGAGTTACATAATTCAGGAGGTATATCTCCAGTATCATATAATGTGTTCAGCAGTCTGGTGACTTGATCTATTCCAAATTCTTCTAAAGCTTTAATCATTTCTGTTGTGATGTTATCTGCACCGGGGGCCTTGCCAGCTTTCATATGCTTAAGAACATTTCGATCAGTGATCACAAGTCGGTTGCAATTACTTTCTGTGAGAGCAGTTCACATATATCGTGGGTTGTTCTAGCCATGGTGTGTATAAAGGCATCGTCTGTTTAGCACAGCTACAGCGATGACCAGTTCTCAAAAACGTTTCAGCTTCTCACTATTTTATTCCACCACCTGCCTTCCGTGACCTCAGTTACCCGGAAGGGGGTCTCCGCTGTGAAGATGTCAAACCGTCTGCCTCACTCTCTGAAGGTAATGGGTTCGTTTTCGAACTTCTTCGTTCAGACCAGGAGTGCCATTTTTCGGAGACGTTGTAGGTCATGGCTTGAGTTGCAGAGTTCGTGCTATCTGCGATTCTCTCGGCGAGCGGCTTGTGCCTTTGCTAAGATAGCCGAGCCAGATGGCGAAACATGGTGCAATAAAGTCGACCCTCACCCCCGCCTTTAATACGTAACCACGATCAGTTTGTGGAAGAGAAAAGGGGGTTGCTACTGTTAAAAAAACTACACTTCTACCCATGAGATATCCGTTGGCTAGAGGAGGAAAGAAGGAGCCTTTTATATCCATTTGGTGTGGTACCGAAATGTATCTGTGCATTGTATAGAGCGCATTACACACTCAAATTTCTGCTTTACAGCAAGCATATGTATATCCTTTTATTTTCTCATTTCTGGTTACCATGAAGTTATTCATGTCTTCTTCTTCAGCGTTCCGAGCCATTGCGGTTCTTTGCTGCCTATACAATCCGTCTCCATTCGTCTCTCTGGTGGACCTTCTCTTGCCAGTCGTTGATTCCAAGTGCTTGTAGGTCTGTATATGTATTATCTCTCCACCGCCTTCTTGGTCTACCTCGGGGTCTACGGTCATTTATTTCCTGAGTGTAAGCGAGTTTTGTTTCCCTATTATCTTCCATTCTTTCTATATGCCCCAGCCATTGTAGTCTATTAGCCTTCATGATACCAGTGATTAGCGGGGACTTAAACAGATCATAAATGTCTTTGTTACTTATTCTTTTCCACTCTCCACTTTGTGTATCCCTAAGGGGTCCAAAGATGCGTCTTAAAATTTTGTTCTCAAAGGTTTGTAACAAGGCTTCGTCTCCTTTCGTTGTACTCCAGGTTTCAGAACCATACAGCACAACTGGTCTGATCAGTGTTTTGTATATTGTGATTTTGGTGTTACGAGATAGCGCCTTTGATTTTAATAGATGTTGTAGTGCATAGTATATCTTATTTCCAGAGTTGATTCTAGTTTGTATTTCTTCCCTTATGATGTTGGAGCAGTTGGAGATTGTACCCAGGTATTTGTATGTTTCCGTTCTTTTAATGGTCATATTATCTATTTGTATGTGGCCAGAGTTTTTAGCCATTCCGTCTCTTGAAATTACCATATATTCTGTCTTATCTTGGTTGATAACCAGCCCCATCTGTTGGGCTTTTTCCTTTAAGTGAGTCAATATTTCCAATGTCTTTTGTTCACTTTGCCCTATAATATCTATATCATCTGCATAACCAAGCAGCTTAGATGTTCCTCCAATATCACATTCCTCCTTTACCTTTCTTACAACTTTCTCTAGAGCCAGATTGAAGAGTAGCGGCGATAGTGCATCACCCTGTTTCAAGCCAGATGTTATTTGGAAGGAGTCTGATTTCCTGCCTTTATATGTTACTATATTATAAGTATCTTCCATGCATAGTCTGGTCATGTTGATTAGAAGTTATTCATGTGCAGTGAGAAAATTAGTATTAAAGTGTTTAGAACCTATACTGTTGTATACATGTAAAACAAAGACAATAAGCAGATAATCCAACAAAAAATGATAGTAGTGACAATGAGATATATGAGGAAAATGCAATTATACCTTGGATGGAAGACAATATTCTCGGGAAAGTCCTCCAAGAAACGCACGCAACAGTAAATGTATTAGAGACATTAGACAATGGCAGTAAGGAATCTTGGACACGTTATTATGAAAAATAAACTCTAAAACTTAGCGACAACTGCTAAACTGATGACAAAAGATCGAGATGAAGGCAAACAGATAAATAACTGAATGGCTGGGCAAAAACACAGACCTATCCAAGATCGTGGTGATCGTGTGAGATGACAAACCATGACTTCCCAGACTTATCGGCAAAGCACATGATAATAGTTAATTAGGTTTCTTTACATATACGCTGTTTTTACAGCGTTTGTGCTACATCTCTTTGTTTACAGAACAGAGGGAAACAGAGGAAAAAACGTAAACGATGGACGCAGGGAATAACAGAGTCCATGGGAATATCGATACATGAAGCCCATAAGCGGGCACTATACCGCTGTTTATACTTCACCTCGACACCGCAAGGTACAAGAGGAACATGATGAGATGAGGTGAGATGAGATACATATACGCTTTTATTTACAGTTTACAAGTTTCTGATTATCTATAAGTTTTGTTATATTTGTGCAATACAGAAAACTCCTGCGTAGTCCCTTATTACCAATTTCTGATTAATATTTTTACTTTACAGAAACACATATTTATCCCCAATGTATTCATTTCTTGTTCATATTTGTAGTTTACAGAAAATGCATGTGTATTCTTAATTTAAAATGTTTCGTTAACATTTCTACTTTACGGAAAATATGTGTATTCTCAGTTTATCAATTTCTTATTAATATGAGAACTTTACAGAAAACATATTTTTTTTAAATTCTCAGTTTATCCATTTATGATTAATATAAGGACTTTGCATAAAACACATGTTTATTCCAAGTTTACCCATTTCGAGCTTATATGTGTTAGTTAGTAAGTTTAGTTAGTCTTTCTTCTTGAGCCTAAGGCGGCGCATAGGGCAGAAGTCATGGCTCTCCATGCCTGGCGGTTCGCTGCTACCTGTTATAGATCCTGGATGTTCACTTGGACGTTGAATGAGCCTTCTCTAATGATGGTTCTACGCAGGGTCTCTCTTGGTCTTCCCCGTTTTCTTTTCCCTACCGGTGACCATATGAGGGCTTGATAGGGGAGTCTTGTCTTGTCTATTCTGAGTACATGGCCGATGTAGTTCCAACGGCGTCTTCTTATAAAATTGGATACTGTATCTTGCTTAGTCTCTTGTCTTATTTGCGTACTGGTTCTGAAGTCTGTCTAGTGGATGTTTAGAATTCTTCTAAGAAATTTGTTCTCAAAATTATCTAATGTTTTATCTAAAGCTACCGCTGATTTCCAACTCTCACATCCATACGTTAGCACTGGAATCACACAAGAGTTGAAGATTTTAAGTTTTGTGTGTTTGCTGAGTGTCTTTGACTTCCAGATGTTTGACAGTTTATTGAAGGCACCAGATGCCAGTGCGATTCTAGATTATATTTCTGGTGTTGAGTCCCCTGTAGAAGTCATTTTGCTTCCTAGGTATGTGAAGCTGTTGACTTTCTTCAAGAACGCAATGTGTTTATATGTGTACACACAGAAACCATCATTAGAGAAGGCTCATTCAATGGCCAAGTAAATATCCAAGATCTACAACAGATAGCAGCGAACCGCCAGGCATGGAGAGACAGGACTTCTGCCCTATGCGCCGCCTTAGGCTCAAGAGGAAAGATTAACTAACACAGAAAATACATTTATATTCTAATTATCCATTTCTGATTAGCTATGCAGACTAATAATAAAGAAATGTCTTGGAACGCAAAGGCGCCAACGTGATACTGAACACATAACCCACTCAGTGAAGATTGGTCTATACAAATATGGGTTTAGCAACATATGTCCAACAAGCCTAAAGGCTTGTAAACGGGCGTTTTCTTTTTACGTTTTTCCTTTGCAGACTATCCTGGATTTTCACCAACATCTGCTAAACAGATACACTATCTTGAACCAGGCATACATCTGACATTAAAATAAACACATAGTTATGTTTGTGAAGTAAATACGCGTAAATGCATACATATGCCATTAAAATAAACACATAGTTATGTTTGTGAAGTAAATATGCGTAAACGAGGCTCGTCCGTGAACCCGTTTGTAGCTTGATCAGAAAGACGTTTCAAAAGGAAGACACAACATGTAAGGCATCTTGCAAGTCTGCCATCTTAGAACACGTATCCTCTTACTAGTTTTCTTTACGCCGATTGATTTTCTGCGCGCGGCGGTATTTCCAGTTGGATGGTGTTTGGCCAAACTATTTTTATCTGATTTATGTAGTTGAGTTTTCTCTCAATACCGACTGTGACTTTTTTCTCTTGTTTATTTGTATTTTGTAAGTTATCATGTGTTCTTTGTTACCTTTCCTCAGCGTAGTTGAAATAATATATGTAGCTTGCTTACTGGCCTTGTTTTTTTTTTTTCTTCTTTTTATTTTTTTGTTAAATTTTTGTTTTGGTTTGTTTTGTTTTGTTTGCGTGGCGGGGCAGGGGGATCCCCTATGAAAGGAGAAGTGCCTCCTTCCCTCCGCTAGAATAAGGACACCCTTGGGTAAGGTGGAAGTACCTGTTTAGCCACCCTCTCCACCCTCCCACGATCAGGGTCACGTGAGGCCATGGGTGCAGATGGTGCATGAATATTGAAGAGCAGCCGATATATAGTTGTAGGTTGTTGTCTCCAGTGTTACAACGGTAGGCAGAGGATCTCTGTTTGAAGACAAAGGCTACGGTCATCGACCAGTGTGGTCACTGCTAAGAAGGAAAGTAATTGTAAACTACATTATTTACAGATGTCAAGATACTCATGTTTCGTTTAATAGAGAATCAGAGAAACGACGTAAATCGGTGCTCCATAGTAACAGCCTCACCTGGTATGGGTAGTCATGTGCACCTGGTGATCCCAGACCTTCAGCAAATCCACGACAGTCGTAACCGTGTGAGATGGCGAAACATGACAGCCCATACTTATTGGCATAGACGTGATAATGATGTGGGTTTTTGTTTTCTAATCAACTCACAACCTACTTACTACAGGTGTTTATTACCTCACCCGTGTGCTTCCGGGGCCAATAATTGAAGCGGAAGATAGTAACACTGTAGAATACCATGCATGTAATAAGGAGATTTGTCCTGAAGCTGGCTTCTCATTCCTTAGAAAGCATTAGCTGCACAATGCAACTAGTTACTCGGGAAGGTTAACCCGGTCAATAGACACCTGCAGAAGTAGGATGTGTCGGCCTAAGGGCACAATTAAACAGGCACAATGCAATTACATCTTAAAAAAAACACTCCTGATGAACGCAGAAGAAAAAGAAGACAACCAGTTATAAAGTGGTCTACAAAGTTCTTGGTGTGTGTTGTTTAAGAGCCTATGCACTGTGGCAGATTAAAGACAGAAGAAAAGAAGACAGTCCTGTCCAGCTCACATTAATGACCGCAAACAAAAAAGTTACAATGAACTTCTTACCTGTAACTGCCTACTGCCTGTATTGGAGTCATTCGAGTGGAACTTTGAGTGACAACAATAATGAAGACGAACAAACCACAACACAGTAGGGTTTCATAAGAACACGAGGATAGAAGCATCGACACTTAATGTCAGCTCAACTTCTGTAATACCTCAGATGGCAAGGGATGATCTTGTTGGCGCCATCTCCCTCTCCATATAATCGTGTAGCTGTTTGTAGGTTTTTCTGACTTTTGACCTGCATTTTGACAGTTCTCGTTCTCCTTTTAGCGATACCCTCGATCGAGGACCTGTTAGGGGCTCCAATGTACACACTGCATCTCATCAATTCCTGGTATGCGAGAAGACTGCTCGTCAGACGCATTCACATATATCAACATACTGTTTTACACAACTTAGGTATATGTTGCTAGTCCCACATTGGTATACAACAATCGACACTAGATGGATGATGTATTCATTATTACACCACATGACATGTCTTTGTACCTATTTAAGCTGAATGGACCTGGGAGCCAAGGTCAATTTTAAACATCTGCCTCAGTGGGAATTTCAACAAATTAATACCGGACTGGCAGGCCTGCGCGGAAGCCACTGCACCACCTATCAAGTTCATATTGTAAAGAAAAGGGGGTAAGAGGAGTTAAAATCCAACGGTTATTATATTACCGTTAAAACAACGTTCCATCAAATGGACATGAACACTCTTTCTGTAGTCAGAGGCGGGCACATTAGCTCTGAGCAATGGTGTGTCCTCACTTTATTATGTTTTGTTCGTATGCCTAGTGTGGGGCAGAATTACCGATTATGACTATCCGATCCTCCCATGTGATATTTTAATTAAATTAATGTTACTTATATTATTATATGCTAGCCATCTGTTTAAGTATGACATATACGTATGTCCTTGTTCTCCTTTCCTTCTATTGTCTGGTTATTTGTCACCTAAGATGAATTCCTTTATGCCACCTCTTCTCTTGAAATGGCCCATAAGTTCTTGTGGTTTTTCCTCGTCGTATTTTGATGAGTGATATAGTAGTCGTGGACCAGTTGGCAATCACTGTCAAACTCATTTATTGCCAATATAAAACCTTGCGGTGTATGGCCGGGGGGTGGGGGGGGGGGTGTCTTGAGCCTGAGGAATTGAAGAGGCCTGGCTAGCGCAGTCGCCGCGAACTGTGCAGGTTAAAGTTAGAACCGCTCCGCCACTCGGCCAGCCGCATCCACTAAAGAAGAAACTTTGGCTTTAGAGCTTAAATGTTACAGGCAGTTTCTTAGAATATCGTAAATAAAGAAGAAGAAAAATACTGGCAATCTGCAATATGTGAACATGCAATGTCTGAGAAATGAAAATCTGTGACCACATTACATGTCACAGTGGCTTGGAGAGAACACTGATGGAAGGCATCTTTCCTGGAAGATGAGGCTGCGGTCAACCAGCACGAAGATGGACACAGACATACCTTGGACATCAGGGTGTACGGGACAGGAGACATAGTAAAGGATTTAGACACTTGTCGGTGGACCGTGATAAAGGTAACGTTCTGTAAAGAACCTGCAACAGAATAAGGATGATGATGTTACAGTAACACCTGCAACTGCCAACAGCGTTTGTTTTATTCTCTGTCGATGACTCCATGTTCTACATCGTTTCATTACCTACTGTGCAACATTCGCACCCATTTAATAGAACATGCGTCACATAATCATACGGTGTAAATAATGTGTATAATCTTTCCTTTGTACAGACGACCCCACTGGTGCCTCAGAGACCACAACAGGACGAAGAAAAGATCTTGCAATAAAATCAGGTTTGTATAATATAAACACGAACGCGTCATCATACTCACACGCCGTGTTGAGTTGAGTTGAGATAAGAACCGACATCACTGCACTCATGACATTCCCATATGTGCTCCGTCCCCTCTTTCAACAGTCAGCGAAGAGTCATAGTACTAATCGTTCCCATAGCTATCTGATTTAAAGTTCAGTGTATAGATTAATAGCCATACTGGCATCAGCATATGGTCAATGTGTGATCTGGAAACCACACGTTTTAACCTCATTAATATGAATGTCTGTGTAAACTCTGTGGATTTCCCTGTCGTAAGGTCTTTATGTGTCATATAGTATAGTCACATACACCACATGACCCTCCAACTGTCATTTGCAATATTGAAATGACTTATTCCAACTAACAAAATTGGATTATGATCAATAAATGAAAACACCAAACATGCTCGAGTAGACTGTGAGCTTGTGACTTTGATTGCGTTGCTAACAATAAACATCGTAAATACATATAAGTGCTAATAATAGCAATAACATAACAATGTAAACTGGTCATGTAAAGAATGACAAGAACACAACTTATTCTGACAGAAGTGATAAGTATAACAATCATCATCATGAGGCAGGTGCTATATAGGCTTCGCTGTCATCACGGACCGCCGAAAATTGTCTCGATCTCTAGCCAATTATCCCGCCTAAAACATTTGTTGTCTGCAGTATCTTGTGTCTATCTTCTTGCTGTTCGACCCCTGCCAGTCTTCTAGGAACCATGTCTTCCATAACGATTTATTTCCAAGCCACTGTGGCAATATTTATAGTCACATATGGTTAGTACTCGATACTGTATATGAGCCTGATTACTTCGTTGTTTCAATCAATCAATCATGTTCCATGCCGGAAAGCGTGGGCGGTCATGTTTCGCCATTTCACTCGATCACCAGAGTCGTGGATCAGCTCAGTGTTCCTGTCTCGTCCATGCCATGTGGCCAAGCCATCCAGGTATTTTCCTCTCGGTCTTCCTCTTGGTCTGTTCCCTTCGATCTTGCCAGCTGTCACTAAGTTCTCCAGTCCATTTCTTCTCATAACATGTCCAAAAAATTTTGACTGTCTACGTCTAATTTCTCTAATCAATCTACGATTCTCATTTGTCTCTTGTAGTACTTGGTCATTGGTTTTTCTATCTGTCCATGGTATTCTTTGCATTTTCCTCAGAAACCACATTTCTGCAGCCATCAGATGTTTTTCAGCTTGACTGCACATTGTCCAGGTTTCACATCCATACAAAAGAACAGGCTCTATGTATCCCCTCAACACTCTTTTTCTCGTTTCAATTGACATCATTTTATTGGTCAGAATGTTTTTCATTTTGCTAAAGGCTACTTCCGCAATGGCGATTCTTGTTCTAGGCTTCGCTGTCATAGTGACTCGTTGTTTCGTTGTTTAGATCTTATAAAATGTAGGTATTTTAATTCCTTCTTGGTCCATCGTATTCTAAGAGTTGTTTTGCAAGATTTACTCTCAATGTCCCACGTTTCTCCTACAGAGACTGCGAAATTATCCGGGACTAACTTTAATATTTTGCTATAGGAAAGATGCATGTTCTCCGAAACATTTACTTGAACTTGCTTACTGGTGATGTTCTATAGATTCTGTTCCAGCTCTGCATTGCTATGGTCAGCCGGCGTCTGACTTTAAATGAACTGTTCCTATTGTTATCGATTAATGACCCAAGATTATTCAACGTATGTGACTTTTCAGTCTCTTCATTATTTATTGTGACCCTGATTGGCATGCTGTTTTATCCCAGGAGAGTATTTTTGTTGCTTAAGTTCAGAAAATGTGTGTGATAATCACTGCTTTTCTTGACAGATAGAATCACCTCTTTTATTTCTTCAGCACTTTTTGAGGAGATGACCGTGTATCAGCATATCTAAGTTTAGGAATTGGATGTCAAACGTTGTTTTTGTCGTTTTAGTTCAAACAATGTGTGTGATAATCACTGTGTTTTTTTTTTCTTAACAGAGAGAATCTACTCTTTCATTTCTGTAGTACTATTTGAGAGGTTGAGCGTGTCATCTGCATATCTAAGTTCGGGAATTGGATTACAAATTACCTAATGGATCAAAGTTGTTTTTGGCGTCATCATTTTTGACATTTCTCATTACGTTTTCTGCATGTTTGTTGAATATATTTGTTTCCTTGGGGGGAGGGGGGAGGGAGAGGAGAAGGAGAGAATACAGCCATATCTTACTTCTAATACACCCCAAACCGGTGTTTGATGTTTCACTGCCTGCTCTGACTACCGCTTGTTGGTCATGATATTAGTGTGTCAAATATGGTGAATCCTCGATTCATTCATCATGAGCCATGCCGATAATCGTGGGCGGTCATGATTCGCCATCTCACTCGATCACCAGAGTCGTGGATCAACTCAGTGTTCTCATCTCGACCAAGCCACGTGACCAAGCCATCCTGGTATTTACTTCTCTGTCTTCCCATTGTTTTCTTCCCCTCGATCATACAAGTTGTCATCAAGTTCTCCAGTGTATTTCTTCTCATAACGTGACCAAAAAAAATTGACTGTCTACGTCTAATTTCTCTAATCAGTGTACGATTTTCATTAGTTTCTTGTAGCACTTGGTCATTGGTTTTTCTGTCTGTCCATGATATTCTTTGCATTTTCCCCAGAAACCACATTTCCACAGCCATCAGATGTTTTCCAGCTTGTCTGCTCATTGTCCATATAAATATATGATATCGCTCATAATATTCCACAACGTCTGATGCTAAACACAGTCGACCGTCTATTAAACAAGTATGAAGATCTACATTGTATTCTCTGCATCTCTCAGATGTGGTTCTCTTGTTGATGATATCGTCCTGGTTCATCTGCCTTGTTTAACACCTACCCTTACATCTTGTACTTTATGTTATAACTTAATTTCACACGATGTAATATACGGGAAAAGAAAACGGGGAAGACCAAGAGAGACCCTGCGTAGAACCATCATTAGAGAAGACTCATTCAATGGCCAAGTAAATATCCAAGATCTACAACAGGTAGCAGCGAACCGCCAAGCATGGAGAGTCAGGACTTCTGCCCTATGCGCCGCCTTAGGCTCAAGAAGAAAGACTAACTAACTAATATACGAGTAAATGGGAATATTCTCAAACAAGTGAATCGATACAATTATCCCGGAACAGTCATAACATCTGATGGGAGATGCCTTGAAGAGATTAGAACAAGAGTCGTCATGGCGTTTTTTCGATATCCTTTACAGGACATCGCTGTCAACACCAGCATTTTACCGCTGTCGTTGATTTCTTGGCAAGATGACGCTCAGTAGTTTGCCATTGCAAAGTGGCTGGCTCATATAGAACTTCACATAGAACCTGTGCTTTTCTATGGACGTGAAGCGTGGAAATGAGCAGACAAGCTGAAAAACATCTGATGGCTGTGTACATGTGGTTTCTGAGGAAAATGCAAAGAATACTATGGACAGACAGAAAAACTAATGACCAAGTCCTACAAGAAACAAATGAAAACTGTAAAATTATTAGAGAAATTAGATGTAGACAGTCACACGTCTTTGGTCAAGTTATGAGAAGAAATAAATTGGAGAACTTGGTGACAACTGGCAAGATCGAGGGGAAGAGAACAAGGGGAGTTCAAAGAAGTAGATACCTGCATGGCTTGGCCACATTGTATGGTTATGACAAGAATAGTGAGCTCTGGTGATCGAGTGAGATGGCAAAACATGACCGCCCACGCATAGCGGCATGGTACATAATGATGATGAGCTTAATTTCAGTTCTCTTCGTGATGATTTACAGCAGTATTTTTCTAGCATGACTTTTTAGTGCGGTGATTCGGTAATTTGACATGGTTTCTGCCCTACACATGTCTTTATTTCGACGTATCCGTTAGTTTGTTCCTCATGCAGAACTATGCATTCCATGTCCTCGTATGTTGCATTTGGTAAGTTGATGATAATCAAACGTCATGAGTAGTAGGAAGTTAGACACCATGACCGCCTGATATGAAGGTACATGACATTCCCTTACAAGACATCAATATTACATTGTTGATTAACAAAGAAAGGTAAAAAAAAACCAAGAGATTCGAAAGAAAGAATAAGAAATTGAAAAGAAACGAAAAATAAATTTAGTAATAATAAAAGATAATAATCGATATTAAACAAAAAGAGAAAGATATTAAGGCATAAAAATGGGAAACAAAAGACAAAAAGGCAGAAAGACATACAGAAAGACAACACATAACGAATGACATAACAAAATAAAAAAAGAAGCAAACAAAGAAGTAAACAAACAAACGTAGGAAGAAAGAAAGAAAGAAAGAAAGAAAGAAAGAAAGAAAGAAAGAAATAAAGAAAGAAAGAAAGAAAGAAAGAAAATAAATGAACGCACACAAAAAGTACACGACAAACATAAATAATCTATGATCCGATGAACACAAGGTAATAGTGGGATGCCCAGCAACATGCCCCTTCCCCGTATTTGTACACACATGCATCCCACCAATAAACATATCCAGTTAAGTGAACTATGTCTGTAAACAGCAGTTTCATCTGATCTTCCTTTGTACAACAAAGTTAAGCCGAAGCATTAACAATTGCTTAGTATACTCAACCATGTCCATCGCGGCTTTCCATAGATTTACTTGTCGGCTTAACGCATCTGTTCATGTGAAAATTAAGTGACTTTTCTGTTATAATAGAATTATATCTAGATATGACAAGACCTTTGCACACATACGCCATTATTGTGTCGCGTCTGAGCGTAAACTTGTTGAAATGATCGAATATTTATGGATCTTCGGCATTCTCCACGAAATAAATCCGTTCGATTCTACAAATAAGATGAGATTTATTTGATAATATAAAGTATTGTGGAAGGCGAAAAACTGGTGAACTGTTGCCATATCTCGCGCCATAAAACTATCACAACGCGTAATTGAAATGACGCATGAGTCAATTTATTACTTTTTCATACAAATGCCTTTTTGTTGTACTTTTGCCGCGTTTAACAAACCGACCGCATGTGCGTATTTTATAACACGACTGGTAAACAATTGCAACTGCAAACAACAAAAAATAAATCCATACACGGACAGCTGCACTCTCTTCTTATTCAAAAATGCAACACATTTCTAACACGGCTTAAACAGACAAATCGATGACAATACGCGAATAAAATATTCATAAATCAGATACCAGCTGAATTTCACTGTATCAGCTTGAGCGGTGACAACTACGAACAGATTCAAAGTATATTCAGTAATAAAGTGGAAAACGATGCGAAAAGATAGACAAAGTGTGGCTTACGTTTATCTTCACCGCGCCAATAAATCAAGACAATGAGGCCTGCAGTATAGAATATACGGTCTAGTGATAGGAGTTGAGTTTGAATAAAGATTATTCTTCAAAGCCATCGCATCAAGTAGCTCAGATCTTTTGTCTTTTTGTGGAAGCCAACGTGTTTTGGAGCAACTGGCGCACATGAACGCACATATGTTATCTCTCGGCTGTGAAGAGTCAAACACAACTGTCTGTTTTGATGAGCTAATTCATCACCGGTTTCATTTCGGAACTTGAAAGCAGTGTTATTAATTAACCGTTCATCTTCCTAGTCAAGGCAATCAATTCAAACCTACTGTTTATCCAACTCGTTCAGTATTATAATAAAACGGCAATGTTTCAGAACTGACTTGCCTAGATAGTTTCTTTCAACACCTAAAACAAAACGCCGTACAGAAAAAAAAAACGTGCATTAATATACATTATTGTTGTCAAAGCTTGTGGAAAAATATACGATATTACTTCTCCTGCTGTGTCCTTGTGTCTTTGTCTAATACGTGAATAATAATAGCAAAATAACAATACAAAAATGGCCGTGAAGTGGGCTAAGTTATGTTACTGCCTTTTTGTATTCGTGGATAGATTCTTTTCCTCGCCGCTCTTTGTTCCCAGACATTTCTGAACCATAATGGTAAAGGAAGTCCCAAGACAGACACTCACTATATTTTAAAGCATTACATAAAGCAGATAAGTAGCCATCCCCCATGCCTCGTCGCATGTTGTTCCCAGACAAATATAATTGGGTAGTAACTGGGCATTGATAGAAAAATCATAATCAAAATTATAAGACCACATAAATAATCTAAACAAAGATGTAGTATGGAACATGACATGACAATTAGCACAAGTAAAACAGAGGTAATGACTATAACAAAAGAAAAAAGTACAATAAACATTCATCTAGAAGAACACCCCCGAATCAAGTAAAGTGCTGCAAGGATCTAGGCAGTATAATATCATTAAATGGCAAATCAGTAGGCGAGATCGAAAATAGATGCAACAAGGCAAACCAATTCACTGGACATATGGCACCAATACTAAAGAAGAAACATTTATCAACAGCCACTAAGAAAGCACTCTACAACACAATCTTCCTACCAACTCTAGTGCTACCAATGACAAACCTGGACAACAGAAATGAGATTCCTAAGAAGAATACTCAATGTATCATGAAGAGAGAAAATCAGAAATGAAGAAATGAGGACTAAAGTTGGGATTACAGCAGCGCTAGATTTTATCAAAAAATAGCAGGTTAACAGTACACCCCAACAAGCAATGATGTACAGACCAGGCGGAAGCCTGGCTTTAACTGTTCGCCTGTCGGAGCTTCGAACCTAGACCAGGCCGTTACGTTGCATTTCATAGTACCAGGATAAGGCTTGTACCCTTCATTGCGCTCCTCAGTCCGAAGCCGTTGGCACAATGCGGGGTTTCGGGTTTGGTGAGCGCCGCCCATCATTCGGCGCTAACAGAAAGCACGTGGTATCGTGTACTGTCATACGTAGCTCAGTCATTAATATCTGACTTAGACATGACTAAGTGGTAAAAGTAACCTTTGACTAAAATCAATTAAAGTATACGTTCCTTCATACAACAAACATTAATAAAGAGGTTAAACAAAAAGCTTGTGTCAGGTCTTAGTCAGATATGACTGAGCTACCGTATAACAGTAGACGGTACTACCTGGTTTCTGTTAGCGCTGAACGTTGGGCGGCGCTTACCAAACCTGACACCCCACATTGTGCCAACGGCTTCGGGCGGAAGAGCGCAATTGGGAGGGTACAAGCCTTACCCTGGTGCGAGGAAATGCAAGCTAAAGACAAAATGTCATGGCAGGGCAGACCAGGCCCTAAGCCTTGGTTGGCGACTGGTCTAGGATCGAAGCTCCGACAGGCGGACAGTTAGAGCATTGCTTTGCTGATCCGGCAGCTTCTGCAGCTTGTCTTGTTCCAGATGTAGGGGTGTTACCTTTCCTCTGGAGTAAACTAGGCAGGCCGAGAGAGGGATCATGCTGCATGGGCAACACATGATCTCTATATTTTAGCCCAGGCTTTGTGCTATGGAGAGGCAATAACTCCATCCCTGGTCTTAACTGGTCTCGGAATCAAAGCGAGAGGCAACTGTTACGGGTTATAAGTCCTTGTCAGTTGGCGTAGACATGGGGCGCCACGCGTTGCCTCTGACGGTGGGAGACACCTATAGGTGTCACTGATCAGCTACCGCCCGCCTCAAGCTGGGCAGCCCCCAGCCAATTGGGTGCTGATCCGCCACAGCCTGCCTGCTTCAATGGGTGCTTGGGGCTAGGACAAAATCTGAATCGCAGGCTGTAAAACCAATGCACCAGGTACAAACAAAAATAAAAATAGAAACCTCAAGCTACGGCTTGCAACCTGGAACGTGAGAACCATGTGTCCAGGATTTTCCACTGACTTGACCAATATTGACGATGTGAGAAAAACGGCTGTGATTGATGCCGAACTCAATCGTCTAAACATTGATATTGCTGGCCTGCAGGAGACTCGCCTCGCTGAGGAAGGGTCACTCAGGGAAAACAACTACACCTTTTTCTGGAAGGGTAGAGGGCAGGCAGAAAAAAGGCAACACGGTGTGGGCTTTGCAGTGAAGAATTCGCTACTGGGAATGATTGAAATTCCAGCAGGAGGAAATGAAAGACTATTATCCCTGCGCTTGGCAACCTCTTGTGGGTTTGCCACCATTATTACTGCATATGCACCGACACTCGATTCCTCTGATGATGTGAAGGATTCGTTCTATGAGGAGTTAGACTCCGTGATCAAGGCAGTTCCAAAATCTGACTACATTTATATGCTCGGTGATTTCAATGCTCGTGTGGGCAAGGACTCGAGTTCATGGCCAGTGTGCCTTGGAAAATACAACATCGGTCGCATGAATGAAAATGGGCAAAGGCTGCTGGAGCATTGCACCAGTAATGACCTATGTATTACAAACTCCTTTTTTAAAACAAAAGAGATGCATAAGGTCACATGGAAACATCCAAGATCCGGCCATTGGCACCAGCTGGACTTCATCATCACACGGAGACAACATCTGAACCATATATCATTGACTCGTAGTTACCACAGTGCTGACTGTGATACGGATCATTCTTTGGTTGTTGCAAGGGTTAGACTGAGACCAAAGAGAATCTACACAGCTAAACACAAATCTAGCCTCAGGATTAATATTATTAACACTCATGATCCTGAAAAGTGCTTTCAGTTTCAACAGCAACTTGAAGACGCTTTCACTGATACACCAGAAAATTGTACAGTAAATGAAAAGTGGGGTCAAATTAAGGAAACTCTTTATAAAACTGCCGTAGGGGTTTACGGCACTGTGGATCATAAGAGGCAGGACTGGTTTGCGGCCAACAGCGAGACTCTGCAGCCCTTGATTGATAAGAAGAAGAAAGCTCTCTTAAGAAACAAGGAAAGACCAACGCGTAACACTCTGAGTGAGCTTAGGCAAGCTAGGAAGGATGTGCAAAAGGCTGCCAGGCAGTGTGCAAATGATTATTGGATCAAGTTGTGTGAGTCCATTCAAATCGCAAGTGATAAGGGAGACATAAGAAGCATGTATGAAGGAATAAAGAAAGCCTGCGGTCCAGTGATCAAAAGAAGTGCACCATTGAAAACCTTGACTGGAGAAATCATCACTGATAAGAAACAGCAGATGGACAGATGGGTAGAGCACTATTTGGAGCTTTACTCAAGTGAGACCAAACTAGCGGATGATGCCCTCAACGCCATAGAGGCTCTACCAACTCTTGACCACCTGGACACACTTCCCACCATAACAGAAGTTAAGTGTGCTATAAATGAACTTGCATCTGGCAAGGCTCCAGGTAAGGATGGGATTCCAATAGAGGTTATCAGGAGTGGGCAAGACACACTCACTATACAGATCCACCAGCTAATAGAGCTATGCTGGCGTGAAGGACAAGTCCCACAGGATTTCAAAGATTCAAGCATCATAACACTGTACAAGAACAAGGGCGATCGGAGCGACTGCAACAACTATAGGGGTATCTCACTTCTGTGTATTGTTGGAAAAGTATTTGCCAGAATTGTTCTGCGCAGACTTCAAGTCCTAGGAGATCAAGTCTACCCCGAATCACAGTGTGGCTTTCGACAGAACCGGTCTACCACTGATATGATATTCTCATTGCGACAAATGCAAGAAAAATGCCGTGAACAGAATCAACCACTGTTTATTGCCTTCATCGACCTCACAAAGGCATTTGATTTGGTCAGTCGTGAGGGTCTGTTCAAGGCACTAAAGAAGATTGGCTGCCCACCAACTCTTCTGTCCATTGTGGAATCGTTCCACACAGGCATGAAGGGTATAATCAAGTTTGATGGTGCAACTTCTGAAGAATTTGAAATCAAGAGTGGAGTTAAGCAAGGTTGTGTACTAGCTCCCACCCTCTTTGGAATATACTTTTCACTTCTACTGAAATATGCATTTCATGATCAGGATGGTGGTATATACATTCACTCACGCTCAGATGGCGGCCTCTACAATGCTCAGAGATTGAAGGCTAAGACCAAAATTAGGAGGGTACTGATCAGAGAGTTGCTTTTTGCAGATGATGCTGCAGTTACGACCCACTCTGAGGAAGAATTGCAATGTCTACTATCTGCATTCTCCAATGCTTGTTCTGAATTTGGTTTAACAATTAGCAAAAAGAAGACACAGATTATGTCACAAGGTGCACATGGGGTACCATCAATCTTTATTGACGACGCCGAACTAGAGATAGTAGACCATTTTACATATCTAGGATCAGTGGTAAATAGCAAATTATCCCTAGATCAGGAAATCAACATCCGGATTGGTAAGGCAGCAACAACAATGAACAGGTTAAGAAAAAGAGTCTGGGAGAACAGGAAGCTTACTGCCAAAACAAAAGTCCTTGTCTATCAAGCCTGTGTCCTTAGTACTCTTCTCTATGGCAGTGAAACCTGGACAACTTACTCACACCAAGAGAACAACTTAAACAGCTTTCATATGCGGTGTCTGCGAAGAATTCTTGGTATTAAGTGGCAAGACAAAATCACAAATACTGAAGTATTGGAAAGATCAGGTTGTGTGACAGTTTATTCCATGCTCAGTCTTCGTAGACTTAGATGGATAGGACATCTTAGGAGGATGGATGATGGTAGAATACCAAAGGATATCTTTTTTGGTGAATTACAGATGGGTAAGAGATCTCAGGGTCGGCCTCTACTACGATACAAAGATGTGTGTAAGCGGGACATGATTGATACAGGCATTGATAATGCACATTGGGAGCAAGTCGCTGCTGAACGTGTTGCATGGAGGGCAAATATCAGAAATGGAATAAAGTCAAAGGAGAAAATTATTGCAGAAAAGTCACACACCAAGCGTTTGAGACGTAAGATGGTGCATGATGGTGGAAATGACCACGTGTTCACATGCACCCACTGTGAACGGACATTTACAGCGCAAATTGGCCTTATCAGTCACACTCGCTACCGCCATAGTTAAAAGTTATGCCTTTTTAAAGCACAAACTATCGTCTGTCAAGACGGCAAGGTGCCAATGAAACAAAAAGCGCTCCGTTGTGTGTTTTTATCTTTTAATGTTGTTTTTTCTTTTAGCTTGTTCGTTGACAAAGACTTCGGCTGAAACGTTCACCTGTATCTCTCTCTCTATCTCTCTCGCTCTCTCGCTCTCTCTCTCTCTCTCTCTTTCTCTCTCTCTTTCTCTCTCTCTTTCTGTCTCTCTTTCTCTCTATCTTTTTCTCTCTCTCCCTCTCTTTCTCTCTCTCTCTTTCTCACTTTCTCTCTGTATCTCTCACGTTCTCTCTGTCTCTTTCTTTCTCTTTCTCTATCTTTCTTTTGCAATCTCTATCTCTCTCTTTCCCTCTTTCTATCTCTCTCTCTCTCTCTCTCTCTCTCTCTCTCTCTCTCTCTTTCTTTTTGTCACTATCTCCTTCTTCTTCTTCTTCTTCTTCTTCTTCTTCTTCTTCTTCTTCTTCTTCTTCTTCTTCTTCTTCTTCTTCTTCTTCTTCTTCTTCTTCTTCTTCTTCTTCTTCTTCTCTCTCTCTCTCTCTCTCTCTCTCTCTCTCTCTCTCTCTCTCTCTCTCTCTCTCTCTCTCTCTCTCTCTCTCTCTCTCTCTCTCTCAGTGTGTTTCCATTGGTCGAGATTCTGAGTGTGTTGTACACTATTCGCTTCTCGGTGGTTCAGCCTGCCTACAGTTCCGACGACTATCCGTTCCATTTCGCCCTCCGTAATTTTGTTCACAATTGCAGTCTTCTCGAAGATTACTGAGGGTCTTCGCTGAAGCTACGGACTTCCTGCTTTGTGCAACGCTTTCTGCAGCGTTCCCTTAGGAAAGATCCCGAGCCATATGGGATAAAACCCGGCGCAATGAAGACGATCCTTTCACCTTAAACGTTTATTTTGTGTTTGTTTACTGCAGCAACAGCTCGAGGTGCCGGAATCGTTTCCTACACGCGTCAGTTTGGACTTCAGAATTGACTTCCCGTTCAGAAAGCAATGGCAAACTACTGAACGTAAGATTGCCTGGAAAGTTGACATGAGGGGTGGTTTGATCGCAATGTCCAACAAAGGGCAGACAGTTACTAAAAGCCTTTCAGCAAATATGACAATTGAAAGCTGTAGTAGCAATTCCTGGGATTCCAATATGCCTCTCTCTAATGACGGCGCTGTCTCCCTGATATAGCATAAATACACATATCAACACACAACAATTTACACATACAAGCACAACCATATACATACCAACACAATATATAATCACACCAATAAATAACCATATACATACTCCAGCACTCAACCATATACACACCAACACACAACCATATACACACACAGACACACAACCTTATACATACACCAACACACAACCATATACACACCAATACACAAACATATACACACAAACACACAACCATATACACACACCTACACAAACCATATACACACCACCAACACACAACCATATGCACACACCAACACTCAACCATATACACACAAACACACAACCATACACACACCAACACACAACCATATACACACCAAAACACAACCATATATACACACAAACACACAACCATATACACACACCTACACAAACGATATATACACCACCAACACACAACCATATGCACACACCAACACTCAACCATATACACACAAACACACAACCATATACACACCAACACACAACTATATACACACCAACACACAACCATATATACACACAAACACACAACCATATACACACACCTACACACAACCATATGCACACACAACACTCAACCATATACACACCAACACACAACCATATACCTACACCAACACTAGCCATATCAACACACCAACACACAACCATCTACACTCACCAACACACAACCGTATACACACACCAAAACACAACCATATACACGCACCAACACACAACCATATACACACACCAACACACAACCATATACACACACCAACACACAACCATATACACACCAACATACAACTATATACACACACCACACACAACCATATACACACACCAACACACAACTATATACGCACACCGCACACAACCATATACACACACCAACACACAACCATATACACACACCAACACACAACCATCTACATACACCAACACACAACCATCTACACACACCAACACACAACCATACACACACACCAACACACAAATATATACACACACCACACACAACCATATACACACACCAACACACAAACATATACACACACCAACACACAACCATCTACACACACCAACACACAACCATCTACACACACCAACACACAAACATATACACACACCAACACACAAACATATACACACACCAACACATAACCATATATACACACCAATACACAACCATATAAACACACCAACACTGTATATATTGCATTAACTTTGTGTTGATTTCCATGGAATGGGAGGTAGGCGGTTCCGAAAGCAATGGCAAACATGTGAACAAAACATTTGCCAAGTAAATAACAAGCAGCCAATAATTACTGGTTTTAATTATTGCTTCCTGTAGAGGACAAGCAACTTACTAACTATGTATATATATATATATAAACACACACATACATACCAGAAATACACACAAATACACAAACAACTCAAAGACACACTACAAGCACACACATACATACACATGCAGTCATGTACGCATGTACAAATACCCAATCTTAACCACATCTTCAATTTGCACATACACGCACTCACTCTAAACAAAAAAAAAAAAACAATCACACAAAATATAAGCACACATCAAACTTTCAAACAAACTGTTATACAAAACCACCTCACACGCAATATCGGCTCGTCAATATTTCTGGCTCATCTTTAGCCTCCTTCCACAGAAAACATCACAACAGCAAGTGTTATGGGCACAATAAAAACGCATATCTGGGTTACAGAAAGCATTTCATTAATCGATTTGTGTTAAATATTATTAATATTTATGCAGAGTTCCAGCGTCATGTCCTTCTTTTTCCTGGTCCTCATCTGCTACCCGCAACCCGTGTCCCTTCGTTTTAAATATGACCTTGCTATTCTTTTCTAATTTTCTTTTTCCTTTCTTGTAATTTTGCCCAGTTTTGTTTTTAAAAGATTTGGCAATCAAGTCATTTTTTTTTCTGTACGCTTATCATGTTTCCGGTTGCCTGTTTGTGCTCGATCGATTTATGCCTGTCACATAATGTAAAATGTTTTAACATTTGATTTTACATACATTGATTACTGGTTCCTGGCCAAGGCTTGGTTTATTTGGGCGCCCTCTCCCTACACCCGTATCGCATAATTTTTAAATTTCCGGTATTTGATCGCGTGCACCCGCCCATTATTTCAAGTTGAAACAAAAACAAAGATGTGGCATGGTGTGTGCCGTTTCATTCACCAAATGGTGCCAGTGTGAAGTGATTGCTTTGTGAATCACGTTCTCAAGTTTACGATGTTTTGTAAAGTTATAGTAATAACATGTTGCATGTCCTTTGCAAGACTTTTCACTCAACACCAAATTGACTTCATAGTAAATTTTTACCTTCAGTAGTTTGCCATTGCCTTCTGAACGAGAAGTCAGCGTCTAAGTCAAACTTAAATGCAGGTGTAGAGTTTGAACGGCCTGCCTCGCCATCAGCGCATGGGAAGTTTAAGGGCGGTTGATTTTAATCTCTCGTTCACGTCCACGCTGTAGTATCCATCGCCATAAAGATTACGAGCTAGAAGTGACAGTGATACAGTGTTACATGTATTCTACATTACTGCACGGGACAAATTAGAATAAACATATGCTGGTGCAATTCAAGCTTCCTAAATGTACTTTCGTTGACGGGAAGGTAATCAGGCCATCAAATGCCTGAAGAAGTCAAATGTGTCGGCCGAAAGGTGCACACATCGCAGCTCTGCTGTAAACAGGCACAACGCAATTACGTCTAAAACAACATTCCGGACGAACGCAGAAGAAGGAGAAGAAATGTGCTTTCGAAATCTGTCTATACAGACATTTAGGAAGAATAACATCACAGAGGAAGGAAAAAACAACGAAGAAGTATTACAAAGTCAGGGATTTAAAACAAAATATCTGAGGTCAGCATGACCGAATGGATAAGAACGCTCGTTCTTTATACGTTTGGTGTGCTGATAACGAGGTAGTGGGTTCAATCCCTACACTGATAAGTTGGAGTAAAATGTTGTCTTCTGGTTATTGACTTAGTGACGTAAATTACAAGTATATTTGAAGTCGGAATGGGTTCGCTTGATGGTGAGGGACACTGGTAACAAGGAAAGTTAATTCACACTCACAATTCAGCCAAGTGAAACTAGAAGTACGGACTACGCTTGAATTAAAAGTGAGCACTAAGGAAACATAAATGTGTCGTTATTTCTTCCTCTTTTCACCCTTTATTCCTCCATTAGAACATAAGCCCACAAGGGACTCACCCGAATCCCTTCTTCCCTTAGATATCTCTTACAGCTCGGTCTTTATCATCCCCATATTATTCAATTCTGTTTCTGCTTCTCTTGTTCATGTGTTTTTATGATTATTATTCATGTCTGTTTTGCTTCTCTTATTTATGTGTTTTTATGTTTAATATTCAATTCTTTTTCTGCTTCTCTTGTTCATGTGTTTTTATGTTTATTATTCATGTCTGTTTTTGCTTCTTTTGTTCATGCGTTTTTATGTTTATTATTCATTTCTGTTTCTGCTTCTCTTGTTCATGTGTTTTTATGTTTATTATTCATTTCTTTTTCTATTTCTCTTGTTCATGAGTTATGTTTTCCTTAATTTATTCTGCCACGGGGATTCCAAACAAAGTACTTCATAGTTATCCTTTTCTCAGGGTTTTTCAATGTATGCCATTTCCAGCGCCAGTGTCTTGTCATCATAAATGAGTTTCCTGGTATATGTCTAGTTCGCTCTATGAGTTTCCTGGTATATGTCTAGTTCGCTCTTTGAGTTTCACATTGGTGGGTTGTCCATATCAATTTATTTTTTTTCTTTTCTATTTTGCACAATAGCCAACTAGTGAATGTTTGCGGATTATTTGTTATCTGTTTCGTTGTTCTCGTGTTTCTGATTCATAAAGTAGTTCCGATTTAACGCTGGAATTGAATATTCTAAGTTTGATCTTGTTTAATTTATTTTGACTCCTATAAACTTCTTTGTTCTATACAGCACCTCAGTAAGGTATCTGCTCCTATCACCCGTGTTTACAATGCTACCTAAATATGTGTATGATTCTATCTCTTGAAGTGAGGTTTCATCTAGGATATCAGGTTATCATATGTTTGATTTATTGTCATTATGGTTGTCTTTCCTCAATGCATTGTTAAACCTGATTGTTGTCACCTCCTATCAAGTGTTGTTAATTTATCTTGCATTTCATTTCGCGTGTGAAGCAGGAGGACGATGTCGTCAGCCAAATCCAGATCTTCGCGATGCTTTGTCAGAGAATTCCATTGAACTCCATTTCTGGCAGTGCTTGTTGTTGTCGTGATAATCCTGTTTATTATAACTAAGAATAGCGTCAAGTTAGTTGCATGTCGTTTCTATGGTATTGCAATTAACCCCAGCATTTTTGTCCCCTTGTGATTTAATAGGTAAGTTTACGTTTAGTAGATTACCATCGATTTCTGAACTACCGTTGATGGTGATCGAGTATTTGCATATGCAAATTGTGATATCGTAATAATATGCTCAAAGAATATACAGCATGGTATGAACAAAATTATTCCTCTATAATGTTTAAACTCCTGCAGGTTCCCTTTCTTAAGCAATTTCACCAGATATCATTCTCTCCAGTCTGATTGTATTTCTTCGGTCTCCCAAACTCTACCAAATAATTTGTGCAAATGGAGTTTGTATATTGGACTTAAGGATTTAATAGTTTATGCTAGGCTGCCATCTGGACCAACCGCTTCCCCATCTTAAGTAGTGTAAACGCTTTCTTATCTTTGTTTTTTTTTCGCTAGACAGTTGTTTTTAGTTGATATACAGCCCCAATTCAGCCGGCTGGATATCAGAAGAAACTGGTGTTTACAGAAGATCCTTCAAGTATTCAACCCATCTGTTCATTTGATCTTTAATGTTGATGAGCATGTTCCCTTTATGTTAAGTCCATTGGTTGATTATATTTTTCTTTTAATTCGCATATCTTTTTACAGGACATCGCTGTCAACATCAACATTTTCAGCTGATTGTTGATTTCTTGGCAAGATTACGCTCAGTGGTTTGCCATTGCTTTTTAAGCTGGCCGGCTCAGTTATCCCGCATGTCACCAGTGCGGGTAGAACCGCTTCCAATTCTCGCGCGCTGCGTTACCCTGCGTGGATAAACGGGATTAGGGAGAAAGTCGTGTAAACTCCTCGGCCAGAGAGACGGGCATGGTTGATTATATACTCCAACTAATTTCCTTGTGGAGCTATAAAGGTCTCTGAGGTGTCTCTTCGCGACTGCATACTATGCCTCTCATGCTAGGACATCTAAATAAAGTCGCTTAAATATCGACAGGGTCGACTTCATTGCACCAGGTTTTATCCCACATGGCTCGGTCTCTTCACGCAGCGCGGAAAGCGTCGCATAAAGCACGAACTCAGTAGCTCTAGCGACGACTCACAGTAATCTCCGACAAATTTAACTCGTGAACCGAAGGACGCGGCCCGGAATTGAACCTACAACCTTCGGAGCCCTAGTCAAACAGTTTGACCACTTCGCCACGGAGACTCCCTTAGGACATCTAAATATTATCTTTAATCCATCCTTATCTGCCTCTTATCTTCTTAACTTCTTGGGCTCTAAATTTAGCAGCTCTGGTCTCTGATTTTGCTAATAATTAAGTGCACATTTTTATATTTTTATTTCTTCTATTTTAATTGAAGGTTTCCAATGTTTTATGTTTTCATCCAATTCTTCCAAGGACTTCCATAGACGAATCGTCCCAAATTCCTTCAATCGGTTGCCAACTCTTGTTCAGTCCTCATCTACTAAGTGTTGTAACACCTGTTACTTATTAGAGACCGTCACCATACACTCTTCCTTATTTTCTTGGTTTTTGAGAAATCCTACATTATTCAATTCCAGGATTATAAAATGTCTTGAGTGTTAATTTATTTGTACTTAGCAGGTGATGGTCCGAATCTACATCTGCAATTTAAAGACTTTTTCATCGTGTACAGATGATATAAACTTATTGTTAATACAAGTATGGTCAATTTGGTTTTCTGTTTTGCAGTCAGGTCAGGCCCATGGCACTTTAAGGATTGTTTTGTGATAAAAAATACTCACATCTACGAATTATTGATTCACTACGCAAAAATGTGTAATTATTTTTCTGTCTTCATTCATTACCCCTAGTCATGCTCCGTGGCGAAGGTGTTGCGGACGCAATTCGTAATCTTGCATACCGCACAGATTTGGCAGCAGATCTCCTTGTGTTGGTTTTCATACAAAGCTATTAGTACCAGTCGTACCAGTGGCGTGCAGAGTTCTTTGATGCCCGGGGCCAACCCCTTGATTGAATGTCCCTAAATTGTTCTTTACATCATTCACTCCTCCTCCGACTGCACTGTGCTGCCCCTCTCCCTAACTGGATGTCCCCGTCCCTGCTGGATGCCCGGGGCCGTTGCACCCTCCGCGCCCTCCTCTGCACGCCACTGAGTCGTACAGAAAGCAATGGCAAACTATTTAACGTAAACTTAACTATATATTGCAAACAGCCAAAACATTGCTGGGATTGACTTCGACGTCCTGTAAAGTATATGCAACTAAGTCACTTTATCTCCTAGTCCATGTTTCACCATGACGTCTTCGTAACCAGTGTTATCCGATCTTATGTTGGCATTTAGGTCACCAATTAAAATATTGATATTTCTATTTCTTAGTCTGCCAATTATGCTTTGAAGTTTCATGTAAACTGTTTCTTTAACTGATTCCTCTATATCATTTGTTGGCGCATAACATTAGATAACACTCATGTTTATTTTCTTTTTTTTACAGTCTAAATATTGCTTTTATTATCCTAGAACTCACTGCTTCCCACTCTAATAATGTTCCGTTTGCCTCTTTGGATAAGATTAAAGCTTCACTTAAAATTTTCCTCTTCTTGGCCAGATGCATCACTGTTTCACCTGTGCTTAAATGCCGTGTGACTGTTCCCTTCCGCCTTGTTTCGCACAATCCTAAAAAATGCCAGTATTTAATATTTCATTTCTACTACCACATCTGCTTTCTTTCCTAATTCATACATAGTTTTAATATTCTATGTGCCAAATATTGGATGTTTTAGGTGACATAGATTTAATCAGCATCCCGAATTCCTTGCGGCTTTATTCCCCCGCAATACATCATTCTCCTCTATACGAGCTTCCTGCACTTTTGGTTGGCCGGTACATTTTTTTTCTTTATAGGACTTGCCCATAGTTGCTGAATTTGTTGTCTGTATTTTACTACATTGTGTGGTATCCCGCTCCAAGCCTAGACTTCATTATACGCTCCATAAGACACGCCTGATAGGATGCAATATTACTATTCTTTTCTTCCCTTGCGGGTCTCTGTAAAACAAACTGCACTATACTCTGTTATACCAAGATAGTAGTTACATCAGCACACGACCAGTCCTTCATAATAATATGCTAATCATAATATCATACTAATTACATTATGGCATTAATCATGCTAATCACGCAGCCGTACTATCATACTTTATGCTAATCACATTAATCACTCTGATCACAATAACACGTGAATCACAGTATTACACTAATTTCAGTAACACTAATTAAATTATGGAATAAATCACACTTATTGTGCAGTCGTACTATCAGACTATTATGTTAATCACAGCAATCACACTAACACAATAATCACAGTAACACACTAATTACAGTAGCACACTGATCAAACTAATCACACATTCGAATAAAGCACATTATAAAAGTAATCAGAATATCTCATTAATAACACAATACTGCACTAATCACACATTTAGACAAATCAATATGTCAGACGAATACACTATAAACATTATTTAGCACAAATGTTCACTAACACACTAATCACACACAATATCATGTTAATAACATTATAACGCTTACCACAATATTACACCATCGCACTAATTACACAATCACATTATAAAACTGATCACACCATCACACTAATTACACTATCAGAATGTCACATTAATCACATTATCACGCTTCTCACAATATAACACTGATTACATCATGACACATAAACACACGTACACACACGTACACACACGTAAAACACACGCACACACACACACTTACACACACACACACACACACACACTATCACATTATCACACTTATCACAATGAACACTATCACATTATCACGCTTATCACATTATAACAACGATTACACAATCACACTAATCATACTGGCACCCTATTAAACTATTGAGACTACCACACTAATCAAACTATAACATTCATCACAATATCACATTAACCACATTCATCACACTATAAACGTATTCACACTATCACACTATAATGCTTATCACAGTATAACGCTAATCACATAAATACAGAATCGTTGTGATTTTCAACAGTAACTCATCGTTACACACACAAAAAGTCTGTTTTTTTCCCGCGCTTGCTCGCTCTGAACTCAAGCTTATACACACTACTTCTAGTAGCACTGGACTGGATTTTGCGTGTGGGTTAGCGTTCCCCATTACCAGTATCCCTGGCCATTAGGCCAGAACCCACTCCAACTTCAGAGGTACGTGTAATTTCGTCCCCAAGTCAAGGACCAGAAGTCAACATTTTAGTCCAACTGTCAGGTGTTGGGATTGAACCTCTTACCTTAGCATCAACACGTCAGATGTTTTTAAGAAAACGCGTTCTTATCCATTCGATTATGATGCTGACCTCCCAGTAGTCTAGTAAATAAATAAATGGGCTTGGAATATTGTTTCATGGGAAATAATGCAAGATATACAACTTCATTTGACTGTGCCTCGTTTCTCTCCCCTTGTAACGTTTTGTTAAATATGTGAGTGCGATTATAAAGACGTCAGTTAAGTTATATTCATTACGTCATTTAATTTCCTTGTATAACCGTGGGTCAAATTTGTGTCATCAACGTACCTCATGACCATAATGTGCACTCGGCTCTTAAATAGTTAGTTAGTCGACAGATCATCCTCACTGCACATTGAACCATTCAATCCATAAGTGCTCAGATTCCCTCCTAAGTAAATCTTGCAGCGTGTAGCGGCCAACGACACCAGTTATATGTTGGTTTATAAATCTTCTTTGGCTTCCAGCACAGTGTTCTTGTTTGGCCACACCTCTTTTAACTTGCTGTTCTCGCATTCTAGCCATGGTTGTAGATTCACAGTCATCACTTGGTTCTCGGAAACGACTTACTTCTCGTAGAGCATTCAGTATATCACCCTGGTCCATGGTTCGTCCGCCCACAACAGTAACTTTACCTTCAAGCCTGTCAGCCTGCTCATTTCCTTGTACATCCGCTTACCATGGCATGAAAATAAAACAAATCTTTGCCAGTCGTGACCGCTCCAGAGACAACAACCACTGTCTTCGGACCCCCCCCCCCCCCCCCCTTTCCCCCCATCTCTATCTTCCTGAGCATACTCATTGAGTCACCAAGGAAACATACTCGGCACTTACATAGATACAGGACATTTTAATCATGATTCAAAAGCTCTGCATGATTCTTCTTAAAGTCCACGGTTTTTGGCTTTGATGTTCATGTCTGCCCACAGCCTTCGTTCTCGTGTAGTAACAATAATTTCTGATACCGATGTTCCTCGATGTCATCGTGACGAACTGTCCAGCATCTTTTCTCTTGGTCTCCCCCTCTTACACAGCCTCTCCTTTTCTCCATTTTTCCGTTGTCTAGACGCACACCAAATTTCCCCTTCTCATTACATGTCCAATAGAGTGTGGACTGTCTTCTTCTGATACGAATAATGATCACCTCTCTTTGATTAGTGTTGGAACTCTTCGCTGGTTGCTAAGGATGGGGACGGAGCGCTTATGGGAATGTCCCGAATGCTGTGATGTCGGTTCCTAAATCAATCAATCAATCAATCTCAAGATATCTTCAGTAGTATTTATATCTGTTCACAATGATCTCATGTTTCTATAACACCACATCTCCACATTTTCCACATAATTCCTTACTTGTCTGCTAATATTCCACGATTCGCTACCATACATTAGGGTTGGTTCGATGAAGGTCTTAAGAACTCTTTTCCTCAACTCAGTTGAACAAGTTTTATTGCAGACAGTATTCTAGTTGTGACGAGACGATCGATTAGAGAAGACTATGTAGACATAATTCCCTGCACTCAAACAGGACGACACTCCCGAAAAGAAATTGGCTCGTTAATAAGTGAAAAATCTAGGGAGTATGTTTGTTGCCGATAGATATGAGCCTTGGGCAATGGGCGAATAGCAAGAAAATAAGTTTTATTCTGAAGTTAGCAATATTGTACAGACGTTCGCACACTCTTGCTCGAGAGTAATAAAGTCACAAAGAAAATAACAACAATAGCAGGAGAAAGAGCATCTTCCAGACTCGTCCGCTCCAAACTCTCTCACACAGACAACACAATTCTTAAGAGGAATTTACGTCACATAGGTAAATTATATTGGTGATAGAGTATGACATTGTTTCTTCTGACTGGCTGGTATGAAATACACAACATTACTGAACTCTATATTAAAGTAGTATTGGAGACCGTCACAATGTTTGTGGCAACAGTGGGTCCTGTGTCATAGAGTGAGACAGTCACTATGTTTGTGGCACCATTAGTTCCTGTGGTCATAGAGTGAGACAGTCTACATGTTTGTGTCACGATTAGTTCCTGTGTCATAGAGTGAGACAGTCTCCATGTTTGTGTCACGATTAGTTCCTGTGTCATAGGGTGAGACAGTCACTATGTTTGTGTCACGATTAGTTCCTGTGTCATAGAGTGAGACAGTCTCCATGTTTGTGTCACGATTAGTTCCTGTGTCATAGAGTGAGACAGTCTCGATGTTTGTGTCACGATTAGTTCCTGTGTCATAGAGTGAGACAGTCACTATGTTTGTGGCACCATTAGTTCCTGTGGTCATAGAGTGAGACAGTCTACATGTTTGTGTCACGATTAGTTCCTGTGTCATAGAGTGAGACAGTCTACACGTTTGTGTCACGATTAGTTCCTGTGTCATAGAGTGAGACAGTCTCCATGTTTGTGTCACGATTAGTTCCTGTGTCATAGAGTGAGACAGTCACTATGTTTGTGGCACTAGTAGTTCCTGTGGTCATAGAGTGAGACAGTCTACACGTTTGTGTCACGATTAGTTCCTGTGTCATAGAGTGAGACAGTCTACACGTTTGTGTCACGATTAGTTCCTGTGTCATAGAGTGAGACAGTCTCAATGTTTGTGTACGATTAGTTCCTGTGTCATAGGGTGAGACAGTCTCCATGTTTGTGTCACGATTAGTTCCTGTGTCATAGAGTGAGACAGTCTCCATGTTTGTGTCACGATTAGTTCCTGTGTCATAGGGTGAGAGAGTCTCCATGTTTGTGTCACGATTAGTTCTTGTGTCATAGAGTGAGACAGTCTCCATGTTTGTGTCACGATTAGTTCCTGTGTCATAGAGTGAGACAGTCTACACGTTTGTGTCACGATTAGTTCCTGTGTCATAGAGTGAGACAGTCTCCATGTTTGTGTCACGATTAGTTCCTGTGTCATAGAGTGAGACAGTCACTATGTTTGTGGCACTAGTAGTTCCTGTGGTCATAGAGTGAGACAGTCTACACGTTTGTGTCACGATTAGTTCCTGTGTCATAGAGTGAGACAGTCTCCATGTTTGTGTCACGATTAGTTCCTGTGTCATAGAGTGAGACAGTCTCAATGTTTGTGTCACGATTAGTTCCTGTGTCATAGGGTGATACAGTCTCCATGTTTGTGTCACGATTAGTTCCTGTGTCATAGAGTGAGACAGTCTCCATGTTTGTGTCACGATTAGTTCCTGTGTCATAGGGTGAGACAGTCTCCATGTTTGTGTCACGATTAGTTCTTGTGTCATAGAGTGAGACAGTCTCCATGTTTGTGTCACGATTAGTTCCTGTGTCATAGAGTGAGACAGTCTCCATGTTTGTGTCACGATTAGTTCCTGTGTCATAGCGTGAGACAGTCTACACGTTTGTATCACGATTAGTTCTTGTGTCATAGAGTGAGACAGTCTCCATGTTTGTGTCACGATTAGTTCCTGTGTCATAGAGTGAGGCAGTCTCGATGTTTGTGTCACGATTAGTTCCTGTGTCATAGCGTGAGACAGTCACTATGTTTGTGGCACCATTAGTTCCTGTGGTCATAGAGTGAGACAGTCTACACGTTTGTGTCACGATTAGTTCCTGTGTCATAGAGTGAGACAGTCTCCATGTTTGTGGCACCATTAGTTCCTGTGTCATAGGGTGAGACAGTCTCCATGTTTGTGTCACGATTAGTTCCTGTGTCATAGAGTGAGACAGTCTCCATGTTTGTGTCACCATTAGTTCCCGTGTCATAGAGTGAGACAGTCTCCATGTTTGTGTCACGATTAGTTCCTGTGTCATAGAGTGAGACAGTCTCTATGTGTGTGGCACCATTGGTTCCTGTGTCATAGGGTGAAAATTTCTCTGTTTGTGGCACCATTGGGCCCTGTGTCAAAGGGCGAGACAGTCTCTATGTTTGTGGCAACATTGGTTTCTGTGTCATAGGGTGAAAAATTCTCTATGTTTGTGGCACCATTGGGCCCTGTGTCAAAGGGTGAGGCAGTCACCGTGTTTGTGACACCAGTGGGCTCTGTTATCAAATATTCAAGATCTCAAGTCTTCCTCTACGTTTCCAAAGTATATATGCCACAGCGCACATCCGACAGGGAACTATTGTTTTGAGTTAAATATGATTCAATGCATTTCGATTGATGTTGATGTTATTAAAGCCGTGGATTGCTATGTGCTTGAGTATTCTCCAATGACCTTTCATTTATTTACAAATGTAGTCCTGTCGGAGGTGATGGACTTGGGGTGTGACGTGAGCCTTCACATGAATAGGCCGGGGCATAATGATGTCGAGTAATTAGCAATCTTGTCACTTCTGTAGTGTTATCCTGTTTTCCCTCCATTTCACATCAGGGTATATGTTGTTTATTTATAAATATTTATGTATTTCTTTAAGTGTGTTATAACGAGAATGCCAGTCAAGATTTTATTATATTGCTAACCAGCTGATACGTTTTGTACTATGCCTTTTGTTGTTGTTGTGTGTTGCATATCCTTCACAGGGCGTCACATTCAACCTGTTTGTATTTGTTTAGCTGTTTGTGATTTCTTGGCAAGTTTACGTTCAATAGTTTGTCATTGCTTTTTGAACGACCGGCACTCATACCTAGGTACGAAAACCATCACAAGGTGGGTTTTTTTTTTCCCCAAATCGCACACGGCAGTGTTTTGAATTACTCTCGTAGTCATTATCCCCACAGTTTCATGCCTTTGTACGACTGGGGAAAAGAACATAACCAGAACCTGAACAGACAGGTTCGGTGAACAGAGTAATTTGTGTAATACCCCTTTTACAAATGATAAAAGAAATTACATTGATGGTTCACAAGGCAACAGTGAAGCACAATAACAATTCATTGGCACCTTCACGTCTTGCTTCAAAAGGCATAATAACTACAACCCATGGCGGTGGTGAATGTTACTGATAAGGCTGATTCACGCTGTAAATGTTCATCCATAGTGGGTGCATGTGAAAACATGGTCATTTCCACCACCATGCACCATCTTACGTCTTGCTTGCTCGGTGTATGACTTATCTGCAATAATTTTCTCCTTTATCTTTGTTCCATTTCGGATATTTGCCCTCCCCCCCCCCCCCCCCCCAAGCAACACGTTCAGCGGTGACTTGCTCCCAATGTGCATTATCAATGCCTGTATCAATCATATACCGCTTACATACATCTTTGTATGGTAGTAGAGGTCGACCCTGAGATCTCTTACCCATCTGTAATTCACCAAACAAGATGCCCTTTGGTATTCTACCATCATCCATCCTCCTAATGTGTCCATCCATATATGTCTACGAAGACGAAGCATGGAATAAACCGTCACACAAACTGATCTTTCGAATACTTCAGTATTTATGATTTTGTCTTGCCACTTAATACCAAGTATTCTTCGCAGATACCGCATTTGAAATGTGTTTAAACGTTTCTCTTGGTGTGAGTACGTTGTCCAGGACTCACTGCCATAAAGAAGAGTACTAAGGACACAGGCTTGATAGACAAGGACTTTTGTTTTGGCAGTAAGCTTCCTGTTCTTCCAGACTCTTTTTGTTAACCTGTTTATTGCTGTTGCTGCCTTACCAATCCGGATGTTGATTTCCTGATCTAGGGATAATTTTATATTTACCTCTGATCCTAGAAATGTAAAATGGTCTATATCTCTAGTTCGGCGTCGCCAATAAAGATTGATGGTACCCCATGTGCACCTTGTGACATAATCTGGGTGTGTGAGGATGTATGTGAGGGGTGTGGGGATGTATGTATAGGTTGGGGGATGGATGTGGCTGATGTGTATATGGATGGAATAGGTGTGTGGGTTGGGGGTGTGCGTGTGTGGGTCGGTGTTTATGGGTGAGGGTGAGGGAATGTGTGGTAAAGGTGTGTATGTGTGGATTGTGGAGTTGTATGGTTGGGTGGGAGAGGTGTGTTGGAGTATGAGATAAGTGTATGGGTGGGGAGATGTGTGCGGGTGGGGATGTGAGTGAGTGGGTGGGGGAGGTGTGGGATGTGTGGGTTTGTGGGGAATGTGTAGGTGGGTGCGGAGTTGAGTGGGTTGGTGGGTGGAGGGATGTGAGTATGGATGGGGCGTTGGGTTGTGAGAGATGTGTGGGAGGAGGGTGTATGTTTGGGTTGGAGTGTTTGCGTGGGTGTTTGTGGGTATTGGCGGATGGGGGGATATGTGGGTGTTTAGGTGGGGGATGTGTGTTTGCGTGCGAGATGTGTGTGTGTTAGTGGGGGAATGTGTGTCGGTGGGGGATGTGTGTGTGGTTGGTGGAATGTGTGGGTAGTTGTGAAATGTGTGGGTGGGCGGGGAAATGTGTGTGTGGATTGAAAGATGTGTGGGTATGGGTGGTTGATGTGTGAGTGGGTTAGGGATATGTGTGTGTTGGTGCGGGATGTGCGTGTGTCAGAGGTGTGTGTGTCTGGTTGGAGGGTGTGTGGGTGAGTGGAGCATGTTGTGTGGGTGAGCTAGAGTGGATTGGGGTATATGTGAGTGGGTGGAAAGATGCGTGTGGGTGAGTAAGTGATGTGTGTGTGGGTGGGTGCGAGATGTCTGCGTTGGTGGCGGCATCTGTGAGTGTGTGGAGGGATGAGTGGGGGATGTGTGGTGAGTAGGGGATGTGTGGTGTGTTGGGATTGTGTGGGTATGGGAGGGTGATGTGTGAGTAGGTGAGGGATATGTGGTGAGTTGGTGCAGGATGTGTGTGTGGGAGGGGGGGGGGTGTCAAATAACATGAGAATATGCATTGTTTATGCTTACAACATTCATTTGACAATGTTTTTTTTTGTCCTATGTGAATGCATCATGCACTGTTGATGAACGAAAGATGAGTGATTGGAGGGGCCCTATGTAAGGCGGGCCTACGCGCCAATTTGTTACCCTTTGAAAATAAAGTTCAATTAAATTCAATTCAATAATCTGTGTCTTCTTTTTGCTAATTGTTAAATCAAATTCAGAACAAGCATTGGAGAATGCAGATAGTAGACATTGTGATTCTTCTTCAGGGTGGGTTGTAACTGCAGCATCATCTGCAAAAAGCAACTCTCTGATCAGTACCCTCCTAGTTTTGGTCTTGACCTTCAATCTCTGAGCATTATAGAGTCCGCCATCCGAGCGCGAGTGAATGTATATACCACCATCCTGATCACGAAAGGCATATTTCAGTAGAAGTGAAAAGTATATTCCAAAGAGGGTGGGAGCTAGTACACAACCTTGTTTAACTATACTCTTGATTTCAACCTCTTCTGAATGTCGTGAATATAAGTCTCTCTACTATAGTGTCTTGAAGATATTACTTCTATAGTGTCGTCCCTGGAGTGAGGGGAATCAACACCCACATTTTTTCCCCAGTTTCAATATCACTATTCTGGAGATATCCACCAGACTCCGTCCACAACACTCCCTCAGCCCAAGGACACCTTCTTCTCACTCTTGCTCACCCCTGGATCATGCCCCCTCTCATTCTTCCCCAACATAACATACTTGACAACTCTAGCCTCAACAAATAAATACAAGAAATTTATTCAAGCTAAGAGTATATGTGGGAGAAGTGTGTGTGTGTATGTGCAATGTGTAGAATGTGTGTTCGCATACTCTAGGTGTATATGTAGACATTAGACCACGAAGCTCCGGATCACATTCAGATCATCATTGTACGAGTTACACCACATCATCACGGGTCAGTAAACAAAAACCTCACCACACGCCGTGTCCCTCTGGTGCGATGTTGACTCTCTCCGGTAGCCCCTTTGATAATCCAGATACCTGATCACCAATCACGAATTTAGTCCGATAATGATCCGGCAGTGATCATACACCCTGTTAATAAATGTCTACATGGTTCCGAACCATAAACCTTCCCTGCCTACTGAAAACCAGTAACACGGTTCCTGGGAATAAATGACTCATCCTTACAAGTCCTACCGTTTTCACTGTTACACTGTTCTCGTTCTTTGGATTTATTCTTATTAATATTTCACTCGTGGTGTGAAAATGTTACAACACTATAATGTTATGTCACTTGTAGTGTGATACTCAACTCTAATGTGATGTCACTTGCAGTGTGATACTCAACTCTAATGTGATGTCACTTGCAGTGTGATACTCAACACTTTAATGTTAGTTCACTTGTATTGTGATAATCAAACACGATATTGTTCTTACACGCGTGGTGTGACATCATAAATAATCAAACACGATATTGTTCTTACACCCGTGGTGATATCATAAACCCTTTTCTCATGGGCCACTGAACAGATCTCCTCGTACCAAGTTCTCCATGATAAAAACAATTCAGCATCTGTTCTTTGAAAACCCGAAGGGAACCCTATTAATTCCTAGCTCACAGTCCGAATTGAATCTCCAAAATGCCATGAAGGACACATGTTTTATTCTCCATTACTGATAGTAAACATGCGGGATTCTTTTCACTACGAGCACTGAGCTATTCAACACTTGAGCCTAGGTTAACTTTATTGTCCACTCCCGACAACAAGCTTGTTTTTATATATTCTGGGATTTACCTCGTGACGTCATTCTCCTGTCAACAACATGTGGCAACCAAATCATGGCGGCGTTTTCCCTTTTCATCTTGAGTCTGCTTTAAGGCAACGGGAAAGCTCTTTTCCCGTGTCTCCGCGGAATCATGATAGACCAGCGGCGCTTTTGATATGACGGGAAAGTGGCCTCTAGTTGCAAACAATTTGTAAGTTCGAATATAGCCTGCTTCTGTTGTTTCATCATCTATCGGGATTATCGTGGTTTCATGACACTGAAGTTGAACCATCAAACTTGATTATACCCTTCATACCTGTGTGGAACGATTCCACGCTGGACAGAAGAGTTGGTGGGCAGCCAATCTTCTTTAGTACCTTGAACAGGCCCTCACGACTGACTAAATCAAATGCCTTTGTGAGGTCGATGAAGGCAATATGCAGTGTTGATGCTGTTCACGGCATGTTTCTTGCATTTGTCGCAATGAGAATATCTTGTCAATGGTAAAACGGTTCTGTCGAAAGCCACACTGTTATCCGGGGTAGACTTGATTTCCTAGGACTTGAAGTCTTCAAGCAGAACAATTCTGGCAAATACTTTTCCAACAATACACAGAAGTGAGATACCCCTATAGTTGTTGCAGTCGCTCCTATCGCCCTTGTTCTTGTACAGTGTTATGATGCTTGAATCTTTGATATTCTCTATTAGCTGGTGGATCTGTAGCGTGCACATTTCTGATAAACTCTATTAGAATCCCATCCTTACCTGGAGCCTTTGCCAGATGCAAGTTCATTTATAGCACACTTAACTTCTGTTATGGTGGGAAGTGTGTCCAGGGGTGGTCAAGAGTTGGCAGGGTCTCTATAGCGTTGAGGGCATCATCCGCTAGTTTGGTCTCACTTGAGTAAAGCTGCAAATAGTGCTCTACCCATCTATCCATCTGCTGTTTCTTATCAGTGATGATTTTTCTAGTCAAGGTTTTCAATGGTGCACTTCTTTTGATCATTGGACCACAGGCTTTCTTTATCCCTTCATACATGCTACTGATATTTCCTTTATCACTTGCATTTTGAATGGACGCACATAAATTGATCCAATAGTCATTTGCACACTACCTGGCAGCCTGTTGCACATCCTCTTCAGCTTACTTCAGCTCACTGATAGTGTTATGCGTTGTTCTTTCCTTGTTTCTTAAGAGGGCTATCTTCTTGTTATCAATCAAGGGCTACAGTGTCTGGCTGTTTGCCCCAAACCACTCCTGCCTCTAATGATCCACAGTGCCGTAAACCCCTACCGTTGTTATATAAGGAGTTTCCTTTAGTTTACCCAACTTTTTACGTTCTGTAACATGTTTTGATGTATAAGTGAAAGCGACTTCAAGTTGCTGTTGGAACTCAAAGCACTTATCAGGATCGTGGGTGTTAATAATATTACTCCTGGGGCTATATTTGTGTTTAGATGTGTAGATTCTCTTTGGCTTCAGTCTAACCCTTGCAACAACCTAAGGATGATCCGTATCACAGTCAGCACCGTGGTAACTTCGAGTTAATGATATATGGTTCAGATGTTGTCTTTATGTGAGGATGAAGTCCAGCTGATGCTAATGGCCAGATCTTGGATGTTTCCACGTGACCTTATGCATCTCTTTTTTTTCATTTTTTTAAAGGAGTTTTTTAATACATAGGTCATTTCTAGTGCAATGCTCCAGCAGCCTTTGCCCATTATCATTCATGCGACCGATGTTGTATTTTCCAAGGCACACTGGCCATGAACTCGACTCCTTGCCCACACGAGCATTGAAATCACCGAGCATATAAATATAGTCAGATTTTGTTACAGCTTGATCACGGAGTCTAACTCCTCATAGAACGAATCCTTCACATCATCAGGGAAGTGAGTGTCGCTGCGTATGCAGTGATAATGGTGGCAAAACCACAAGAGGTTGCCAAGCGAAGGGATAATAGTCTTTCCTTACTTCCAGCTGGAATTTCAATCATTCCCAGTAGCGAATTCTTCACTGCAAAGCCAACACCATGTTGCCTTTTTTCTGCCTGCCCTCTACCCTTCCAAAAATAAGGTGCATTTGTTTTTCCTAAGTGACCTTTCCTCAGCGAAGCCAGTCTCCCGAAGGCCAGCAATATCAAAGTTAAGACGATTGAGTTTTGCATCAATCACAGCCATTTCTCTCATATCGTCAATATTCGTCAAGTCAGTGGGAAATCCTGGACACATGGTTCCTGCGTTCCAGGTTCCAATCCGTAGCTTGTGGTGTCAAATTTCTTTTTAGTAGTACCTGGTGCATTGGCTTTACAGCCTGCGATTCAGATTTTTTCCTAGCCCCAAGCACCCATTGAAGCAGGCAGGCTGTGGAGGATCAACACCCAATTGGCTGGGGGCTCCCCAGCTTGAGGGGGTGGGGGGGGCGGTAGCTGATCAGTGACACCTGTAGGTGTCTCCCACCGTCAGAGGCAACCTATGGCGCCCCATGTCTACGACAATTGACAAGGACTTATAGCCCGTAACTGCTTTCTCTCACTCTGATTCCGAGATCGGTTAAGATGGAGTTATACTTCTCCGTAGCACAAAGCCTGGGCTAAAATATAGAGACCATGTGTTGCCCATGTAGCATGATCCCTCTCTCGGCCTGTCTAGTTCACTCCAGAGGAAAGATAACAGCAATACACCTGGAACAATAACAATCATGTATAAATAAAAGCACTAACATAACTTATATATGCAAGTGTTGACCCGCATTGCGTTGGGTTTTGTAATCATGTTTTTGTAATTATGACCCAATTTGTGACCACAGCTCATGAGGCGTGCACCTGAAAGCAACAACATTTGGAGACAACAATATTTTTGAACACTATTCACTGACTACGCAATTGACACCATATACAAGAATAACGATACACACACAACATTCAGTTCACTTTCAAGCAGACATTTATGACGTCTCTATCGATAAATTTAATGAACATTGCTATTGGCCTACTGCATGCAGGCGAAAGTCAAAGTCAGGATACCAAACATCAAACCGTGCATCAGGGTACCATCAGTCGACAGTGGATGACCCATAGCGACAACAGCAACAGCTGATCGCTTTCTCAGAGACAGGTTTAGAATATCTTCCCCAACTGCCCAGTCATTGCTTGCAGGACGTCATGTTTCTGATCAAACTGTCCGGAATAGCCTGCATGACGCTGGACTTCAGGCACAACGACCTCACCGAGGACCTCTCCTTACGCGCCACCATCGCCAAAATCGTATTCTTTGGGCCAACCAGCCTCCCTGGACAGCTGACAATCAGTGGAGACATGTCTGGTTTAGTGACGAATCTTTCTTTTTGTTGCAGCGCCATGATGGACCGCGAGGAGTCTACCGTAGACGAAATAAAGTTTTGCCCACAATAGCGTTGATGAAGAGCCTCCGCACGGTGGTGCAGGTACAATTGTGTGGAGAATGGTCAGTTACAAGGGAAGTAGTCAATTGGTACACATTGTATATTTAATTAATATTATTACAGTATTTTCTTTATAAGGCTCTGGAGGACTTTTGCTATCTGGTCCCTTGCACAATTTGGAATTCTAATGGTTTGGAGAGAGCCAAAGAACTACTATGACGGCTGTTATTTCTGTGCTGTCAATAATAAGGGAATCAATGGGGGGAAAATGACAAAACACATAAATATCTAGATTTAGATTCTGCTAGACGACCTTTTCCACACGGAAATGACATACCAATTCCAACTTCCAGTCAGATTTCGGATTAACTGCTAGAAGATGAAACAGCATCGGCATGTTGAACGACAAGTGACATTGATAGCGAATTCGTAGATGATTTTATAGCTGCCCAACGCTTCGACCAGCATGAACTGAATGATCTAATCTTCATAACGTTTGGCTTCAAGAGTGAAAGAAAATAAATTACTGACTGCTGAAACAAAGATTACATTTTTTTTCGCAGCAGAGAGCAAGGTTTCCTTTTATTCATTTATACAGAAAATAACCTTGTGTTTTGTACTCCTGTAGGTGGTCTTGTAAACGAAATGGGTATAAGTTATACACCAGATGAGTGGCGAATTTTCATCGACAGCTCTAACAGAAGTTTGAAAGGTGTTCTGTGACACAATGGTAACAAATATGGCTCAAATCTAATTGCCCATTCTACTACAATGAAGAAGGATTATGCCACAATAAGCACAGTTCCGAAAGAAAAAAAAATTAAGTGTTTAGAACAGTGGTTCTCAACCTTTTTTGGCCCGTGACCCCCTTCACCATATTTTTAGGACGGCATTCCCCCCCCCCCCCCCCCCCCCCCCCCCCCCTCAACATATTTTTAGGACATCATTCCCCCCTCACAATATTTTTAGAACGTATCCCCCACCCCCCTTTTTGCATTTCCTCCCTAAAAATTTCCCCCTGCCCCTAAACAGTATACGTAATAACTGAAGCTAAATTTAATAGCACATACTAAAACAAGTCTAGACATCTACATAAAATGTGATTTGAGGATCTACTTACGTTATAAAATGAATTTCAGAAGGGTGATACGTACAGAACCGTAAAGTATGAAGGGAAAAACAATATCAAGTAATCGGTTTTTGTATTAACACAGTCTAGAAATAATCTTAATTCCCCCCATGGAAACCCTAAAATTCCCCCCTGGGGGTGGGGGGGGGGGGGAATTCCCCACCGGTTGAGAACCACTGATTTAGAACATAACTGGATGGTTTGTGTAGATCTTAAATGATGAACTTCTTGCTTGGACAGCAAAGGGGATTCACCAAATATTCATGCTTTATATATTTGTAGGATAGCAGGGCAAAACATACACACTGGACAAAGAAATAGTGGCTGTTGAGGGATTAATTTAAAGTTGGAGAAGAAAATATTGTCAACAAGCCTCTGATTGATAGAAAAAGAGTTCTACTGCCACCATTAATTATAAAGCTTGGCTTGATTAAGCAATTTGCTAAGGCACTGACCAAAGATGGTACCTATTTTAAATATTTATGCAGAAAGTCTTCGGAATTCAGCATAGAAAAACTTAAAGCTGGAACTTTTGACGGACCTCAAGTTAGAAAATTAATAAACGATCCAAATTTTATAGACTCGATGAACATAACAGAGTCCACAGGTTGGTCATCATTTGTTTTAGTTGTACAAAACTTTCTGAGTAACTTTAAAGCAGACAATTATTTTGAATTAGTTGAAAACATGATGTCGAGTTTTTGTAAGCGTAGATGCAACATGGGCATAAAATTGCACTACCTCCATAACTATTTAATTTCTTTCTTTAATTCTTGCGAATTTAGTGAGGAGCAAGTTGAAAGATTTCACAAGATATAAAAACAACGGAAGAGAGATACCAGGGAGTTTGGGATGCCCATATGATGGCAGATTACTGTTGGACCCTTAAGCATGACTGTCCGGGCAAATCACATTCCAGGAAGTCCTCGAAAAGAAGCTTTTTATGTGTTGACTACAGATAAAATAAATGCTTGTGATACAGTTTTTATATATGTTTGGTGTTCTATATGAAGACAATAAATGCACAGTAGTTACATATAATATGAATGCAGATTACATTCAAAATGCCACCAAAATGCCAAATGACACCTAATTCTAGGCTTGTACAGAACAATTTCCCTACTAAGAAAAAAAATCTGATTACATTTTTGGAATCAGCAACACACAATTACCAAGGAACAGCTATAAAATATAAGACAGCAAAATGTGAGTAGACCAGTTTATTTCATGTGAGAGAGTTTAGTTATAAGGGGATGGCACTTTTGTCAGTAAGTAAACATAATCGTGTATTCTTTGTTTACTTCCCTTTACCCGCTTAGCGAGTGAACGTTTTCATTCATTTCAAAATATCTTGCTAATAGCTAGCAACTTAGCAGCGGATATAGAACAGATAACAGCGCTCTAGCTTGTAAATTTGCGCTGATGACTGGGTAAGAAGGTTAACCCCTACACCGGTCAGTTGGACTTAAACGTTAGTTTCTCGTTCAGAAATCAATGGCAAACTCATCATCATCAAGTGCCGTGCCGGCTGGCGTAGGCGTTCATGGCTCTCCACAGATCTCGGTCTTTGGTTTTCTGGATCAACTCTGCTGCTGATATTCCTCCATGCCACCGTCTCAATCCATCCAGCATTTCTCTTGGTCTGCCTCTACCTCTCTTCCCCTCAATTTTTCCAGTTGTTACGATGTTCTCCAATGCGTCTCTTCTCATCTCGTGACCGAAGAAAGATGTTTGTCTCTGTCTTATTGTTGTATATAATGTTCTAGTTTCATTAGCCTGTTTCAGGCAGTCATCGTTAGTTACTCTGGCAGTCCAAGGAATTCGCAACATTCGTCTCAGGAACTACATCTTTGTTGCTTCTAATTTCTTCTTAATTTTTTCATTTACATTCCAAGATTCACTGCCATACAGCAAAACTGGTTCTACATAGCATTTCAGCACTCTCTTTCTTACATTCAGTGATAGTGACTTATTGCATAAGATACTCTTCATTTTCTGAAATGCAGCTTTTGCCTGCCCTATTCTGCTCCTAATCTCTGTTGTACATCTTCCATCTGATGTTATAAATGCCCCTAGGTATCTACAATTATCCACTTGGTTAAGGATTTTTCCTTCTATTTCTATGTCACATTTTGGTGTCACCATTTTCTTTGATACTACCATTGTTACTGTTTTCTTGATATTCAAGGAGAGTCCTTTCCTTGCACTCTCTGTTACTACAACATCTGGCAAACTACTGAATCCAAAACACAATTTTCCCTTATTTAATTTGAATAACGAAGACACAATCAATATATTGCACGCTATATTGCCAGGCATATTTCCCTGCATCTCGTCAGTGGTGTGCGAAAAATATCAGACAATAAATCGTGCAATCTATTGTATGTGTCTTCGTTATTCAAACTATTGTATGTTAAATTTCCTAAAAATCAAACAGGGGCTGATTGCAAAGTCCTGGAAACAATGTTGTAACAAGCAGAAGTTACCACACACACACACACACACACACACACACACACACACACACACACACACACATACACACAGACGCACATACAAGTGAACTTGAGAGCATGCAAACACACATACTCATAGAGATAGATGCAAACTCACTCTTACATTCACAAAAAAATCGATCACTATGTACCTACATATACTTGGCACTATAATACCGAGGCACATCATTCACGAATACACAATAATACTCATTCACATTTTTCACACACCACTACCGACGCACACTGGCATACACCGTTGACAGTAATCACTTCTAACACACCATATACAATCTCACACTGACACTGTTGACTCTCACACAACACCGACGCTGTTCATTTCCCACACACTACTGACAACCTGCACTGTCAAACACCACTGACATCGCATATTCACACACATCATTGATACCGCTCAGTTCTCACAACATAGTGACATCGTACTCTTACACACTCCACTGAAACAGTACACTTCACACACACACACACACACCCACACACACACCCACACACACACACACACACACACACACACACACCGCTAATAATGCACACACACACATCACTGACAACACATACACATCAATGACACTTTCCACTCTCTGTAAATTCTCACATAACACTATATCATACTCACATATACACCACTGACATCGTATAAACACACACACACACACACACACACACACACACACACACATACACACACACATATTTTACTCACATCGTTTACTTTAACACATTACTGATTCCGTAGAGTCACACACAATTATATACACTTCGTCACATAAAAACATGTTTCTATTTTACTCACACTGTCAGGCATAAACATTCGCATGTACGTGCCGACTCACACACTGATACGTGTAAATTAGTTATGCACATCCTCACACACCAGGTCCTCACACAGCAGGTCCTCACACACCAGGTCCTCCCATACCAGGTCCTACACACCAGGTCCTCACACACCAGGTCCTCACACAGCAGGTCCTCACACAGCAGGTCCTCACACACCAGGTCCTCACACACTAGGTCCTCACACAGCAGGTCCTCACACACCAGGTCCTCACACACCAGGCAATAAGATACAAGCATTCATAAGGACACGCATGTTTTGTTTAAATGTATGCTCTGTAGCGAAGGGGTTACGAATACAATTCGTAATCCTGCATACTGCGTTCGAAATACAGCTGCAGGCGATTTGGAAGCCGACCGTCTTGTGATGGTTTTCATACAATGGTTTGAGTGCCGGTCTTTCAGAAAGCAATGGCAACTATTGTGATGGTCACTAATGTTGTTGTTGTTGTTTTTTTTTTAATCATTATCACAAGAATACCCAGCATCATGACAAATACTATTAACATAATCCTTGTGGCCATTAGTATCATTCCATAATGGTATCACTTGTAACAATTATCGTTGTTATAACTATCAATACCATCATAACAAGTGCTAGATTGATCAAGGGTTAAATACAAGGAGCCTTAGATGTGATATGAAGTGTTTTCTGAAACTTCCACTTGATTCAATCATAAATTCGTGGTATGAGGGAATATTCGAAGGTTAGTATTTAAACACCCATTTCTCGATCGATGAACTATACGGATCTGAAATATGAGCTATAATAATCAAAATGCTCTAAATAATCTAAACTCTAAATGCCGAAAATAACTTGACTCCATTACAGTAGAGATGTTATTGTTGGCTGCAAAGAGTGAGCTAGACATACATTCTTGACGTATTGGGGAAAACTGATAACCAATGAGACATATACACACTCAAAAGAAGATATGATGTCATGGCTGGTCATGTGAGACATAGAGGGTCTATTGAAAATACTTGAGTGCTAAAACTAGCGGGTAAAAATAGAGGGCGTCCGAGATAAAGTTAGTTGCATATCCTTTACGAGAAGTAGCAGTCAACACCAAGATTTTTGGCTGTTTGTAATTTTTTGTCAAGTTTGCGTTCATCAGTTTGTCATTGCTTTTTGAACGACCATTATATGGAAACCAACGCTAGGCGGTCTGCTGTCTAATCGCCAGCAGAAGTTTTCCGAAGGCGGTAGGCGGGATTACGAATTGCATTCGTAAGCCCCGCTCCACACAGGCTTTATCAAAACACACACTTTATTCCCCTTGATTAGTAAGTTATTACAAACACGTTTGGCAAAGTTCTTCACTTGTAACACGGATGCATCAAAGTGTTATTTTATTTGCACAATAATGTGATGCCAAGTGATCAGTCTCTATCTCGATTTCTAATATTGAACTGCAAGAATTCTATAGCACTGATTGTGGTGTGTGCTCGCCGATTGTTAAGATTACTGATTCTAAACTTATCAGCTCGTAATAACATGCGTGATTCTCTGCCTGCATGTCTCATTCTGTTCCCCTTCTTCTATCTCAGACTATCCGTCAGTTTATTTCTACGTGACCCTTCGTAACTCTATGTCATCAGTGTCTCGTTGTCACATTTCAGCGTCTCCTGTTTCTAGTCCATCTCAGCTTCTCCTTTTCATCTCCTATCTCTAGGTACCTTCCTATATCTTACTGTCCCATCTCAGTTTCTCCTTTTCATCCCCGTGTTTCTATGTATTTTCCTATATCTTACTGTCCCATCTCAGTTTCTCCTTTTCATCCCCGTGTTTCTATGTATTTTCCTATATCTTACTGTCCCATCTCAGTTTCTCCTTTTCATCCCCGTGTTTCTATGTATTTTCCTATATCTTACTGTCCCATCTCAGTTTCTCCTTTTCATCCCCATGTTTCTATGTATTTTCCTATATCTTGCTGTCTCATCTCAGCTTCTCCTTTTCATCCCCGTGTTTCTATGTATTTTCCTATATCTTAATGTCCCATCTCAGTTTCTCCTTTTCATCCCCATGTTTCTATGTATTTTCCTATATATTAGTGTCCCATCTCAGTTTCTCCTTTTCATCCCCATGTTTCTATGTGTTTTCCTATATCTTACTGTCCCATCTCAGTTTCTCCTTTTCATCCCCATGTTTCTATGTTTTTTCCTATATCTTACTGTCCCATCTCAGTTTCTCCTTTTCATCCCCATGTTTCTATGTATTTTCCTATATCTTACTGTCCCATCTCAGTTTCTCCTTTTCATCCCCATGTTTCTATGTATTTTCCTATATATTACTGTCCCATCTCAGTTTCTCCTTTTCATCCCCATGTTTCTATGTATTTTCCTATATCTTACTGTCTCATCTCAGTTTCTCCTTTTCATCCCCATGTTTCTATGTATTTTCCTATATCTTACTGTCCCATCTCAGTTTCTCCTTTTCATCCCCATGTTTCTATGTTTTTTCCTATATCTTGCTGTCCCATTTCAGTTTCTCCTTTTCATCCCCATGTTTCTATGTATTTTCCTATATCTTACTGTCCCATCTCAGTTTCTCCTTTTCATCCCCATGTTTCTATGTATTTTCCTATATCTTACTGTCCCATCTCAGTTTCTCCTTTTCATCCCCATGTTTCTATGTATTTTCCTATATCTTACTGTCCCATCTCAGTTTCTCCTTTTCATCCCCATGTTTCTATGTATTTTCCTATATCTTACTGTCCCATCTCAGTTTCTCCTTTTCATCCCATGTTTCTATGTATTTTCCTATATCTTACTGTCCCATCTCAGTTTCTCCTTTTCATCCCCATGTTTCTATGTATTTTCCTATATCTTACTGTCCCATCTCAGTTTCTCCTTTCATCCCCATGTTTCTATGTATTTTCCTATATCTTACTGTCCCATCTCAGTTTCTCCTTTTCATCCCCATGTTTCTATGTATTTTCCTATATCTTACTGTCCCATCTCAGTTTCTCCTTTTCATCCCCGTGTCTCTAGATATCTTCCTATATATTGTCTCATCTCAGCTTCTCCTTTTCATCCCCGTGTTTCTATGTATTTTCCTATATCTTACTGTCCCATCTCAGTTTCTCCTTTTCATCTCCGTGTCTCAAGATATCTTCCTATATCTTGCTGTCACAACTCAGCGTCTGATTTTCTTACACCTCTGCGTCAGGTTCCCAATCTCAGCGTCTGATGTTCATCTCCATCTTTAACATCAAGATGTCTACCTTATATTGTTGCCACATCTCCGTGTTTCTGATCTTATTTATGTACTGGTCTTAGTTATTTCCCGAATACGTTTATTCTATATTGCTTACGCTTTAACTACGTTTTGGTTCCTTCTAGATAGAGATCGAACTGCTTTATCACCGCCGGCTTAGTTAATGATATTATAAACTGAAAGTGCAAATAGAAACCATTAAGATCTTTCCAGTGGTGTCTTATTTCATAATAAACCGCTTGTGTTGTGTCACACTTGAGTAAGATTATAATTGTCCCTAGTTGGTTGTTTACCATCAACCTGACTTCTGAAGTACAACTTCCTAGTATTTATTCTCTTAAGACGTATTTTCTATCACAAATAACAACTTGAAATGCACGCAGTTTCTCCGCGTACTCACCTCTCTTTGTTAGAGCTCACGTTAAAAATCGCAGTGGTACACTCAGTGACTTTCTAAGAATAATAAGCATATACTTCCCAATGTCAAAAGAAACTATAGAGAGTAAATGATACTGTTGTGATCTTCTGTTTCGTTTGCCTTTCATCTCTTTTTGATAAATAAGGCCTCAACCAACTTTCTTTTTGCAGTCCTTCCTTTTCATATCTCCTGAAATTCCCTCCATTTCCTCCCTATGTTTGTAACATTTTATCGTCCGCGCGCTTTAAACTGAAATCAGTCAAAACATGTACTACTATTTGTAGTAGAACTGGTCTGCTTTTGGCTTTTTCGGGATTAGCTTCCCATATTACCAGTGTCTCTTACCATCTGGTCAAACTCCCAGATTTACCCATATATGTCTCAAATACTTTTTGCCGTGTGCTTGTATGGTTCCTTCTATTTCTTTTGCCCTATGGTTTCTAGTGAAAGACTGTTTTAATTATTTTGTTATTAGGTTTTCTCAATATGTGTCGTTTACTCGCCAGTTTCTTGTCGTCAACTCCTGATTCTCTGGAATTGGTCAGTCATGATCAAGTCGTCATTAAATATGTCATCTAGGGACACGACTGTATTGGCGTGTGTTTATATGAAAAATCACACTTTATTCCCCTTCACTAGTGAGTAATTACCTGCTCCGTGGCGAATAAGTTACGGACGCAGTTCGTAATCCTGCAAACAACGTTCGAAACACAGCTGTGGACGATTTAATAGCAGACATCCTTGCGTTGTGTTTTGTTTTTTTATAAAACTGTATGAGTGCCGGTCTTTCAGGAAGCAATGGCAAACTTCTGAACGTAAATTTGGGAAGAGATCACAAACAGCAATAACAACAAAAATGGGGTTGACTTCTAGGTCCTGTAAGGGACATGCAACTAACTTTTTAACAGTAAGTAATTACAAACACGTCTGGCAGTTTATTGCTTGTAACAAGGATGTAAATTCTGCATTAGTAATTCTGTCATACCATTTAGTGCATACATCTTGAACAGACACCAGTTAGTGAAGTTTTATAGTTAATTGACATTCGTTTTAGTTGTTCTCTGTCCCTGATACATCACTGAGTAGTCATTTATCTTTAGAGTTAAATATTGTAAATTTGGTTAAAAGTTACTCACATATCCTTTAGAGGACATTTCAGTCAATACCAGCATATTTTGCTGTTGTGACCACTTGGCAAGTTTACGTTCAGTAGTTTGCCATGTTTGGTACTCGGTTTATTTTCTTTTGACTTTATTTAATTTCGAAGTGCTATGAAATCTCTTGCCATTAGCATTTTTATTTTACCATCTCTTTCTTCATTGTCAAAGGCTTTTTCATTATCCACAAATCCAATATGAAGCGCTTAGTACAGTTAAATGTTTTCTCTAATACTATGCGTAATGTGTCTATCTGATCACCGCAACATCTGTTTCTTAGACGTCTCTAAAATGTTTATCAATGCCATCTTGTAATCCCCCCCAGAAAGATTCTGCTCCATATTTTCTCATGAATTGACAGTTTCATAATGTCTTTATAATTGTCGCACTCCTGCTGGTACCCTTCCTTTGGCGTCTTCACGAGATATCTTTATTCCCCGCCTGCTGGTACCCGTCTACGATTTCAGTCTTTCGTGTTCTGGATCAACTCTGTTGATGGTATTCCTCCATGCCACCGCCTCAATCCATTCAGCATAATTTCTTTTATAGCTGTTCTAATTACTTCTATATAGAAAGAAAGAAATTCCACATTGTAATATACGGGTAAATCAGAAAATTCTTAAATAAGTAAATCAGTACAACTATCTCGGAGCAAACATAACATCTGATGGGAGGTGCCTTTAAGAGGTTAGATCAAGAACCTCTATGATGAAAGTAGCCTTTTGCAAGATGGAAAACATACTGATCAATAAAAAGATATCAATTGCAACGATAAAAAGAGTGATGAAGTGCTACATAGAAAATGTGTTTATTGCATGGATGTGAGACACGGACAATGAACAGACAAGCTGAAAAACACACATTGACAGTGTAAATATTGTTCCTAGAGGAAATTACAAAGAATACCACGGACAACAGAAAAACCAATGAATAAGTCTTAAACGATGCAAATGGAAATCGTAAAGTGATTAGCGAAATTAGACGTAGATAGTCCAATTTTATTGGAAACGTTATGAGAAGAAATAAGCTAGAGAACCTGGTGACAACTAGCAAGATTGAGGGAAAAAGAACAAAGGGAAAGTAGAGAAGTAAATATCTGGATAGCCTGGCCAGGTGGCATGGTCGAGATACGAACACGGAGCTGACCCACTACTCTGTTACCGTGTGAGATGTCGAAGCATGACCTCACACGCTTACAGCCATGGCACATAATGATGATGATCAGTACCTAATTTTTTTTATTAGTAGTAGTGGTGGCAAGTGAAAATTAAGGCCATAAGCTATATAACAAGCTGATAGAAGTAATGGTAATGTCAAATAAAACAGGTACAACAAAATAAAAGTAAATAATAGTTATCTGTTGCGAGATCAGAACCAAATGTTAGATTGCTCATGGGAATTTAAAATAGCAATGTGAAGCAAAGATGTTGCAATATATAAAATAAAGCACATAAATGAGAAATCTATTCTTTTCATTTTAATTTAGGAAACTGTTGATTAGTGTTGCATGTGTCCAATGTCAATATACTGAAGTAAATTAGTATTTACAAAGGAATGTTTAAGACTATATCAGTCTGCCATATACATATAGTGAGGCCGAGAGATTTGTAAGACGAAATTATAGAATCAATTAGAAATCAGTGCATCAAGAACACCAGAAAGATTATGCATAATTTCAACTACATCGAAAAGAACACGTAACAATCTTGATGCATATTGCCAACGTTAACGAAGAGAATAAGTAACAATCTTCAGACTCCGTATAGGACACAATATGCTGGAATACCACAATTTTAAATACGAGGGTAAGTTAATAAGTAAGACACAAATAGCTGTAGAAAAATAACTAACTATGATAACAACTTGAAACCAGTGAATATATGGTATATATACATTGTCCCTTTATTTCTCAACATAATTTCCACCAACAATGATGCACTTATCCCATCGTTTTTATCAGTCCTCCCAAACCGACTGCATAGAACTGCGTGCTTTGTTTTCATTTACTTGCCATCCCAAAGAACTGTGTGACTTACTTATTGACTCGCCCTCGTAACTTTTTTCTACCCAGCTATGCACCGCTTTACGGGAAATCCCTAGGAGCTTAGTCCACTGAAAACTCACCTTGGCTGGGAGACATTTCGTGAGTGACGCAGAAGTTGAATGTGAAGTGAAAACGTGGTTTAGAAAACAGAGCACGCATTTCTATGCAGCCGGTTTGGAAGGACTGATAAAACGATGGGATAAGTGCATCAATGTTGGTGGAAATTATGTTGAGAAATAAAGGGACAATGTATGTATAAAAATAAACTGGTTTCAAGTTGTTATCATATTTAGTTATTTTTCTACAGCCATTTGTGACTTACTTGTTAACTTACCCTCGTAACAACAGATAAGAGATAATGATGAATGTAACTGTGGAACTGTTAAAATGACCGCTAAAAGTTTTTTGCGGGAGTGTTCAACATACGCAGAACAGAGGAATCTATTTTGGCTCATAACCACTGAGTTTGAGGACAAACTCTATAGAGATGTCAACTAACTCAAGCTGACTGCTGCTTTCTTTGCATTTACTCACGGTGACGTCTAAAGGCTTACAAAGAAGAGGAAGAAAGTAAATAACACAAGCAAACAATTTATCACATTAACATGCATGTTATGACAGAAACATTGCAATGCCAGCCAACATGGTGTCTAATCGTTCTCTACACGAAGCTCAAACGGAGACAATTTTTTAATCATCGGAAGGTTTCCGTCGAACCGTTGCTCCTTTTGTCCTGACCACTCTTTCGTATTTATCTTGACGTGATCGAGGCACTTGTGTGTCCTAATGACCCAAGAATTATGACGAACCGTTGCTCCTTTTGTCGTGACCACTCTTCCGTGTCTACCTTGAGGTAATGTAGCACTTGTGTGTCCCAATGCTCCAAGAGCTATGACGAACCTTTTTATTCGTTACAATGAGCATAATGGTAATCGAAAAGACGCAGCTTATTTCTTGGGCTTTCATTTCACTGCCTTCTTGGTGAGCTTCTTGGGCTTTGCGGGAAGTCTACCATCAGCTGTCCTCGGGTTCCCAAAGTCATCATTTATCAAACGGTTGCCAGCTTGAATCTGTAAAAGTCAGTTTTACTGTGCCCTCCTTTCACATGTGGCCAGCTTCTTAGCCAAAGTGGTTTGTCCCCATTTCATGTAAATATCTGATTTCTCCCAGGCTTTCCTAACAGTTCATGTTCGGACAGAATGAGCAATACTAACACTAAACTCTGTAAGGTGGAGAGGTAGCGTTCAAACCCTGGCGCTTCATGCCAGAGCATGGCCATCAAGAATTGCCCTGTGTTGGTCAATAACATCGACTATGGCTAGGATTTGGTCTTTATCATCTCCGAACCGCAGCATAGCTACTGTCATGTCTCATCAGTCGAACAGGCCATCGTTAGCGACCACACAAAAAGACATAAACACTTATTGCTGTGCAAGTAAACGTGGAGCAGTACAAGACAGGACTCGAAAGAAATACTTATGTATAGTCGATGAATTGAGCCTGAGCTTCAACGAAACAATGCAACAAAACTCACTTTATGGTAATAACACCTGTGTCCTGGTATCCTTCTCGTATTGGTTTTGTCTGTTCTGTTGTAATCCGCCCACATAATGTATATGAATAGCAGCCAGCGCCAGGAGAGTTTTAAAAAAAAACAACAACGCTCTTTTGTCAAAGAAAATAAAATAAGAAAACAAAAACGCTTAATAACGGTAACGAGCCTTATGTTTCTTGTAAGCAACGGCAAAATAGGAAAATACATTTAGGATGAAATATTAATTGCTTCGTTTCTAAATGTCGGATCTGAAATATCAGCTCCCATATTCCGGAAGTGCTCTTTCTAACTCCCATGGTGAATTTTTCATACGCGTCGAATTAATGAAACGCTGCTTGCAAAGGTCAGAGACGAATAAAACGCAAATGTCAATTAATTTCTTTCTTTGTTTTATTTTCGCCAAATTGGGTTTTCCATATGCATGAAATTAAGCCATCAAGTGTTGCTAGTTATGATTCATGAGGGTCCCACAAAACCAAGCTATGAGGCCGAGAGACTGGCCGGGTGTATGTTCATAAATATTTCATATCTGCTGGGAAATTAATCCCGTCTCCCTTTCAGATCTCGAATTCCTACAGGGGGGAGAATTAGCTGGCTGCTCCCGTTTGTGCATCGTTCCAGCTTGATGTTGGTGAATGATATTGATTGCTCCTGCCTCCCGGACCCAACGCACGCAGTTGTCAAATAAACATGTATCTCTTTAGTGAGAAGACGAATGGTGCTACACGGATTTCGTCAGCGGGACAGAAAATTAGGTTTAGTTTAGCTTGGTTTAATTTTCAAGGACCACTTTAGAGCATCGAAGCAATCTTTACATGATTGGCTCGCCTTCTTTTATGTTACACAAGAAGGTGAACAGTCGAACAAAACAGAGTAGAAAAGGTGAGGGACTCAACATTGTATTAGATATTGGTACAGCGAATAAACATGATTTCTAATTGTACAATGTTGTCAGGGTGGAGATCGCATGGCCTACAGTTTATGTCGTTCATCTGCCAATGGATTTCTTATTTGTAATTTTAAAGAGACGCCAAAAATGAATACCACAATAAATAAGCAAGCTCTAGAACCGGTAACTCATTTCCAAATATCGGATGTTTAATAACTGATGCCTGAAGAAATAAAAATAACAAACATAAATAGAATAGAAGTGACGAAAATGCGTTTAATGACATGAAATGTATAGTTATAGTAACATTCAAGCAGATTAAAAAGTAACTTTATACTAGTAGTTGAAGCTGAAGAGGATGACGAAGAAGATACAGAAAAAGGAGAAGGAGGGGAATAATAATAATAATAATATAAAGAATAAAGAGGAGGAATAGGAGAATAATAATAATAATAATAATAATAATAATAATAATAATAATAATAATAATAATAAGAAGAAGAAGAAGAAGAAGAAGAAGAAGGAGAAGATGAAGAAGAAAGATTATAAACATGTCTCTCCTCCATCCCAGACCTGTTACCTACCATTTACTTTATTCTTGGGATGATAATATTATTTTTCACGGTCTTCAGCTTTATGTTATGTATGTGTGGGGTGCGTGTATATGTCTGTGTACACGTATATAATGTTTTGATGTTTTTTGTAATGTTTATGCTAGATATCATATTGCATATATTAAGTACATTTCAATTCAAAAGAAGCACATTTCCAACCTCTTGTGCTAACGGTAAGTCTAGACGCAATATAAAAACGACAAAATGCATACATAATTTAGTTCCACTCGCTACATAATTGTTTACCGATCTTGAAGTATTCATTTGGCCGAGGGAAGCAGCACTAGAATTGCATAGTATGCTACATTGTGAATGATCTCACACCATCATATTAACAACTACTATTGGGAATAGCATTCTGGAGAATATCTGAACTAACATTGAGTTGTGTTTGGTGGAGAACAAACAGTGCCAGACCAGGACATTGCCCCATTGACTGCATAATTAGTTGGAATTGTTAAGGGGATTATTTCTTGGCTTCAGAAAATGGGTACCGGTGTGAATTAATGCGTTGTCTAATGTCAGTTAAGAATCTAGCTAATTCTCGCCTTGTCACTGAAGGATGTGACCGCTGGGGCATCGATACAATGAAATAACCTATAATATTTTGCTGCTATTGCTGCTTCATCATCATCATCATCGTCATCATCATCATCATCATCATCATCATCATCATCATCATCATCATCATCATCATCATCATCATCATCATCATCATCGTCGCCATCGTCATCATCATCATCATCATCATCATCATCATCATCATCATCATCATCATCATCATCATCGTTATCATCATCGTTATCATCATCATCATCATCATCATCATCATCTTCTTCTTCTTCTTCTTCTTCTTCTTCTTCTTCTTCTTCTTCTTCTTCTTCTTCTTCTTCTTCTTCTTCTCGCTGTTCTCGTATTGTCTACATTTCTGCATAGGAAGAAAGATTCCTATGAATGTCTTTAATGTAAGTAAACTCTGACCGAGTCTCCCTACATCGTGATGCTGTGTGTTTATATTTGCCAATATTTAGTCAGTAATTGACGAATCACCTTATTGTCTTGCAGCGTGTAGATTTACATTAAGATAATCATGGAGATGCAAGACAGACAGTGTTACAAACTCATGACAGCCGCCCTTCTATGCTGCGATGGCACTGGATGATGATAATGACGATGATGAAGATGATGATGATGATGATAATTGTGGTGATGATTATGGTGATGATTATGGTGATGATGATGATTGTGGTGATGATTATGATCATGATGATGATGATTATGGTGGTGATGATGAAGTAATAGTGATGATGATGATGGTGGTGGTGATGATGATGTGATAGTGATACTGATGATCATGGTAATTATAGAGGTGATGATGATTATAGTGATGATGATTTGTTTTTTGCGCTCACTCGCTTTGAACTCAAGCGTAGTCCATACACTCTATTTATAGTTGTGATGGACTGAATTTTACGTGTGGATTAGCTTTCCCTATCAACAGTGTCCCTCGCCATCAGGCGAAACCACTCCAACTTCAGAGGTACTTGTAATTTACGTCCCCAAGTCAAGGACGACAGGCCATCATGTTAGTCCAGCCGTCCGGTGTAGGGCTTGAACCGTTTACCTCGGCATCAGCACAACGTTCTTACCCATTTGACCATATTGACCTGCAGTGATGATGATTATGATGGTGATGATGATGTGATGGTGATGATGGAGAGTATGGTGGTGATGAAGATTATGCTGGTGATTATAGTAATGATGATTATGATGATGATAACGACGACGATGTTAAGGACGATATGTACTAAGTATACATAAAACACATCATTATTCATTCATACGGGCCACTTGCTAACCGACTCATAATTCAATAAATCAATGACACTTCACGGCTGACATGTGCTGACATTTGAGCCTAAACTTCAAGTGTTGGTTTTCCACCCAGCCCTAGATCAATACTTCAGGGTCGATTAATGAGTTCGTCCATTTGAGGCCAGTACGAAACTTGACAGCATTGTTTGCTTTCTGTGACTATCTCAGACTTAACACAGTGCTGACTCTAAGCTGTGTTTGCTTCAGACCATCTGCTCGATTGCTGCCCTTAGCCTGGGTAGTTTTGTATTTGTTCAGTAGATTAATATTAAAGAGGAACAACAGTTTAACATTAAAGAACACACATATCTATTGTATGATAGTTTATTAGTGAAGCATATCTTACTTTTACAATAGTTTATATAATGAACAAGTATCTGCGACTGCGAAGCTGCAGATTTGTCCAGGCTGAGAGAACGTCACGCCAAAATGGGTGAAGATTAATATTGCATAGGAAACAACGGTTTGACATTAAAGAACACACATATCTGTTTTGTGTGATAGTTTAATAGCAAAGAACAAGCATAACTGATTTTTAATCTAGTGTACATGCAGAAAAAATATATGTTCTGTACAACAGCTTAATTTTAAAGAACAAATATTTATGTTTTATACAATAGTTTAATAATATAATAACAGTGTAAACACTTGGTAAATTTGAATAATGAAGATACAAACAATATAGTGCACAATGTATTGCCTGACATATTTCGCTGTATGTCGTTAGGTGCATCCTATAGAAACAAGTTCAACATTTTATGAAGCAGTGTAAGGAATAATTTAAACAGAAATAGACAAAACACGTTGTCATATGTTTCACTGTCACCATGGTAGTTTTAAAAAGGCAATATTTTACTGATGAGGTTGGTAAAATGGTTAAAACGATTCATATCACTCCATCCATCATGTACCATGCCGATAAACGTGGGCGATCATGTTTTGCCATCTCACTCGATCACCAAAGTCGATCTGATTATCGATGAGATTTTAGTACATGATATTCTTTGCATCTGTAAAGAAGGTAGTTTGCCATTGCTTTCCTTCCTAGTAGTGACCATACTGGTCGATGATCCTAGCCATTGTCTCCCAAAAGAATATATCCTCTGCCTACCGTCGTGAAGCTGGAGACCATACCCTACAACTATCTGTTGGCTGCTCTTCAACTTCATCCACCACCTGCACACTTTGCCTCACTGTAACCCTGATCGGGGAGCTAAACGGGTACTCTACCTTGCCCAAGGGTGTCCCGTAGGCTAGCGGAGGGAAGGGGACACCTTACCTCTCCTTTGATAGTGAATACCCCTGCCCAGCCATCCCTTTAATAACACTACTTCATTTTATATTGAACATTTTACTGCAATATGCCCCTGGCGAGATACAGCGAAATTTGCCAGGAAATAAATTCTTCGTTTCATCATTATTTACGTTTAATATTAAAGAACAAACATATCTGATTTGAACGATATTTTAATATTAAAGAGAAGACATAATTGTTTGGAAAATAGTTTAATATTTAATCACATACATATCTTATTTATACATGAGTTTATACATTTTTAAAAACATACATGTTTTCTACAAATGCTTGGTGTTAAAGAAATAATACGTATATTTTGTACAATCATCATCATCATGTGCCATTCCGAAAAGCATGGGCGGTCATGTTTCGCCATCTCACTCGATCACCAGTGTTTCTGTCTCGACCATGCTACGTGGCTAAGCCATCCTGGTATTTATTTCTCTGCCTTCCCCGTGTTCTCTTCCCCTCGATCTTACCAGTTGTCACCAAGTTCTCAAATTCATTTCTTCTTGTGAGGTGTAAAATACTTAGATTAGGATATTTATAAGTGTATCCCGGTTGGGATGTGTTCATATCCGTTATAGCCTACTTCAGGAAGCCTGGAATTTGGCTCGTTACCGCCACGCGAAGACACCTACAGATAAAGCAAGTATCTTACACGAATATTATAAATCTTAACTCCGCCGGTCTCCCTGGCCTAGGAGTTTACGTCTTTCTCCGTAACCCCGTATTCTCTCGTGAGTAACGTGATGTGCGCGAGAAACGGTAGCGGTTCTCGCCGAGTCGGTAACTTACGGGGTATGTGAGCCGGTCGCTCAGAAAGCAATGGCAAACTACTGAGCGTGGTCTTGCCTAAGTAAATCAACAACAGCTGAAAGATGCTGGTGTTGACTAGCGATGTCATGTAAGGGATATGCAACAACAAAATTAAAAAAACTCCTTTTTACAGTGTGGAGACCACGGAAGTTTACCACTATCCTCACAGAAGATGCAGTCCTCTATATTGAAAAGGACTAGTGTGTGTCTATCCACCCTCATGGGGTCTCCAGTAGTTTATATTCACATAAGGTATCTGCTGAACATATTATGTGTGAACTGAACAATACACTGTAGCACATGATATCCAATGTGTGAACAGAACATACACCGTCACCACAGAACATTCACTGTGTGAGCAGAACATACACTATTATCACAGAACATTCATCAATAAATCACCCAGAAGCTGATTTAATACATAATGTGTAATATGAAATCAAATTTTGGAGTGCAAGTCATTCTATGAAAAAACAAAAAGCATTCAGATCCACACTGATCATCAGTGGTTGTGAAAACATATTCGTAACACCCTGATCATACAAGATACAACCATACAATATCTAGACATAGATGTAGTCGCTAAATTACTAAGATTGCCTATTTATCTCCTGTGTCGCTGCTACAAGGCATGGCGATTCATCTTAGTGTCTACCTTCTGACTGGAGTTGTTACGTGTTTTAAAACCTCTGGATGAAGGTCCCTCCCTTGGGTCCATTTCCTGTGTAGAGTGGGGTACTGGTAAGGGTCTACTGACAAGCTCCACCAACGTAGGGTTCTCACTTGTTAATATCTTAGAGGATGGGGGATGGTAAGGGATGCAGGAAACATGCTGAAATAAAACTTGAGCTGGTAGGATATGGATATGGTCACAATACCTATACTGCTCTCAGCAAGCAGGTCTGCATCACCAGCATTCACTTTGGTAGGTTCATATTTACACCGCCCATCTGAGTTCAAACAAAATTACAAACTACACAAGCATTTGAGTCAAAATCATATGTCATTATAATTTAAAACATGAAAAGGGGGAACAGAAATTGGAATAGGAAGGAGGGGGGGGGGGGGGTCCCTCAATGGTGAGATCACTAAACTCTTCTCTATAAATGGGATTCCTTCCTCCATCTGATGGAGTGTCGTCATGATGTGATCACCTCTTAATGAAACAAGGCTGGTAAGACCAGATAAGGTCATAAGATGAGACCAAGTGTTGTGACAAAGTCCTCAGGATGTAATCATGGTAAGTTGAGTCAAAGTCATCAATGTTGTGACATGGTTGTGTTGTGATAAAGGTAGGTTGAGACAAAGGCGTGATGTGAGGTAAGTAGGTTGAGATAGATACATATTGTGACACTGCCTGGTAAGTCAGATTTATGTTGAGACTGATGGATATTAAGGTAAGGTTTGTTGGGATACAGGCAGGTTGAGATAAAGTCACCATTATAACATCTCAACTTCCTATAGTCTGTAATGCAAGACCAGCCTTAATTCCTCTGGAGTTAAATTTAGTTCTCAAGTGCCCTCTCCCCATCATCATTATTAACACGTGTGCCTTTTCATATCAGGGGGAAAATTCGAAACCTTTCCTCCCATCACAAAAGAAATGACCATGAGCCAACATTAAATATGCAACATTCACAAATGCAAACATATTAAGTAATTCATGAAATTATGCTAGAACCTTTAGATATATATGTATTCAGCATAAGCACTGGTTCGAATACAAATGCAGATTGACCCTCCCAGCTTTCTCCTCTGAGCAAGGGATTTTAGGACTACGTTTTCAAATTAACTCATCAATGCAAGTAATTGTCGTGCACAAAATTCAGAACTAGGCAGCTTTATGGCCATTTTTTAGAACACAATTGGCAGGCCCCTGATTATAATAATCACCCAGTCATCAGGAACATTTGTGTGAGGTTGGCGGTCCGTGCAACGTCTGGCAAACATTTAGGTATATGGTGCTACTATCGTTCCTTATTAATTAGCATTAATTCTCATGACAAGATTACGGCGAATTCACAAAGCATATACATGAAAATTGTGAACAGAATCGTATAATATACATTCATAAAGATGTAAGTCTGTGTACAAGGGTGTCAAGAGGTACACTCTTAGCAAAATTTTCTCTGCAGAAGCCACAATGCCTAGGATATGCATTTAAAAAGTGCATTTCCCACTGCATAGAGACAATTGTTTATATATAGATGCATTTAGTATGCAACAGCATTCTGCAGCGAATGGCGATAGAATGGGTAGCAGACAGGTGTTAACATGGCAAGTGCAGCGATGAAAAGAACATTGCGCATGGCGACATTTCTCTCCCAACCAAGAGCATTGATTTTGATCATGTTTAGGAAGCTTAACATTACATTTACATCAATATACACATCAACAGCAGTGTTACCTTAACATCCTGGATCGTGTTAACACATATTCAGGGTCAAGCTTACCTGCAGGGGCCCAGAACACCGGATACTTTCACATGCTAACAAAACATGTTAGTGGCCATCTCACAGGTTTTACGTGGAATGACTGGTATTTCACCGCAAATTCTGGCCAGCAATTCTAGCTGGTACCTCCTGTTTTGTTTGAGCCAATCATTTCTCGTCTTTTCAAATCGTCCACTTAATTTGAAACGGCTGATGAAATTGTATCGTCTATGGTTCTCTATTCTGGTCAGTGTGTTGATTCTCGGAGGATGTGAGTTGACTGGGAAATATATCACACTTCTCATAACTGTGACTAAAATGGTTTGACTGTCTACGTTTAATTTCTCTAATCAATTTACTATTTTCATTTGTTTCCTATAGTACTTGGTCATTGGTTTTTCTGTCTGTCCATGGTATTCTTTGCATTTTCCTCATAAACTACATTTCCACAGCCATCGAATGTTTTTCAGCTTTTTTGCTCATTGTCCACGCTTCACATCCATACAATATCACACTTTCTATGTAGCATCTCAACACCCTTTTTCTCGCTGCAAATGACATCTTTTTATTGGTTAGTATGTTTTCCAACTTGCAAAAGGCTACCTTCACCATGGCGATTCTTGTTCTAATCTCTTCAAGACATCTCGCATCAGATGTTACGACTGCTTTGAGATAATTGTACTGATTCCTTGCCTAAGAATATTTCCATTTACTTGTATATTACATTGTTGTGTTCCTCCTTCCAAGTGACGACCATAATCTGTGTCTTCTTACAATTAAACTCTAACCCTAGTTGTTCACTGTGTGCAACAACAGCATCTACTAAATGTTGCAGAACCATCTCATTGTCTGCAATCAAAACTGTATCATCTGCATATGATTTTCTATGATATTGCAATACATGATTTTGTCATCTGTAAAGAAGGTGGTTTGCCATTGCTTTCCTTCTTAGCAGTGACCATACTGGTCGATGATCGTATCCATTGTATCCCCCCTCCCCCCCCCCCCCCCCAAAATCCTCTGCCTACCGTCGCGTAGTTGGAGACCATAACCTACAACTATGTGTCGAGTGCTCTTCAACTTCATCCACCACGTTTACGTTACCCTGATCGGGGGAGGGGGGGGGGATGCTAAGCGGTTACTCCACCTTACCCAGAGTGTCCAGTATGCTAGCGGAGGGAAGGAGGTGCCTTACCCCTCCTTTGATAGGAGATACCCCTACCCGACCACCCAGATAAGATAGAATGTAGTGGTAAATGGCCGGTAAATGTTAACTGAAGTTGGCAGATACTGGGACTTACACGTTTGGCATCATACAACGAGTAATAAGCCATGCACTATGACAGAATGGACGGGCGCTGTAGCGAAGTTGATAACGAAGCTGCTCCGGTAATATCATGAGCACGGTCGGACGCGGGTTCGACGCCTGAGTTCGTCGCTTGCCAAAGTGAGGGCAGGTTTGGCCACCTAATCCTCCTTGCTCTCAGGCCACTACAAAATGTAATGGCGTTATTAAACCATTGCAGGAAACTGCTTCGCTTGGGATGTTTTAACGATTGCGTGATTTATATAAAGGATATAAGCATATGACAAAGTGGTTCGTATAATCAAAGATACAGAAACGAATACATGTGTAATGCATCATATGGAAAACACAGAGTTAGACCCCTCATAGAAACACGATAAACTAACATGCTGGGTGAGTACGTAATTGGACACACGCATGACAGAATGTGGTGTTTATTGCGGCAATCACATATGACAGCATGATGGGGATAATGAAATATGCACAATAAACAGAATAATGCTGGTACATGCACATAAGCGAAATATTATGCACGTTAAAACGTTATCTTAAGGTGGTACTTTTAAAAGGCCATCAAATTAATACAGTTAAAAAGTGCCCTGGTTAAATACTACTGCTATATTTTGTGTGTGTCTGAGCCATTCAATACTTATAAATTATTTTTGTAACTACTTTCGTGTCTGTATGTGTATGTGAATGTCTGCGTGCCAGCTTGTGCGTTTTCACGCCTCCCTGCGCGTGCGCGTTCGTGCTCGCGTTACTATCTGTCAAATTGTAGCCTGTCTGCCAGTATGCGTGTGTGTGAGTGTGTGTGTATGTGCATGTCTGCGTGCCAGCTTGTGCGTTTTCACGCCTCCCTGCGCGTGCGCGTTCGTGCTCTCGTGACTATCTGTCCAACTTGTAGCCTGTCTGCCAGTATGCGTGTGTGTGTGTGTGTGTGTGTGTGTGTAGGCGTCAGTGTGTATTCAGGTGTGCCTCGACGTGTCTCTGTATGATGTTTAGGTATTTGTGTGTGTGCGCGTGTGTGTGCATATGTCAACGTATCCACGTGAACACCTGAATGCCTACCTGCTTGCCTACTAGTATGTCTGCCTGCGTGTGTGTTAGAGTGCCTATATACTTGCCTGCCTACCTGCGTGCGTGTTAGAGTGCCTCTATACCTGCCTGCCTACATGCGCGCGTGTTAGAGTGCCTGTATACCTATTAGTGTTATTGCGAGATCGTATGTATGTGTGTATGATTGTTTGTGTATATGTGCGTGTGTGTGTGTGCTGTTTTTTTTCCTAATGTTAGTATTGTCAGATCATTCTTTCTAGGCTAGTCTGAAGAGTATATCCATATCGCTCTTCCATTAGAAGATTATTGTACATAATGAACAATATGGCTGTGCTCATTGTTTCAGCCGTTGTGTTGACTGTTTAATGGTCTTAATTTATACTCGTAGCTAACTCATGGCAGATGATTCATAGGAAGGGTACAATGCAAGACGAATGTGCGTACGCAAAACTTAACCCTTTCCCGTGTAAGCTTATTCGTTATCTGATATGTTATTACGTATGGCATTATGCTACGTGTAATAAGGCAAACGCTGTTATCAGAATATAGCAGACAATAGGATTCATATTTATTTAATTTTATTTCACTTTCAGTCAGTCCATCAAGGTCTGTCTCCGTATTGACATTTCTTTGCAATAGATCTCTAAAATGTTATGCTTCTCACTTGATATCTACACTCTGACAAACTGACTGCCGTCCTTCCATCACTCGATGATATCTGCTGTCATTAACATTCCGGAAACGTCCATTTTCATTAGTTAGTTAGTTAGTTAGTTAGTTAGTTAGTTAGTTAGTTAGTTAGTTAGTTAGTCGACAGATCATCCTCATTCAATCCATTTGTGCTCGGATTCCCTCTTCCATTTCCTTTTTCTTTAACGATACATTTCAACGTTGTAACGCAGTGGCCTGTCCATGTTCTGTTCTTTTCAGACTAGGACAGTATTTGTCTGCCTCTTTCTATTTCATTTTGATGATCTAGGAAAGGTCTTTGTATTTTCTTTACATTTTATCTATCAGTTGTCTCTCTCTCTCTCTCTCTCTCTCTCTCTCTCTCTCTCTCTCTCTCTCTCTCTCTCTCTCTCTCTCTCTCTCTCTCTCTCTCTCTCCTTTTCTCTCTCGACCTTTGCCATTTTAGCCTCACATTATCTTTACTTGCTTTCATAGTGCTGTATTCTTTGTCTTCTTTTTCACTCCCCTTCCTCATTCTTCTCCTCGTGCTCATTTTCTTTCACTCCTCCTCCTCCTCCTCCTCCTCCTCCTCCTTCTTCTTCTTCTTCTTCTTCTTCTTCTTCTTCTTCTTCTTCTTCTTCTTCTTCTTCTTCTTCTTCTTCTTCTTCTTCTTCTTCTTCGTTATCTTCGTGTTCTTGATCTTCTTCTTCGGACGTCTAATCTAGAATTGACTTTATTCTGAACAGACATTAAAAAGATCTTGGAATGTTGGTAAGATTCCTGTTGCTTACATTGTTATTTTGTTGCTCGCCTCTTAACCTTTCCACATGCACCTTTCTCTCTCTTCCTCTTCCTAGTATTTCCCAAGACAAGAATGATTGCTCTTAACTAAATTTTCTGTTGATGTGACTCATAAATGCTATGTTATTCTCTTGTGAAGTTAAAGCATGACCTTGTAACCCCCCTATCACAATACCTCATCCGTTTATCTCTTTTCTTTCAACGATATTATAAGCATTTTTCTCACACACATTTCTTCTGCTTCCAGTATCTTCACCGTTTCAATACTCATTCCCCAGATTCGTACACATACATAGGAAAAAAGTTAGTTGTATATTCTTTATAGGACATCGTAGTCAACCCCTGCATGTTTTGGTTGTTTGTGATTTCTTGGCAAGTTTACGTTCGGTAGTTAGCCATTGCTTTCTGAACGACCGGCACTCATGCCATTGTATAAAAATACCAACACAAAGAGGTCTGCTGCCAAATCGCTTGCAGCTGTGTTTCGATCGCGGTATGCAGGATTAAGAATTGCCTCCGTAAAACCTTTAGCCACAGAGCCGACTAAGAGACACTAATAACTTGTCAGTGTGAGAATTTTTGTACCTTTCATACTTTTTGTTTAATGGTGTTGTCCATTCTGGTAAAAGGATCGTTTCTTAATTATATTTCGTGTCGTGGAGTTTTTTTTTTTTTTTTTCAAATACTCAGTAAATTTGAAATTACCTTTTGCGAGAGCAGTCCCGTACAGGACGGGTTGCCCTAGCCATTATGCCTTTGACAGCATCCTGTGTCTGGTACAGCTAAGTGATTAATGGTTCTGCTAAACAGCTATGATAATGATGATGCCCGTGTGTATTTAAGTACTTGTGTATGGTATTAGCTTCGTTTGGAAATAGAAGAAAATAGTCACTAACTGTTTGGACATAGCCCTTCAATACTCTAATACCTTGTTATTTATTTAATGGAAAGTTATTTATGTATTTGTTTCTGCGGAGTGTATAATGATATTTGGATTCATAATACTTTTTATTTTTTTTTAAAGTGTCTGTACCCCAGTTTGGCAATGTTTTTGCAGTGTTTCATTCCTACCATCTGAATACTTGCAAGTCTCTCAGTTGAAACCAAAGGTTATCATAATCATCAACATCGTCAACACTGACTTGTCAAATAGCGTAGACGTGTTTGTCTCTCCACAAATGTTGTTGCTAGTTGTTCTGGATCAATTATGTAGATTTTTTTCCCTCTATTTGTCGCTTTGAATTCAAGCGTAGTACATACACACTACTTCTAGTAGTGCTTGACTAAATTCTGCATGTGGATTAGCTTTCCCTATTAACGGTGTCCCTCACCATCGGTTCAAAGGTGCTGGTAATGTACGTCCCCCAAGACAAGGACAAGAAGTCAACATTTTAGTCCAACTGTCCAGTGTAAGGGCTGAACCCTCTGTTACAGCCGATTCTTCGATTGGTCACACAGTTCTGGAATGCCTCATTTCGCATCAGGTGACTAAAAAACAACCTGTCTATTTCTTATAGTTGCGAACAATGTTCTACTTTCTTGAGATTTTTCCAAGCAATCCTTGTTACTTAATCTGACAAGCACAATCAATATTCACAACATTGGTCTCAAAAACCACATCGCCGCTGCTTCCAAGTTCCCCTAATGTGTTATTTCACATTCCAAGATTTACTGCCATCCTTTCCTCCGAAGTTGGAGAGTGTTTGCCTGTACGGCGAGGAACCACCAGTCTGCACACCAATAAGCCAGAAATGGCACAACGGATACTCACGCAAACCTCAGGTCCTGTATGACTTTCACACTGATGTTGGACAACAGGATGCCTTCATCGGACATACAGGACTTCGCGTTGGAGCTCAAGCCAACGAACACAAGCTAGCAAGCAAGCACTGTCAGACAGTAGAACAGGTCCCATATAACACTGCAGTACTCTGTTTCTTATATTAAATGTAATTAAGTTATTACATAAGATGCCTTTCATAATCATGAATAAAGGTGTTGCTGTGTGTTCCATAAATAGAGAATGTTAACTTCTTATTTCGAAAAACTGCTGTTATTGTACGTGTGTTTGTGTGTGTCTGTGTGTGTGCGCGCGCGCGCGCGTGTGTGTGTGTGTGGTACTCTGTTGATTTCCACAGATCTACCCTCTTTCATATAGGCAGGTATAAAATAACTACGCACCTATCATATAATTAGATATCAAAGATCTATACCTCTATCACATAGCGAGATACCTCTATGTTTAACTAGATATAAAAGATCTTTACCCCTATCATATTGGCAATTATCTACGCTTCTTTCATAAAGCCAGTTATGAAACATCTATGCCTCTATCATACAGCTAGATATAAAAGATCTAGGGTTCTACCATATAGCTAGGTATGAAATATCTATGCCTCTATCATATAGATAGTTATCAAAGATCTACCGTTGTATCACATAGCTAGTTATGAAAGATCTATACCTCTAGGCCTCTTTCAGTCCCGTAGAACTATAGAGTTGTGCCACTGGAGAAGTATATGGCAGCAACGCTGCTGACTGTATAGTGTAATGCTAGAGTGACAATCTCTGTCACAGTTTCCGCAAATGTAAGACCAGGCTGGTCCCCTCAGTAAGTGACTGTGTTTTATGCCTGTGACTCCTATCATCAGTTTGTTGGATCAGATTGCCCTCAAAGAGCACCAGTCTGTTTCACACATCTGTTCTCCAGGAACATCTGTCTGTTGCAACTCTTTCCCATGTGTCTGGATCTATGCCCAAGGTTTCCATATCTTGTTTACATACATCCCTATATCGCATTTGAGGTCTTCCAGTTGGCCTCTTCCCTGTGGCTAGTTCTCCGTATAGGAGATCTTTGGGAATACGTTCATCCTCCATTCGAAATACATGGCCCAGCCACCGAAAGTGTCTCTGCCTGAAGAGGGAGTGCACTGTGGTAATATCCGCTCTTTCAAGCACGTGTTTGTTTGTTATGTGGTCTTTCGACGATATGCCCAGGATACGTCTCACACATCTCATATGGAAGGAATTCAACTGTCTTTCCTATCGTGAGTACAAAGTCCAGGATTCAGACCCATATAGTAGTGTGCTAACAACACAAGCTTTATATACTTGAACTTGTGTACGCTCTGTTAGTCTATTATCATCCTAAACTCTATTAGGTAGCCTGGAAAGTGTTGTAACTGCCTTTCCAGTGCATCTGTCCATTTCTGTCTCTACGGAAAGATTATCCGATATTGTCGATCCCAAATACGCAAACTCATGGACAACCTTCAATTCGTAATTATAAATTTTGATTGATGGAGGCGCACCAGCAGTTTATTCCATCACCTGTGTTTTATTTAGGCTGATGGTGAGCCCAAAGTCTTTGCAGGCAGCTGCAAGACGATCTATGAGCCCTTGCAGATCTTCTGCTGCATGAGTAGTCAGTGCTGCATCATTTTCAAAAAAGTAGTTATTTTATGCATCTTGGTTTTATTTTGGTCTTTGCTTTGAGTCTTGATGGGTTAAAAGTTTTCCCATCAGATCTTGTATGTAGGTGTATGACTTCAGTGGCAGACCCAAATGCCTGCCTTAAGAGAACAGCGGAGAAGATACCAACAAGTTTAGGACCAAGCACGCAGTCCTCCTTTACTCCACAGCTGATGCTGAATGACTGGGATGTTGGGCCATCGAATAAAATGGTTCCTTGCATGTTTTCGTGAAATAATTTGACGAGGCTTAGCAGGGTGGGTGGACATCCTATATTCTCAAGGATCTTAAAAAGGCTGTCTCTGCTCACGAGGTCAAATGCCTTTGTGAAATCGATGAAGGCAAAATTATTGTGTAATGGCTTCCTCTGTTCTCTGCACTTCTCCTGGAGCTACCTGAGTGACAAAGTCATATCGATGATGGACCTGTTTTGTCTAAATCCTCACTGTGATTGGGGTAGATTCTTTCAGCAAGAATGTGTCATCTCTTTAGGATTACTCGAGAGAAAATCTTGAATGTAATGTTAAAGAGGGAAATGTCGCGATAGTTGTTGCAGTCGCTTCTGTCACCTTTGTTTTTATCAATCAATCAAGTGCCGTCTCCACAATGAAGGGTGGCTGCAATGGATCTCCATCACTGTATGTCTCTCGCCTTGACTGTAAATTCTGTCAGGCTGATGTTCGTCCATCTCTTGATGTTATCTTCCCACTTGTATCTTTGTCTACGTCTTGCTCGCTTGCCCTCAACCTTGCCCTCCAGTATGGATTTTATAAGATGATCATGTCTTTTTACGTGGCCGAAATATTTCACTTGCCTCCTCTTTATTTCTTTTATCAACTCTCTCTTCATTCCCAGTTTTTCTATAACATCTGCATTTGATTGTTTTTGTTTCCATGAAATACGACATATCCACATCTACGAGGCTTCTATGTGATTTTCTAGCTGCTTGTTCAATGTCCATGTTTCTGCGTCATACAATAGCAGTAGCATTAAATACACGTAGCATTTGACAATTCTCATTTTTAATGCATTATTAATGTCTCTAGACTTCTCTTGAGAAGTATCATCCTATCTTTATGAGTCCAGATCCACTAATATTTTTCTCTAAATTTCTTTTTGCTAAAATTCCCACTCCTCTCTCGTGATCTCCTCCTGAGTTAATGAATATGTAATCTTCTCTCCTTATATAACTTGTATCTGTCCATCTTGTTTCAGATACGCCTAAGCTATCTAAATTCATGTTTCTGCTTCTTAAATAAATTTATCAAACTTCCCTGCTTGATATAGGGTGCGTATGTTCCACGTACCAATTCTTAGACTTCTCCTTCTACTTTTCAGATAGGTATTGTCAGAACGCCGGTCTCTCTGTCCGAGGGGTTACACGACTTTCTCCGTAATCCCGTTTATCCACGCAGGGTCTCGCAGCGGGCGAGAACTGGAAGCGGTTCTACCCCCGATGGTGACTTGCGGGATAACTGAGCCGGCCGCTCAGAAAGCAATGGCATACTACTGAGCGTAATCTTGCCAAGAGATCAACAATCAGCCGAAAGATGCTGATGTTGACAGCGATGTTCTGTAAAAGGATATGCGAATGTTAAAAAAAAAAAATTGTCAGAACGTAACACTTGACTAGTACATCAACAGCCGCTGAAAAATGCTGGTGTTGACTGCAACGTCCCTTAAGGGATACGCAAAAACAAAAAAAAATTGTCGGAATGCACCCTTTTAAAAGCATTTTGGATGCATTTGTCATTATGCACTTCCTTGTTCACTATAGGAGTTGTCTCTTCCCTGTGAATATTTACAACAGGCGGGGGGGGGGGGGGGGGGGGCAAGAAAAACCCCTATCGCTTTTTTCTTGTTGTTGATTTACCATTGCTGTCTTTGGGATATTACATGGTGAGGTCCCAATCTATTCCACGATGGCCAGCCATGTTCACTATCGTGTCCTGAACACGCCTCATGTGTGCCACATACTCTGCTGTTTCGCCTTCGAAGCCGTTGATCTATTTAGATTCATCCGCCTTCTCCACCGTCCCAGTCTTTGTTTACTAGGGATGGACATTCCCTTAGTAGGATATTACCCCTACTTCACTCATGTAGTTTAGCCAGTCAGCCAAGATTGTTGCCCGGGTGTGGTCACCACTGTACATAAGCGGTATTCGTGGAACCATACATGGGATATTAAAGGTAAAGAGATGGAACCAAATAGGATCCTGGTCTGTCCCTTGGGATATAGCTGCCACTCACCGTGAGGCACTATCCCTCTCTCTTTACCCTATACCACAAGTTCAAGTATATAAAGCTTGTATTGTTTTAATAAATGGTAACAATGTTTACGTCACTCATATCTTGTGGTACTGATTTTTCTTTCTAGCAGAGCTGAAGTATTGCATACAGTTCTGGGATAATCGTTTCTTTGTCACATTTTAAAATTTCAGGTGGAATACTATCTTTTCCTGGTGCCTTGGCAGATTTGAGAGTGTCTAGTGCTTCGATGATTTCTGTGAGGAACGATTAGTTATCCATGGCATGCATGGTGGACTATTGTTCAATGGCTTCCAGAGCTTATTCTCCGACAATGATATCCACTGAGTATAGCTCGGAGTAGTGTTCTACCCAGCTGATCCATTTGTTTCGCTCCGATCTTTTATGGTCAACCCCTCTGTAGATCGTAAAGGGGCCATCTTATTTTTTGATGAGCTGACTGCTTGCTTGATGCCCTCGGAATTTCCTCTTATATTTCCAGTGTCAACACAAGTTTGAATCATATATATATATATAACATTACATTGGCACCTTGCCGTCTTGACAGACGATAGTTTGTGCTTTAAAAAGGCATAATAACTTTTACCTATGGCGATAGCGAATGTGACTGATAAGGCCAATTTGCGCTGAAAATGTCCGTCTACAGTGGGTGCTTGTGAACACGTGGTCATTTCCATCATCATGCACCATCTTACGTCTCACACGCTCGGTGTGTGACTTATCTGCAATAATTTTCTCCTTTGTCTTTATTCCATTTCTGATGTTTGCCCTCCATGCAACACGTTCAGCGGCGACTTGCTCCCAATGTGCATTATCAATCCCTGTATCAATCACGTCCCGCTTACACACATCTTTGTATCGTAGTAGAGGCCGACCCTGAGATCTCTTACCCATCTGTAATTCACCAAAAAAGATGTCCTTTGGTATTCTACCATCATCCATCCTCCTAAGATGTCCTATCCATCTAAGTCTACGAAGACTGAGCATGGAATAAACCGTCACACAACCTGATCTTTCCAATACTTCAGTATTTGTGATTTTGTCTTGCCACTTAATACCAAGAATTCTTCGCAGACACCGCATATGAAAGCTGTTTAAACGTTTCTCTTGGTGTGAGTAAGTTGTCCAGGTTTCACTGCCATAAAGAAGAGTACTAAGGACACAGGCTTGATAGACAAGGACTTTTGTTTTGGCAGTAAGCTTCCTGTTCTCCCAGACTCTTTTTCTTAACCTGTTCATTGTTGTTGCTGCCTTACCAATCCGGATGTTGATTTCCTGATCTAGGGATAATTTGCTATTTACCACTGATCCTAGATATGTAAAATGGTCTACCATCTCTAGTTCGGCGTCGTCAATAAAGATTGATGGTACCCCATGTGCACCTTGTGACATAATCTGTGTCTTCTTTTTGCTAATTGTTAAACCAAATTCAGAACAAGCATTGGAGAATGCAGATAGTAGACATTGCAATTCTTCCTCAGAGTGGGTCGTAACTGCAGCATCATCTGCAAAAAGCAACTCTCTGATCAGTACCCTCCTAATTTTGGTCTTGGCCTTCAATCTCTGAGCATTGTAGAGGCCGCCATCTGAGCGTGAGTGAATGTATATACCACCATCCTGATCACGAAAGGCATATTTCAGTAGAAGTGAAAAGTATATTCCAAAGAGGGTGGGAGCTAGTACACAACCTTGCTTAACTCCACTCTTGATTTCAAATTCTTCAGAAGTTGCACCATCAAACTTGATTATACCCTTCATGCCTGTGTGGAACGATTCCACAATGGACAGAAGAGTTGGTGGGCAGCCAATCTTCTTTAGTGCCTTGAACAGACCCTCACGACTGACCAAATCAAATGCCTTTGTGAGGTCGATGAAGGCAATAAACAGTGGTTGATTCTGTTCACGGCATTTTTCTTGCATTTGTCGCAATGAGAATATCATATCAATGGTAGACCGGTTCTGTCGAAAGCCACACTGTGATTCGGAGTAGACTTGATCTCCTAGGACTTGAAGTCTGCGCAGAACAATTCTGGCAAATACTTTTCCAACAATACACAGAAGTGAGATACCCCTATAGTTGTTGCAGTCGCTCCGATCGCCCTTGTTCTTGTACAGTGTTATGATGCTTGAATCTTTGAAATCCTGTGGGACTTGTCCTTCTCGCCAGCATAGCTCTGTTAGCTGGTGGATCTGTAGAGTGAGTGTGTCTTGCCCACTCCTGATAACCTCTATTGGAATCCCATCCTTACCTGGAGCCTTGCCAGATGCAAGTTCATTTATAGCACACTTAACTTCTGTTATGGTGGGAAGTGTGTCCAGGTGGTCAAGAGTTGGTAGAGCCTCTATGGCGTTGAGGGCATTATCCGCTAGTTTGGTCTCACTTGAGTAAAGCTCCAACTAGTGCTCTACCCATCTGTCCATCTGCTGTTTCTTATCAGTGATGATTTCTCCAGTCAAGGTTTTTCAATGGTGCACTTCTTTTGATCACTGGACCACAGGCTTTCTTTATTCCTTCATACATTCTTCTTATGTTTCCCTTGTAATTTGTTTTCCACTTGCGATTTGAATGGACTCACATAACTTGATCCAATAATCATTTACACACTGCCTGGCAGCCTTTTGCACATCCTTCCTATCTTGCCTTAGCTCACCCAGAGTGTTACGCGTTGGTCTTTCCTTGTTGCTTAAGAGAGATGTCTTCTTCTTATCAATCAAGTGCTGCAGAATCTCGCTGTTTTACCGCAAACCGGTCCTGCCTCTTATGATCCACAGTGCCGTAAACCCCTACGACAGTTTTATAAAGAGTTTTCTTAATTTGACCCCACTTTTCATTTACTGTACAATTTTCTGATGTATCAGTTAAAGCGTCTTCAAGTTGCTGTTGAAACTGAAAGCACTTTTTAGGATCGTGAGTGTTAATAATATTAATCCTGGGGCTAGATTTGTGTTTAGCTGTGTAAATTCTCTTTGGTCTCAGTCTAACCCTTGCAACAACCAAAGAATGATCCGTATCACATTCAGCACTGTGGTAACTTCGAGTCAATGATATATGGTTCAGATGTTGTCTCCGTGTGATGATGAAGTCCAGCTGGTGCCAATGGCCGGATCTTGGATGTTGCAATGTGACCTTATGCATCTTTTTTGTTTTAAAAAAGGAGTTTGTAATACATAGGTCATTACTGGTGCAATGCTCCAGCAGCTTTTGCCCATTTTCATTCATGCGACAGATGTTGTATTTTCCAAGGCACACTGGCCATGAACTCGAGTCCTTGCCCACACGAGCATTGAAATCACCGAGCATATAAATATAGTCAGATTTTGGAACAGCTTGATCACGGAGTCTAACTCCTCATAGAATGAATCCTTCACATCATCAGAGGAATCGAGTGTCGGTGCATATGCAGTAATAATGGTGGCAAAACCACAAAAGGTTGCCAAGTGCAGGGATAATAGTCTTTCATTTCCTCCTGCTAGAATTTAAATCATTCCCAGTAGCGAATTCTTCACTGCAAAACCCACACCCTTTTGCCTTTTTTTTCTGCCTGCCCTCTACCCTTCCAAAAAAAGGTGTAATTATTTTCCCTGAGTGACCCTTCCTCAGTGATGCGAGTCTCCTGCAGGCCAGCAATATCAATGTTAAGACGATTGAGTTCGGCATCAATCACAGCCGTTTTTCTCACATCGTCAATATTGGTCAAGTCAGTGAAAAATCCTGGACACATGTGTTCTCACGTTCCAGGTTGCAAGCCGTAGCTTGAGGTTTCTATTTTTATTTTTATTTGTACCTTGTGCATTGGTTTTACAGCCTGCGATTCAGATTTTGTCCTAGCCCCAAGCACCCATTGAAGCAGGCAGGCTGTGGCGGATCAGTACCCAATTGGCCGGGGGCTGCCCATCTTGAGGCGGGCGGTAGCTGATCAGTGACACATGTAGGTGTCTCCCACCGTCAGAGGCAATGCGTGGCGCCCCATCTCTACGCCAATTGACAGGGACTTATAACCCGTAACTATATATGTGGCATATACTAAGAAGCGCGGCATTGGGGACATCGTGACGACTGGACAGAGCAGCAGTAGAAGAGTCAGAGACAGTCCCAGAGAAATGATGCTTAATGGTCTCAGATAATGGCACGGGGGTATTTCATCAGTGGACCATATCTAGAACACTTAGGGCCGATAGTTGTGAAGATACATGAACCTCTCTGACACTTTGTATGGCATGATGATGATGACTCAGTTATAAGTAAATAAAGGAAAGTATATATATATATATATATATATATATATATATATATATATATATATATATATATATATATATATATATATATATATATATATATATATATATATATATATCACAGATCTATCATATGGCTAGGTATCTAAGCCTTTATTTTAAAAAAAACTAGATATGAAATAGTTAAGTCTCTAAGATATAACCAGGCACGGCATTAATGTTTTCTTCACCCTGTACGTCATTTAGCAGCCGAACTAGCTCACTGGCTAATGCGCTTGTTTATCGTCCAGTATTGATTGTAGACAATGAGCATGATCTGCAACATTTAATAGATGCGGTTGTTGCACATAGTGAACATCAAGGGTTAGAAGTAAATTGTAAGAAGACACAGATTATGGTCTTCATCTCGCAAAATCAACACCTGCGAGATGCGATGCCTGAGGAGAGCTGCCAACTTAACAATCCGAGACCGAGTAAGAAATGTTGTTATCAGACAGACAGTGGGATCAACACCTTGTGCCACATTTATTGAAAGACAGAAGATCAAGAGGTTTGGCCATGTCGTTAGAATGCAACGCCAGCAACTACCATCACTGGCCTTACAATAGAGATCATCTGCTTCGAGACCACGAGGACGTCCAAGAAGAAAATGGATTGATGTCCATGCAATACATATTCAGAAATCTCCATTTGGTGCTTGTGTTCAATCAATGGTTGTTAAAGTTGTCGGTTGTTGTATGTAGTTACTTTTTCACACAAACATTGTATTTATTAATTAGTTCACAGTGGCTTGGTGATAACTTGGGTAACCTGTAATTTAAGAGTAGAGTGTGATTCCTCTAGTTTTCCCATTGACTACCAAGAACTCCTCTTGTGTCTCCTCTTGCCTTGTACACAGAGGCTCAGTACACTTATTCATATTTATTTAGATTAAGGAAATATTTCATAGTCTCTGTAAAATCTCTTGGGGGTTTGAGCCATTCACCTGCTTCCTAACACTTTGTTTGTTATTCATACCCAGGACCCTAGACAATCCCTGAGTTTTAATTCAATTTACTTTCTATCTTTATTTTGCTATTTATTTATTTTTAACGGCACATTCCCGGAAGAGGTTAATGATGGCAGAACATTACACACAGCTATAAGAAAGAGACAAGTAGTGCTTTGTGGCATATATTAAGAAACTCGCATTGGGGATATCGTGACGTCTGGACAGAGCAGCAGCAGAAGAGTCATAGACAGTCCCAGAGAAATGATGCTTAATGATCTCAGATAATGGCACGGGGGTATTTCATCAGTGGACCATATCTAGAACACTTAGGACCGAGAGTTGTGAAGATACATTAACCTCTCTGACACTTTGTATGGCGCATAATGATGATGATGAGACAGTTATAAGTAAATAAAGGGATGTTGCACGTGAGTTTGCTAGTTTTGTAGAATTTCCAGTTCCTACTCATGCCAGCGTATAGTATCTATTATACCTAAATTTGGCCGGTCTCCCTGGTCGAGGGTTAGCAGCTTTTTCCGTAACCCCGAATACTCTCGTGGTTGACGTGAGCGCACGAGAATTGGAAGCGGTTCGAGTCGCGCCAGTGACTTATGAGAGTATGGAGCCTGTCGCTCAGAAAGTCGTGGCGTGCTGATGAGCGTAATCTAGCTTAGGAATCAACATACAGCTGAAAGATGCTGATGTTGACCGCATTATCCTGAAACAGGATGGAAACGCGGAAAAAAATCTAACTTTGGCAGTATAAATTACTTATCTTTTCATACATACAAGCCTTTTTCTAGTTATTCAAGGACCATACATTATCGCATTTCATTTTGTTGTCTGTTGGGAGAGCTCAGTGAGATAGTATACTCTGATATGAACTGAAGATGAAATATGAATGGACTATCGTCAGAAATGTAGCAAAACTGGCGATGTATTCACAGCAGTCGAAATGCTAGGCAGTCATGTTACTTCTTTGTCGGCACTTATTGGCATTTAATCTTGTCCCCATTTCATAGCGCGGTATCGCACTGGAGAGAAGAATGGCAGCACCCGAGTACTTGTCCAGTGCGTCAAGGGAAAACACGACTAGTCAGATATCAGTGATACCAACAGCTCTGTTCCCCAGGGAAATTTGCATGTGTTTATTTGTAATGGTAATTTTCTGGCGTATCCGCTTGATCGCTGCTATGCATCTAATGCTAATATTCTAGTCTGCGCTTATCTTGTCCTCTTCGTGGTCTCTTTGCAAATGAAGGATAAGGCCTGTTCCCATAGGATAGGGACTGCTGTAGGTCTTCGGAAGTACAACATTTTTATTTTTATTTCTAGTACAGCATATGCCACTTGAAGTCTTTTTGAAGTCACTTGAGGAGTCTTCGTGGCGAAGTGGTCAAGCCATTTAACTCGGGCTCCGAAGGTTGTGGGTTCGATTCCGGGCCGCGTCCTTCGGTTCACGAGTTAAATTTTTCGGAGACTCCTGTGGGTCGTCGCTAGAGCTACGGAGTTCGTGCTTTGTGCGACGCTTTCCGCGCTGCGGAAAGAGACCGAGCCATATGGGATAAAACCCGGTGCAATGAAGTCGACTCAGTCGACTTTTCAACGACTTTAAGCCACTTGAAGTGGTTCAAAATGCTTCCAAATTTACAACACGACAGTCTGAGGGGCTTCAGCATTTGAAACTTTACAACTCAAGATTAAGCCAAATGTATGGCTCGCATTCCGTTCGTGCTCTCTTAAACTTCTCTAAAACTGTGCTGATGTCGAGGTAGCGGGTTTAACCCCTACACCGATTAGTTGGATTAAAATGTTGACTTTTCATCCTTGACTTTGGGATATACATTACAAGTACCTCAGAAGACGGATTGGGTTCACCCGACGGCAAGGAACACTGCAAAAAAATATTAACAAAAAATATATTAACAAATTATCGCTGACATTTAAAAAAAAATCAATAATCAACACACAAAAAGCTTCTTTTCGAAGACTTCCTGGAATGTGATATGCCACTCTTACGGATCCAACAGTAATCTGCCATCATGTGGGTATCCCAAAGTCCCAGGAATCTCTCTTTCATTGTTTTTATATCTTGGTGACATCTTTAACTTGCTCCTTACTAAAGTCGCCAAGATTTTCGGGAAAGAAATATAAATGCTTATAGAAGTTGGGCAGTTTTATGCTGATGTTGCATCCAAGCTTACACAAACCCGACAGCATGTTTTCAACTAACTGAGAATAACTGTCTGCTTTAAAGTTAAAGTTAAAGGTCGATCTCTGTGACTAAGGGCTTGCGAACGCGGTTTGTGAGCCCGTATACCCGGGTTCGAAACACAGCGGTGCTTGTTTTTTCGAAAAATGTATAGGAGCCGGTCATTCAGAAAGCAATGGCAAACTACTGAACGTAAAATTTGCCCAGGAATCAAAAACAGCGAAATGCTGGGGTTGACTGTTGAAAGCAAAGTATACATTTTTTCACAAAAACAGTAAAATGTTTTTGATGTTCTTCTCTCAGAGTGTACTCTTCACAAATATAACACAATAAATCCGGTGAAATAAAAGATGTTATTCTTGAAGATGATGCCATTCTGTGTTAGAAGTGTAAGAAAATAACTAGCATATTAACATGCATGCTGTGAGTTCAAATCTGAAAAGGACAATTCTCGGGAGATTCTTGGAAAAATGAAACTAAGTAAACAGTCAGTTTCATTTTTTAAGGGACTAGACAACAATAGTTTTCATTTCAGAGTCTTATACAGAAAATATTAATAATATTAAGTGAATACACAAATGCTTGTATCTTAAAAACTAGAACTGCTCGAGAAATACATGTGATATTTGGATTTAGCAGACCTCACATATGCAATATCAGGGCACCAAAAATTTATTGTCTTCTGTAAAGCTGTGTAATGAGAATATGTCAAGCAAACGGTAACTCGATTTTCCTTGATGAAAGCTTACTTCATAGGATGGAATATCTCTCTCTCTCTCTCTCTCTCTCTCTCTCTCTCTCTCTCTCTCTCTCTCTCTCTCTCTCTCTCTCTCTCTCTCTCTCTCACACACACACACACACAACAAATGCACACACGCTCGCACGCACACACATACACGCGCACGCATATAAGTAAAAATGTAAACACAATCGGGGGAGGGAGTGGACAACTAGAGCTATTCATATAAGATTACATCAAGCAAGAGAAACCTTCATAGTAGAAGGCAATTGTGAAGTAAAAAGAAATGAGATATTAATAAATCTAGAACCAAACTATAAATCGACATTGCTGTGTGGGTCAGAAACACTGCAAACACTGCACACGTTCATTACGTGAGAGGTACTGAAACGTATCGTGACGACTGGAAAGATCAGTCAGAGAAGAATCAGATGCAGATAAGGAAAAATGATGCTGGACTGACTGAGACGATGCCATGGAAGAATATCACGGACAGGATTGATCTTGAACACCAAAGACTGAGATCTGTGAAGAAAATGAACACTAAAGCCAGTTGGCAGAGGACATAAGGATGATGAAGATTGGCTATAAAATATCCAGTACTGAAAGTAGAAGCTGGTTGCTCAAATGCATTTATAAAAACAGTTAATTAAATATAGTTTATTCTGAAAATAATATACGTAAAATATTTATTTTTGCCGTATTCAAATGCATGTTTATGCAAATGTGACTACAGCGGCCGGTCGGAGGTTAATTGATTATTGTAAAATGGAGTGCTGCGAAATAGATTGGGAAGTACGTCATTAGAGCTTTAAGACACAATTGATAATACGATCTTTGACGGATCGGCATTGATTAACACACATGAATTACAAACTAATATGCACAGATGATCAACTGACACATACAGATGACTGACTGAAATATATTGAAGATTGATTGATACGAACATAATACATTTTGATACACATATAATTTATTGGCAAACGTAAATTGATTTGTTTGCAAACATAGATGACTGACTGATACCCATTGATGACTAATTATACACATATATGACTGACTGATACACAAAGAAGACAGATTATTACTTGGAGGCGACTGATTGAATCACAAAGATGACTGACAGTTTATACAAAGATGACTGTTTTGCACACATGAATGATTTATTGATACACACAGATGACAGATTTGCACACAAGGGTGATTTATTAATACACAAAGATGACTAAGATGGCCGACACACAAAGATGGCCGACACATAAAGATGTCTGATACACACAGATGACTGATGCATAAATGTCTTGGATACACATATATGACTGACTATCACTCATAGGCGACAAGCGTTAAACAGAAACGACTGGCTGGTTATAAATAAATGGCCGACTGTCATACAAAAGCGATTTGTTGATATGCAATGTTGATTAATACACATCGATGACCGCTTGTCACCCATACATGATTGGTGGATAGTATATGAGAAAACACGAACAGGTAAAGCATATATAACAAGGTAACGCCAAAAAGGAAAACAATAAAGATGTTAAAAGTAGGACTGCGACAGAATTTTCAGAAATATTGAAGATATGGAAGGAATCAACATTGGGGGACGATGCATCAATAACATTAGATATGCAGACGATACAGTCTTGTTTGCAGACAATGAACAGGACCTGCAACATTTAGTAGATGCAGTTGTTACACACAGTGAACAACGAGGGTTATGTTAGAATTAAATTGTAAAAAGACACAGATTATGGTCGTCACTAGGAAGAACGAAATACCACAATGTAATATACAAGTAAATGGGAATATTCTTCAACAAGTGAATAGGTACAATTATCTCGGAACAGTAATAACATCTGATGGGAGATGCCTTGAAGAGATTAGAACAAGAATCGCCATGGCAAAAGTAGCCTTTAGCAAGATGAAAAACATACTGACCAATAAAAAGATGTCAATTGAAACGAGAAAAAGAGTGTTGAGGTGCTACATAGAACCTGTACTTTTATATGGATGTGAAGCTTGGACAATGAGCAGTCAAGCTGAAAAACATCTGATGGCTGTAGAAATGTGGTTTCTGAGGAAAATGCAAAGAATACCATGGACAGCCAGAAAGACCAATGAACAGGTCCTTCAAGAAACAAACGAAGATCGTAAACTGATTAGAGACATTAGACGCAGACAGTCAAAATTTTTTGGGCATGTTATGAGAAGAAATGAATTGGAGAACTTGGTGACAACTGGCAAGATCGAAGGGAACAGACCAAGAGGAAGACCTAGAAGCAAATACCTGGATGGCTTGGCCTCGTGGCATGGTCGAGACAGAAACACGAGCTGATCCACGACTCTGGTGATCGAGTGAGATGGCAAAACATGACCGCCCACGCTTACCGGCATGGCACATGATGGATGGATGGATGGACAGATTAATTAAATTTATAGTTAACTTTTGAAAAATTAACGACTAATTAAATAGTTAATTTCGATTAAAGCAAAACATTTATAGTCACATAACTCACATTATAGTCCTATTTGTCAAAAATCGAAGTAACACTGGATTGTCTTGTTCATATGTCATCTAATAACCAAATATGCAAACAGACGAGTATGTTGACAGTATTTGGTTTAAGTGAAGAATATTTATTATTATATATTTATTTATTAACCAATATAACCAGCAGAGCTGAACAATCGTTCACATGGAACTGGGGTAGCCGGGATGCACAGGATAGTCTTTGCAAGGATTGCCAATTTTTAATATCGATGTTCATTAAGTTTCCACCATTGTAAAGGGTCTACCGGTTCAGCAACTTTCTTCTTTTTTTTTTATAACGTAGCAATTCATCAGAAGAGCTCTCGACATGATCTTCCATGTCTGAGGCAGACTCCATTAGCTTAATACGTTTTTCATTTGGTTCACATATAGTTTCATTGTCAATGTCAGTATCATTCGTTGAAGCAGTCTCCATCTGCTCATCATGAACATCAACTGCTATTTGTTGTTCAATACGTGACCAAGTTCGTTCTTTTGCATCTTTTTACAAACACTTCAGGTATTTGTAGCGTGGATCAGGTGCTGTTGCAATCTGTAGTATTTCAATACTTGTCATATTAGTTACACGTTCACTGAAGTCATTAATACATGCTGCCTTAAATTTATCTATGTACCCCGGATCATCATCGTGTAAAGTCATATGCTTTATCAACGATGATAGCAGTAGCAATACACAGCTACATGAAACAAAATCGTGACCGCCAAGCAGGACCGTGGTCTGACAGAATAAGTCCAAAACTTTGACATATTTCTAAATCTTCTTTCAATCCGAATCTGACAGGTTAGGACCTTTGTGTTGCATCTTTCCATCTGGCATGTTGACAGCTAATGCTTCTCTGGCCTGTAGAACACTGCAGCATAATAAAAAATACTGTTCCATCTTGTTGGTACATCTTGCACACAATGGTGACTCAACACAATTTTGCAACTCGGTTGTGTTTGCAGAACTCTGTTTAAAATGTCCGACAATTATTTTTCGACTAATCGTTAAAAAAAATTAATCGTTAAAAAAATTAACGATTAATCGATTAATTAATCTTTAACTTCCGCTAGCCCTAGTTAAAAGTAGTCAAACATGAATTTCAACACATCAATATAACTCAGACAAGCAAACCATACTATCTACATTCATCTCAAGTGCGGAATTACAAAACTCGAAAAATCCACTCTGTGACGTGTGTGTCCCGACCAGGACACCCACACAATTTTGAAAATTTCACTTTTTCACATACGTCTTTTGATAAGACTGGTGGTAAAAATTGCAGTCTATATTTAGGTACAGCAGCCTTCCACAGCAAAGATGCCAGATAATAATTTGCACCCATTTGCTACGTCGTTATTTATGTGCCTCGGTGGAATTATTTTTTTGGAAAACTTGTATATCTTCACCGGTATGATTCAGCTTTATTCTCACGTTTTTTCTGGATCCCCGACACAAACTGCCGTACTACCCCTTTGGGGATCATATTTAAGGGGCCCGGACACTTACAGCAACTTTGAAGAAAAGAATCCAGATTTAAATTAGTGCATAATATTTATTCACACGTCGCACAATCATTATCGCGTGCCTTGCCAAAGTGCTACACTACACTGTTGGGGATCCTAATTAAGAGAACTAGACAGTTGCAGCAGCTTTGAAGTGGACAATCCAGCTTTCCAAATACAGTCTTTCAGAAACATTTCTTAACACTCCTTTGCAGCAACTTTGAAGAGAATCATCTTGATTTTAAAATTCAGATGTCACCAAAAAAAAAAACAAAAAAAAACTTCTCCAAGCTTCGTGTCATCATCACTATCATCATGTGCCTTGCTAGCTGGCATAGGCGTTCATGTATTTCCACATATCTCTGCTGATGATAATGCATCAAACAACACAACATATGGCTAAGAACCTCGGCGGATCCCTCCATGCAGCATCATTTGTATTGGTCTGCCTCGCCTCTTCTTCCACTCATCTGTTCTGTCGTCATCATATTTTTCCAGTCATCTATTCTCATTATATGATCAACGAATGATATTTGTCTCTTTCTGATAGTTGTATATTATGTTCTAGTTTCATTAGCCTCTTGCAGGCATTCCTTGTTAGTTAATCTGGCAGTCCAAGGTATTCACAACATTCCTCTCAAAACCACATCTCAGCTACAATTCACATACTGAACATTACATAAATTATCACATGTCTAAAGATAAGAGACAGTGATGAGTATAATTGTGGAATTGGTACATGACAGCTAGTAGAGTGTCCAACATATGATGAACAGAGAAAAGTAATTTGGCCTACGCCCGCTAAATTTGAGAACAAACTCTATGGAGATATCAACAAACTTGAGGTGACTGCTGCTTTATTTTAGTTAATTCATACTGACGTCTGAGGGTGCTCGGGGAAGAAGAAGAAATACGTTTCCTTTTAGATTACGAATAAATACACTCAAAGGTGAGCTATGAACACGCTTGTGAGAAGTGAGACCTCCAAATGTTTCCTTGATAACAAACATCCGTACAGAAACAGCTGAAGTGGCTTGGAAAGCAGCAATCTTCATCTCAAGTAATATCATTTTTGAACCGGTAAAGTGAATCATCAGTACACATACCTGGCCCGTTAGGCTAATAATGACATTAGTGCAGACCGACGGGTGTTCGATGCCGGCTCTCGACGTTCGCTACGGGAGTGAAAGACTGACCATTATTTCCTCCGTGCACTCAAGCTTGTAAAATTTGATGGCCCAGACACTTTATATACCTACAGCAGGTTCTATCCATGGAGCTTAAATATATATATATATATATATATATATATATATATATATATATATATATATATATATATATATATATATATATATATATATATATATATATATATATATATAGTTTGCATGTAATCACTTTAGGTTATTTGTCCATGTTTCTGATCCATGTATGTGTACATTGTGCTGTGCCCATCCTCGTGCTACTCCATCCCTTCCTGTTCTTCCAGGAATCATGCCTTTCACCAGTGTACTTTCCAAACCAATATTTGCACTGACATCATGGTAATAGCGTGACGTACCACAACAGCCGCCCTTCTGTGACGGCCACGCCATCTGCTTCACGTATGTTGTCGTTAATATTTAAACACCTCCTGCGTGTTATCTTGCAAAGATATTACATAACTTGATGCACAAAGCCAGGGCAGCCTTTGAGGCGATCTGCCATGTCCTCCTGTCTACATTCCTTTTATTTCAAAAGGAAAAGACGTTTTTACACACCTTCACGTGTATTAGTGACGTACGCCTCCATGGGAATGTGAGCACACGATAACCAGTCTTGCAGACAAAGGTGCTAGCCACTTTACTGTTGGGACTCCCTTAAAACCCACTACATACACCACTGATTAGTTATTTTTTTCTTTTTCATATCCTTTAAAGGACATCGCTGTCAACATCAGCATCTTTCAGCTGTATGTTGATTTCTTGGCAAGATTACGCTCAGTAGTTTGCCATTGCTTTCTGCGCGACCGGCTCCATACTCTCATAAGTCACTGGCGCGACTCGAACCGCTTACAATTCTCGTGCGCTCTCGTCAACCACGAGAGTATTCGGGGTTACGGAGAAAGCTGCTAACCCCTCAGCCAGGGAGAGCGGCCACGGATTAGTATATTTATTTAATCCAATTTTCTTCGACCCCATCTTTCTCATCCTCGTCTTCTTCTTCTTCGCCCTCCTTCTCCTTACCCTCCCCTTCTTCTTCTTCTTCTTCTTCTTCTTCTTCTTCTTCTTCTTCTTCTTCTTCTTCTTCTTCTTCTTCTTCTTCTTCTCTTCTTCTTCTTCTTCTTCTTCTTTTTCTGCTCCTCCTCCTCCTCCTCCTCCCTCCTCCTCCTCCTCCTTCTTCTTCTTCTTCTTCTTCTTCTTCTTCTTCTTCTTCTTCTTCTTCTTCTTCTTCTTCTTCTTCTTCTTCTTCTTCTTCTTCGTACTTTTCCCCCTCCTCTTCTTCTTTATTCATATTCTCTTACGTTAATTCCTTAATACCACACTGACCCACAACCAGTGATTGAACTGACCGATTGACACTTGGACACTGCAATGTAGTCGAAATACGGCAAAAGCGGTCACCGAAATCAAGGAAATGTCAGCCGAAGTCCAGCCTCCAGCAACATTGCTAATGACGGTGTAGACGTCTTGCGACGGCCGTGCCCCACAGCAGAGGTAAGGGTTGGGGAGCCCAAGCCCACAATCAAGTAACCCAAAGGAAGAACTGGCTTCCTGGGGAGAGCAGAAATACGGCTCCGTGAACTATAAACGAGGGTACGAAGAAGACAACATGGCGGCAGCGACGTGCACTGGCGTATAGTGAACCGTCGAGACGACTACAAAGGGGACGGACCGGGGAAGAAGCTTTCTTCTCACGGCTGAAGGTGCTAGAATATGTGTGAAGGCACTTAGCACCGATTGCACGATGCTTTAGAGTAGGCACTATGCGCATTTGTGGAACAAGTAGAAAACGTATCGGTCGTGTCGCAACAGGGTACGAAAGCACGGCGGGAGAAAGACACCCGGAGTCATAGCTCGAGTGAGTCCGCCCCATGGAGTGTTAGACAGGTAAAGAGGCCGATGCATTCTGAAAAGGGGGACTACTTCTGACGATCTGTGGCCTTCTGTAGTGCTTGCTCCGGGGCGGAGTTTTCATCACTGGGTGTTATTCTCTTCTTTGCGTGTGTTTGTTCCACAAATATTTGTTTGCATTGTGTGTTTCAGTGATATGACGTTAATTTATGATACTAGCTGGTTGTGTCAATTAGTGTCTCACCTGGGGTTGTTTCTCATTCTCTAGTTCACCGGCATTTGTCTTGTTCTATCCATGAGCTCCAAATTGATGACCCCGTCATACCATCTTAGTTTCTCAATTCCTGACAGCATCTGTAAGTGAATGTTTGTAATTTATTAATACCTGTTGTGTTTTTGCTTTTGTTTTTTCATTCTCAGCGACGCTTATTCACACATAATCTTGCATTTTTGGACTATTTTTGCCCAATTTACTTTTTACGTACAGTTAATTTACAGACAGCCGTTAGCTATATGTTTCTGCTTTCGTTTTATGTATATGTTTATAAATTGTATTTGCATACTTGTACTTCTTCTTATATTCAACATCTTGTGGCGTTGGTGATTATGCCTGTCGACAACCCTCTATCTTGTATGCTTCCAATCATTTCTAATACTGATGTTCCTTCATGTTATGGTGTCAAAGTGTCCAGTTTCTTCTGTCTTGATCATCCCCTGACTCTCTTCCCCTCCTGCTTTTCCGTTGGAAAGACATACTCCTGCATTTTCGTTCTTATGACATGCCCAAAGAATGTAGACTGTTTTCTTCTGATGGGAGTAATCAGTTCTCATTGTGGGTGAACTTCTTGTAAGATATCTTCATAGTTCTTCCTGTCCGCAGCCGCCATTTAATTCCTCACATATCAGCTAATCGTCCACGATTCTCTTCCTAACATCAGGATTGACTCAATACAGCTCTTAAGGACGTTTTACCTCACCTCCATTTTTTTTTTTTGTGTTGCATATCCTATTTACAGGACATTTGCTGTCAACCAGCATTTTTCAGCATCTGTTGGTGTCTTGGCAAGTTTTTACGTTCAGTAGTTTGCCGTTGATTTCTGAACGACTGGCTCACATACCATTCCGTCAGAAACCAACGCGGCGCGATCCGCTGCCGCATCTCGCGCAGCTGTATTTTGTACGTGGGTATACGGGATTACGAACAGCGTCCTTAACCCCTTCGCCAGGGAGACCGGTTTACCTCCATTAACAAAGTTAAATTGCAGATAATATTCTTCATCTTTGCTTGGGTTATTCGGTTTTTAACTTCTTTAATCCATATTCCATCTGCTATTATTAATGTTCCCAAATATTTAAATATTGTGAATTGTTTCATATTGGTTCTATTCACTTTGAAGTTGCATTTGGGTATTCACTATTGTCTGTGTAAAAGCCATCACTTCTGTTTTGTTTTTTAATGCTTTTATTCAGACCAAGTCCTTTGTTTTGACTTTCTATTGCAATTATGTTTCTCATTACAGACAGACGAAACAAAATGAGTAAAGAAATATGGTGTTTGATTTAAATGTTGTTTCGGCAGAGATGACGTAACACCTGTGTGTCTGGGACTGTCGGAATCCAAATCTTGCTATATTTTATTTGGCCGATGAAGCATCTATGACTTTACTCTGATTATCAGAATGTTTATTTTATAGTAACGATTTCATAGCAAGCAGCTCCCCATAATCTTTCAACGGGCCTCTTACAGAGGGTTGTTCTCATTACGACATAAACGATAGACTCTCTATCTTACGTTAGTTCCCCTGCTTTTTCTATTTTCATGCCTAGAATGTCTTTGATGTTTCGTGTCAACCATCGTATAAGTCGACCCTTGCCTCTCATTCCAGGAGCCGTATCTTCATCTGGTCTTTCTAGGCCACATGCCAGGTTTAAAATCATCGTGTCCTAGAGACGATGCTGTGATTGAGTCAGTTTTTCTTCGCTGTTTAGTTCTTCTGGAATGCCATGATTGTCTTCTTCTATTCCCTAAGTATTCTAATATTTGTTTCTGGAACGTTTAAGTTCCAATATATGATTTTCCTCTTCGGTAGTTGTGAAATTGTGCATGACTCACAGCCGTATATTGCCCAGGAAAGATGCTTGTATCTGTTTGCTGGTAAGAGCTGTATATCCACTATGTCTAGCCTCCATCTGACTTATTTAAAACAACTCTCATTGCTTTTGAATAACGAAGACACGGACAATAGATTGCACGATTTATTGCCTAGGATATTTTGCTGCATCTCGTCAGGTATTTACTGCACAAATCACACAACATAATCTAAAGTAATTAGGTAAATCCTTCAATCATTGAAATATACAACACCCAAGGGACGCAGAGGTGTTTCCAAGGCACCAGAGCTGGGTTCTATACTGGCCAAGACCTACTGACGCGTCCTCGCCGAGCGTCCTGGGCAACAGGTCCCTTCGGGGTCCTGGCTGAAGTCAGTAGGATCGTTGATTCCTCCGAAGTCGGAGAGTGTCTGCCTGTACGGCGAGGAACCACCAGTCTGCACACCAATAAGCCAGACATGGGACAACGGATACTCACGCAAACCTCAGGTCCTGTATGACATCACACTGATGTTGTGAACAGGATGCCTTCATCCGACATACAGGACTTCACGCTGGAGTTCACAGCCAGCGAACACAAGCAAGCAAGCAAGCACAACACCCATATTCACACAGTAATATTGAATTGTCTACGACGGTAATTTTAAACTAACTATCATGTCTTTTTATCTGCACAAAGTTTTGTTAGCATAAAAGTCGTGCAAGCTATGTGTGTCCTTGTTATTCAAATTCACAACCGGAAAATATTGTTTTGAACTTCCATTGTTGTTAACTACGGAACCAAGAATTTGTTCTTATTTGGGTTTGGGTTTTGCAGCTAAATCTTTCTACGGTATGACGTAGGCGGTTTCACGACAGTCGACTTTTTCGGCATGGATGGTAGATTATAGTGTTACTACTATTTGCTGTCCTTATGGGCCCCGGGGACAGACGGGGGGATATTTACTTAAAATGATAAAAGTCAACATCAAATGCAGTCTAAATGTGAAGGAGGAAGTGCTGTCTAGGGAGAAAAAAAGAAGGGGGGGGGGGGGGGGGGGGGGGGGGAGGGTTGTAGAGCTACGAACATATGTAAGCGGAACATAACCACTGGCTTTTCAAAGGCTCAGAGGTGTGCCAGTTGGCGTTGTCAAGTAGACGCTCGGTTGAATGAGCAATCAATACACGTACCCCAGAAGTCGGAGTGGGTTCGCCTGATGGCGAGGGAGACTAGTAATAAGAACAGCTAATCCACACGGATTCTGAGGTACTTGTACTTGTACACACATACCCGCATTCTTCTCTCTCTCTCTCTCTCTCTCTCTCTCTCTCTCTCTCTCTCTCTCTCTCTCTCTCTCTCTCTTCTCTCTCTCTCTCTCTCTCTCTCTCTCTCTCTCTCTCCACTTTCTTCCTCTCTCATACTTACTCCCTCTCACATGAACGCCCTATCCCATAAGACACGTACAAGCACTCGGGCCGGCTGCAGACACAATACAACGAGACATATCAAAGACACAAGCACTCTTTAAAAAACGTGGTGTTATAACTGACGACAATCCACACAATACAGATTTGTCACGAGCGTGTTATGCTCAGCTGCAGTTAACAACTAAGACACTGTGTCCGGTTGACTGAACTCGAGATTATTAGCAACTGTCGCACACAAAGACAACCCTGCACGTGCGTGGAAAAACCAGGGCAAAGTATAAGCCGGGCACGCTGGACTACCGGGTTCAGTTTTCAGAATCACCGTTGGTTTATTTTAATAGTTAAATGTTCTTCTGTTAGTGTTAAATGTTTTGTGTGTTCTCTCGCTTTGAACTCACGCGTAGCCCATACAGGTGCTTCTGTTTCCTCTTCTTCTAGTGCACTAGACTGATTTTTGCGTGTGGCTTAGCTTTATCTATCACCAGTGCCCCTCGCCATCAGGTGAACCAACTCCGACTTCTGAGGTACTTGCAGTTGACGTCCCCAATTCAAGGACAAGAAGTTAACATTGCAGTCCAATTTACGGGTGCAGAGGTTGAACCGGTAGCTTGCCACCATCACACCGAAAAGTTCTAGCGCCCTTATACATTCGGCCATGCTGACCTCGTCTTAATGTTAATTAAATGGAAAACCATCACTTTTAATGCCGTCTTCCTGGCCGAGGGATTGGCAGCTTTCTCCGTTAACCCCGAATACTCTCGTGGTTGACGTGAGTGCACGAGAAATAGAAGTGGTTCGAGTCGCGCCAGTGACTTATGAGAGTATGGAGCCGGTTGCTCAGAAAGTCGTGGCGTGCTTATGAGCGTAATCTAGCCTAGGAATCAACATACAGCTGAAAGATTCTGGTGTTGACCGCATTATCCTGAAACAGGATGGTAACGCGGAAAAGAAATCACTTTTAATGTGTTGCCATCATTATATTGAACACACACACACACACACACACACACACACACACGTCTGCACATGTATGTTTATATGTGTGTTTGCGTTCTTGTGTATGAATGGGTGGATGGATTGAAGGATGGATACATGCATATATGCATGTATGCATGTTTGTATCGGTTTGCCTTTTATCAGACCTGTATTATTCCGCGTGACAAGAATATGCATGCTGCATTTAATCAGCGATCACATTACAAAATATAAACATTCTGAACATTACTGAACGCATCCAAATGCGAGATGTACATGTAGTCCCACTTGTAACACATTTTAAAACACATCATAGGTTGGTAATCAGTGTCTTCAAGCAAACACACATCGCATATACACATCCGATCTTGCGGTAAAATTAAAATTAAAATTGTGCTTGTACTTTGCAGGAGGCTACAGTCTTTTAGTTCAGAAGTTTGTTATGGGTTTTCTTTTCTGAACGAGAATTCAACGTTTAAGACCAGCTGACCGGTGTGTGGGGTTAACCCACTACCCAACCGTCACCGCTCAGAAAGTTACGTGCTATTCGATCGTGAAAGGTTTCACTATTAATTTGTACTATTATTCTCCAGCTTCTACCGCTTGTTTTCCCTCGTTCTCTTCATTCATGCTTGGTTTTCCTTATCCTACACGTCTTTTACCTACTCTACTTCCTCCTCTTAATTTATCATCATCATCATCATCATCATCATCATCATCATCATCATCATCATCATCATCATCATCATCATCATCAACATCACCATCAACACCATCACCATTTTCTTTTTCCTTTACATGAACTTCTTGTTCTTCTTCTTTCACACCTTCTTTTCTTCTTCTTCTTCTTCTTCTTCTTCTTCTTCTTCTTCTTCTTCTTCTTCTTCTTCTTCTTCTTCTTCTTCTTCTTCTTTATTTTCTTATTTTTCCTTCTTCTTCCTACTCTTACTTCATCATCATCATCACCATCATCATCTTCTTCTTCCACTGTTATTGCTCTATCTTCTTGTTATTACATTTGTTAGTATTATCATCAATATTATTATGATGCTATTTTAAATGTTTATACTATAATAACATTATTCTAGCCTTTTGTTATTTAATTTCTCTTCATCCCCATATAACTTTGCGTTTAGCATTGAGTCACCGGGCTGATATACCTTCGTGTGGTCTTGTAGAACACACTTAACAGATCGTTCGTGTAGACCACACGTGTTTAGTAGCGAGGCTGGCGGAAGAAACCAGGACATTTGTTTAAACAATCTGCAACTTGCCATCCTGAGGCGGGAGACACTGATCTGTACCAGCCTGCCACGGGCATTGTAGTTGTTTGATTGATTCTGTTCTCTTCTAATATCCACTTTGATTCTCAAAGTGTATGATGTCTTTATCTTCTCGTCGACGTTGTTCTCCCGGTTTTGTAAATTTCTTTTGTTGTTAATTTCTCATAATTTAGGAAGCTACTCTGAACAATGGGATGAGAGCAGATGGACGATGGTTTAATGCCACCTCTCATCATTTACTATGGGAGCAAACAGCTGGGCATCTATTCCATTGTGCAGTCAAGCCTACAAGACTATGATGGTCCTAACGCTTCAATTGCCCACAACAGATTTCTGCAACCGGACTTGTTTGAGAGATAGACGAGCCAATAGATCACAACATGTTGTTTGGAACTGAGATTAAACGAAGGGATTACAAATGCAACTAATCGTTTTATGAAAGTAAGTAAAGTAACGGACCCAATTTCACGAAAAGTGGCGTGTTTGGTAAATGGTACTAGCCCCGTAATTTTAGACTCATCGAAACTCTATTGTTAATGTGGTTAATATTGTGGGCCCTGCCCTTACTTCTCAAGACAATATCAGATACCCATTGTAGCCCTGAAAGCCCTGGTAACTGTTTATTAAAGTCCGCTTTGATGTGAATTAGGCCGGCCGCCCTTTCATTCCAGGGAATTTTCTGGTACTTATTGCAGACTGTGTCGAACTGGGTGCCTGGGTCAGTAAACAAACATTCCTTCTTCGAAGTGAATTCGAACAGGTGAGAACGAACGAACGAACGAACGGACTTTATTTTCAAAGGGTAACAAATTGGGCACGCAGGCCCCTCTTACATTCGGCCCTTCCAATCACTCATCTTTCGTTCATCAATAGTGCATAGGAAAAACATTGTCAAAGGAATTTTGTAAACAGAAACAATGCATATTACCATGTTATGAGACACATCCACCACCCACCCACACGTCCCCCGTTCACCCACACATCCACCACCCAACCACACACACACACACCCCAGGCACACATACATACCCCCACCCATTCACCACATCCCCACACCTACACATCTCCCCACCCACACACACTCCCACCAACCACACATCCCATCCACCCACACCCCAAGCATACATACATTTCCCAACCCACACATCCCCCACCCTCACACATCTCCCCACCCACTCACATATCCTCCACCCGTCCCATTACCCACCAACAATCACTCATCCACATATCCTCCTCCATCTACACACATCCAACCACCCAGACAAACACACATCCTTCAACCACACATCCTCCACGCACACACACATCTTCCCGCCATTTCACATATCCCTCACCTACCCAAACACAAATTCCGCACCCACCCATATAATCTCACATCTCCCCCAGCCCACTCACAGATCCCGAGCCCACCCATACAAACACCCCCACCATCTCCTAATCCACACACACTCACCAACCCACAAATCCTCTACCCATCCACACATCCTCCACCCACTCATTCCGCAACAAAACATCCCTTAACCACACATCCCTTAACCATACAACCTTACCCATATACAATCACTTACCCACACATCCTCTACCCACCCACCCATCCACCAGCCACACATCCCTTAATCACACACCCCTACCCATATACACACATCTCCACACCCATACACATATCCCCCACACACATCCCCACCCACCAACACATCCCGCATTCACAAACACACACCTCCCATCCACGCACACCCAACCCACACACACACACACACACACACACACACACACACACATCCCCCACCCATACACTCATCCCCTCACACATCCCTCCACACACGTACTTATCCCCCAACCACTAACACCCACACATTCCTCACCCACTCATCAACACATACATCTCCCATCTACCCACCCACACTAACACACCACAACCACCTCTCCAAACACACATCTCCCACCCTCACACACATCAACACCCACCCGCTCACCCGCTCACCCACACACAACCACACCCCACCCACTCATACACACATCCTCTATCCACACCCATCTTCCCTCCCACACAATACCACACCCACACACATCCCCAAGACACATCCCTCACCTACACACACATCTGCCGCACATCTCCTACTCACCCACACATCCCCCATCTACAATCACCCTCACCACCCACACATTCATCCTCCATCCAGCCACACACACCCCCACACACCCCCACACACCCAGACACATCCCCCTCCCACACACACACATCCTCACATCCATCACCCACACCCATCCCTCAACCCACACACATTCCCCACACCCCCACACACATTCACCCACACATCCCACACCCACACACACACACACCCGCCCACACACGCACTCCCCACCCATCCACCCAAACATCCCACACACACACATCCCTCACCCACACACACATCCCCACACCCACAACCACCCCCACACCTACATCTCACCACCCACATATATATCCCCCACCCATCCCATAACCCACCAACAATCATCCACCCACATATCCTCCTCCACCCACTCACCCACAACCGCATAGCCAAACACACATCCCCCACCCTCACACACATCTCCCTGCCAACCAATACATCCTGCACGTACCAACACACAAACCCCGCACCCAACCACACATCCTGAGCCCACCCTCACACTCCATGAATCCACCCACACACACATCCCCCACCATCTCCCAACCTACTATTATGAACAAACAGACACACATTCTGACACTCCCTTACTCACTCACACTCACTAACTCTCTCGCTCACTCTACAGTAGTGTGAATGCGATTATAGTATACATGATAAAATCAAGTGGCATACAAAATGATACCTCGTAATATGAAAGATGAGAATACATAAAAAATATGGAATAGAACCCAGCAGGCAGGTCAGCGTACGAGCTTGTGTGTTACCGCGCTTCCTAATCTTATTCTGTACAAGAGAATGTGCAATTTTAATGACAGCATATCTTTTAGTTCATTTAAATATTTCCTATCATTTGATGGTCTGTTTTCGGACTCTACATATCACATTGCAGAATACTGTAACAGTTATATTATTCTTCTCAGAATTGCCCAGAGATTATGAGCGCTTGCGCTTAAACATCCTATGCGCTAACAGCTGAATAGTGGGGTCAATACACACACTGGTCAGTTGGACTTAAGTGTTTCCTTCTCGTCCAGAAAGTAATGGCAAACTACTTAACGTACGAGGGAAAGGCAATAAGTAAGTCACACAGTTCTGTGGGATGGCAGGTAAATGTAGTTGGTGTTTTCTACAGGTGTCATTAGGTGACAGCAACATCGAACTTTATATTCCCGTTCGTCAGGTGGCGCTAAGTGTCTCATGCGCACGCGCAGCGCATAAACAAAATGACGACTGTACTTACTTAGTGTACAACCAAAGAGCAACGTGCTGTTGTGCGTGTTTTTTTGTTTTCTTTTACAAAAGAAATGCCTGTAAAGGACATTCATAAGGAAATGCTTCCTGTTTATGCTGACAAATGTTTGTCCCATAAAGCAGTGCATAGCTGGGTAGAAAAATTGTCTCAAGGACGCTCTAAAATTATTGATGAAATTCGATCAGGTCATCCTGTTGAGATTGCAACCGAAGCATCCGTGCAGCGGGTGGAGAAGATGATTTGAAGTGACAGACGAGTAACGATAGACTCTGTAGCATCTGAAATATGGTGCTCACATGGTTCAGCATACAGCATAATGCAAGATCGATTAAAATTTTCAGGACTGCTGACTAGAGGAGTGTTGCTTCTTCATGACAATGACAGATCACATATGGCTCGAATCTCATCTCATCTCATCTTGTCCCTCTCTAAAATGTGCAGAATGTATGTATGGATAGGTGCGGGATGTGTGGGTTGACGGGGGTATGTGTGTGTGGTTTTGTGATGTGTGTTTTGCTGGGTGGTTGCGGGTGTGTGGGTGGGTGGTTGAGAATATGTGGGTGGGTGTGTGCGTGTCTGTTATGGGATGGGTGGTGGATGTATGTGTGGGTGGGGAAATGTGTGTGGGTGGGGGAACGGTGGGTGGGTGGCGGCATGTATATTTGCCTGAGTCTGTGTGAGTGCGTGGAGGTATCAGTTGGTGGGTGGGGGTGTGGTGGGTTGGGGATGTGTGGGTGGCTGCGGGGTGTGAGGGTGAATGGGGGATGTGTCTCACAACATTGCAATATGCACTGTTTATGTTTACAACTTTCATTTGACAATGTATTTTCCCTCATGTGAATGTACCATGCGTAATATACATTGTTTATGCTTACAAAATCAATTTGACAAAGTTTTTTTTTTCCCTATGTAAATGTAACATGCACAATTGATGAATGAAAGATGAGTGATCGAAAGGGCCGAATGTAAGACGGGCCTGCGTGCCCAATTTGTTACCCTTTTAAACTAAAGTTCGTTCGTTCGTTCGTTCATACCTTGAATTGTCGAGGTGAAGCATAAACAGCGGGAGAGTGCCTTTTTATGAGCTTCATATATTGAGGTTCATAAGGACTCTTCTATTGCCTCTGTTCATCATTAACGTGGCGGGCCTCTTATTCTGCTTCCATTTGGTCTGTACATCATTGTTTATTGTGTTGTAGATTGTTCCTCTTCACCTCGATATTCAGATCGCAAATATTATGAATTCAGAAGGTAATTATATTTTCAGATGGTTTCTAAGTTTTGTTTATATTATAACGAAGTTTACGTTAATGGAAATTTGAAGCCATGATACAATTATATATCTCCCCACAGATAAGTTTTCTTTGCTTTTTCCCCATACATCATTATCATCATTATTGTCGTCATCATCATTATCACGTAGCAAGTTCATCGCAGTGTCGCTCTCATCACGATCTTGTGGAAAGACTACCCATCATTCATATCTTCTATTGCCTCGTGAATGTTCATGCCCAGTATCACCTTAATGTCCCGTGTCCGGAGGTCACCATGCATTGCGGATTGGATACGAACGCGCATTCTTAAACTTCCGGTTTGCTGATACTGAGGTAAGAGGATCAACCCCTAAACCGGCCAGTTGGACTAAAACGTTAACTTATCGTGCTTAACTTGGAGACGTAAATTACAGGTACCCCTTGAGTCGGAGTCGATTCGCCTGATGGCGAGGAATACAGATAATTTTTTTTTTCGCATATCAACGCCAGCATTTTACCGCTGTCGTTGATTTGTTGACAAGATTACCCTCAGTAGTTTTCCATTGCTTTATGAGCCGCCAGCGCACTTATCCCGTAAGTTACCAACGCGGCAAGAACCGCTTCCAATTTTCGCGCGCTGCGTTACCCTACGTCAGGGGTCACCAAACTTTTTTCATGGCGGGCCGTATAACTGACACAATGACGAGCGCGGGCCGGATATTCATTCTGTACATTACTTTCGCTGGTCTCCGTGGCAAAGGTCTTACGAACGCAGTTTGTAATCCCGTATACCCGCGTTCGAAACACAGATGCGCGATTTGGAAGCAAACCGCATTGCGCTGATGTTATACGCACTAGTATGGATGCCGGTGGTTCAGAAACAATGGCAAACTACTGAACGTAAATTTGCCAAAAAAATCAACAACAGCAAACAATGATTGTGGTGAATGCAAACGTCCTGTAAAGGATCTGCAACTAACTTTAACAATACTTGCAAGCCAGAACGAAAGCTCTGGTAAAAGAAAGACGAAAAACTAAGTTAATCATTCGTGAGTGGCGTGCAATGCGAAAATAAAACCAACAAAAAAAACAACAACAACAAAACAAAGACAACCAACACATTTATTTACTAAAACAAAGTTATCAAAGGAGGTGACGTCAGCAAAAAGATAGTTACATCAGACCTAGTGTGCACATATCCGAATCTCACAAACTAAGCAGCAAAAAAGGTTAGTGAGATTTGTGAAACTGATATTTGGCTTTCACGATATCATCAATGGTTGGTTTGAAATTACTGCATCCAATCAAGAGAATTGCTTTCAAATGTTCATCAGTCAATCTCATTCGATGTGTTGACTTCACATACTTCATTTTTGAACATGTTTGCTCACAGACATAAATTGTTGCCATACTAGCGGCAAATTTCTTCAGTTTCGGAAACTCAAAATCAGGTAAGCAGCGGTAAAATTAACACGTTTTCCTTCTCCGTGCTTCTCTTTCAACAAGCTTGCAAATCAGTGAGTTCCAACTATGGTTCAACTGGCACATCATCAAGGTTACAATCGAGTCGGATTCTGTAACAGAAGAATGTCACTCTTAGTTATGTTAAGATATTAAAATCTCTCCAAAAAATGCGTGTTCAAGTCACGAATAATTTTTTTCTCTCGAAAAATCGAGGTTGACATCTTCGACGATTGTAGCGCAAAACTCTTTGAAACTGTGAAAATGAGAAAGGTTGTCTCCTTCCAGTTGTGCTTCAGACAATGACAGCTTTCTCCGAAATCCTTTAATGATTCTGTAGAGATCACAGACGAGATTATCCTTTCCCTGAAGTTTCAAATTCAATTCATTCATGTGGAATGTGTTGTCAACCAAAAATGACACCTTTGACAGCGAGGTAGGATGTGGCAGCTATGGGATTAGCTCTATCTTTCTTCAGTGAGGAAAACATCTATTTCGTTTCGGAGCTTGAAAAACGAAACAAAACTTTACCGCAGCAGAGGCACCTCACTGATGTGTATAAGACAAGTCACAGAATTCAGAATCAATTTCTTCAAGAAAAGTCTGGAACTGACGGTGATTGAGTGCATGTCACCGAATGAAGTTCACAGCAGAAAAGACTGGTATCAGTACACAAAAACTATCTAAGTCTTTCTCACAGAGTGCTTCCCAATGTATGATGTAGTGTATGAACAGAGCGCCCAGGATTTGCAAATCTTCCAACTGAGTCCTGATCTGCCCTATCAGACCTTTTCTCACTCCAGCCATGTTTTTTCCTCCATCAGCTGTAACGCCAAGAAGCTGATTCCATTGAAGGTTATAGTCTTGCAAAACCTTTTTGCACTTCCATGAAAATGTCTTTTCCATGCATGCTGCAAAAGGATGCAATCTCTTCCACTATCTGAAAGTCCAAATTGACACCACGAACGAACACGAGAAATTGTGACGTACTCGAGAAATCAGTAGACTCATCCAGCGCCAGAGAATACCATACAAAGTTCCTAGTTTTCTCGCTTATCTGTAGCACTATGTTCTCTCCAACTTCTTATGTTCTTCGCATAACTGAATTTGCCGAAAGGCTGATAGTTCCAAACAAATCGGCTTTCTCAGGACACAAGTCATTTGCTGTTTCCATCATACACTTTTTGATGAAGTTGCCATCAGTAAACGGGTTTCCTTGTTCTGCCATCTTTTTCAATATTTTGTAACTTGTACGAGTGACATTGTAGTCAGGTCTTAGTCAGATATGACTCAGCTACCGTATAACAGTAGACGGTACTACCTGCTTTCTGTTAGCGCCGAACGTTGGGCGGCGCTTACCAAACCCGACACCCCACATTGTGCCAACGGCTTCGGGCGGAAGAGCGCAATTGGGAGGGTACAAGCCTTACCCTGGTGTGAGGAAATGCAACCTAAAGACAAAGTGTCATGGCAGGGCAGACCAGGCCCTAAGCCTTGGTTGGCGGCTGGTCTAGGATCGAAGCTCCGACAGGCGGACAATTAGAGCATTGCTTTGCTGATCCGGCAGCTTCTGCAGCTTGTCTTGTTCCATATGTAGAGGTGTTACCTTTCCTCTGGAGTGAACTAGGCAGGCCGAGAGAGGGATCATGCTGCATGGGCAACACATGATCTCTATATTTTAGCCCAGGCTTTGTGCTATGGAGAGACAATAACTCCATCCCTTACAAACTATCGTCTGTCAAGACGGCAAGGTGCCAATGATGAATGTACGAGTGACAGATTCATTATCAGCAAACTTTCTCGTGAAGAGATCTCTTTGCGTTTTTACCCCACTTTTCATGGACTCATATTTATCAGAGAGCAACTTTCCAGAAAACTTTGAATATGTTGATAGATGTTTTGTTTCGTAGTGACGCCAAAGATTGTACTCTTTCAAAACGGCAACGCTTTCGCTACATATTAAACAACTGGTTTTCTGGTTCTTTGTTTCCACAAAGAAGTACTTTACTCTCCATGGTTAACTGAAAATGCGACACTCGGCGTCCACTTTATTTTTACCTAAGTAGCCACAATGAAGGGTTAAGTACATAGGATCTGAAAATGAAAAAAGACATTGAATTAGAAACATAATTAATATCCTATTGAAACACAGGAAAAGCAGAGGATTAGAGATCACTGGTGAAGCTACGGCTCACCAAAGGTAATATAAGGGTACCTTTGGTATTAGAATATATCTCATAATAAGGTTTGCAAAATATATAAATAGGGCCGTCCTAAATAAGCAGAGTTTTTCAGCCAGGTTTTGCGAGTGGCAGCCAGGGGTTCCGCTGAAAAAGACCGAAATCGTCTAAATGCATCATTTCTGCCCATCTGGTTTATAACATAAAGTAGGATAGACACTTTCGATCATCGCACAGAGTTCCTTGAGCAACGTAAAAATTTGCGTAAGGATCTGATCCAGCAGAAAGTTTGAAAAACATTGGCCTAGAGACCAGCTTGATTAACGCCTTGACCGGAGAATTCTTCTGTGCTGTTGATAATATTTTCGTAATAACACGAGGCTTCAATGGCATTTTTATGCCATATTTGCTACTTTATTGCCTCTATTTCTCACTTGTAGTTCACTTACCTATCACTGTCAAACAAAGAAATCCTTGTTACATATCTATAAAATTGATGACTAGCAAAAAGAAGTAAATATTTCTGGAGCATCGGACCTGTGTTGACAGCCGGACGCATCTGGGGGAGGGAAGGATTCGTGTGTGTGTGTGTGTGTGTGTGTGTGTGTGTGTGTGTATTGCCATGGAAGCCATGGTAACGTCAGAGCGTAGGCGGCGCTACCACGAGCCGGGAAGGACTTGGAGTGACGCCAAGTAAGCAAACATTACAATAAACAAGAAAATCTAGATACAATAATGTATAATTGAAAATAGTAAATTTAAGACACATAGCAGCCAGGAGGTCTCCGCGTGTGTGAAGATCTCCTATTATTCTAAACATAATATTTATATTTAAATTGTATCACAACTTCACGTTTTCCAAGCGTTATATCAATCAAGTTCTAGTACCGTCGGCGGGCTGGATGAAATGACGTCGCGGCCCGGATCCGGCCCGTGGGCCGTAGTTTGGTGACCCCTGCCCTACAGGGTAGGGCTTAGAAAAATAATCTTTAGACTCATTATATTGCTCCTCTCCAGGTAATCTTTAGTAAAAATTTTATTTTTTTCTGTGTTCAACGCATTCTGCATATTTGGCAGTCTCATCAGTGTATATCTATAGTCTGTCCCGACAAGAATGCCGTCATTCACGATCAATTGTTTTGAAAACTGCCTGTTGAATCGTTATGAAATTTTTCATGCCGTCTTATATTTACCCCCACCCAAGGAATATGTCTTTGATAGGTCCAAAAGCAACTTAAATCATCGAAAGCGACGACATTTCTTTGATGTTGTGCTGAAAAACTAGTGATTTCTCGCTAACAAACTTAATTTTACAGTAATGAGTGCCCCGCCAATTCAGATGACGACACAAGGTGTATCCCGATTCATATGGGAGTGGGTGCAATAAAACAAGTAGCTTAAAAGTCGACAGGGTCGGCTGCATTGCACCGGGTTTTTATCCCATATGGCTCAGTTTCTTTCAGCAGCGTCGGAAGCGTCGCACAAAGCACAAACTCCGTAGCTCCAGCGACAACCCTCGGGAGTCTCCGAAAAAAATGCACTCGTGAAATGAAGGACGCGGCCCGGAATCGAACATACAACCCTTCGGAGCCCGAGTCAGACGGCTTGACCACTTCACCACGGAGAATCCCGAGAGGGGTGCAATGTGTAATATTAGTAAAGACAGAGAATTTACAGAGGCATGGGGTAAATAATTTGTAAATTGACAGGAAAGTAGAAGGAATATATTTCTTACCTTATGTTTCATTTCCTTCTTGTTTCTTCAGCTGCTGGTTAATAATGTGTACACAAGTATTCATGTTAGCTTTTTATATTGAGTTCGTGAAAGCTTCTAAATAGCTGTGCGTTAATGTGCGTATGGAGTGACCAGAAATGATACTGCAATTTAGTCATCATGTTTCCATTTTTAAGGATCTGTTCAGCTGTCTGTGTAGTTTGTTCACACGTATACATGGGTGACAGACCCGTGTTGAGTCTTCGTGAAAGACTGTCTACTCTGCTGTTTACCGTTTAGAGACGGAACATGATTACCTGTTTTGCACTATGAAAATAGTTGTCAGTTTCTCTGTAGTGGGCTTTCTTCTTAACGATGATTCGTATGCACGTGTGTTGTCCCCTAATTTGACAACGTGTTCGCTCTCATGTTTCTTGTTATGCCACAATATGTCAGTTTCCACCACAATATTACTCTTCTGTTGGTATTCAATGCGTTTGTGTGTGTGTGTGTGTGTGTGTGTGTGTGTGTGTGTGTGTGTGTGTGTGTGTGTGTGTGTGTGTGTGTGTGTTTCAATACAGTTGTTTGTTACAGCTAAGGGCTTCGAAATTGAAAATTCATCATTGTGGAATACAAACTGTTGCCATTGACATTATGCTGATGCTGTAATGTTTAGGGCCTGCAATTCGTCTGAATAGTTGGAGCAAAATATCCCAGTAAGTGTGCACGTAGATTAAGGTCTGCGATCTGCTCAGACCTTAATCTGTGACGGGCGATTCCAGTAGGTTGATGATTGCTCTCGGTTGCATAAAATTCAATCCATCCTTTCTCCAATAGTCCTCTTCCTCTTTCAACACATGGTCCTCACATTTTCACGGTAACTTTTATTAATATTTAATAGCGCTGACTGGATTAGTCTCTTCACGTCAGACAATTTAAATATAGTATTGTCAGCTGCCACCTGTCCTTTAATTTTAGACCACACAAGTTCTATAGGGTTAAAATGAGAGTGGTACGGCGGAAGTCTCAAACACCCATGACGAATTTAGTTTAGTTTAGTCGATGGATCAACATCACGACACACGGGTGCAACCCATAAGTGCTCCGTTCTCCTCCTAACTCAAACTTGAGTCTGGAGAAACTCAGCTCAGTGCACGAACTCCGTAGCACCTGCGAGGATCCTGAAATATTTTGGGTAGATTTTTAACTCGAAATTTTGCCCTAGGCAGCGCCGTTAGGCTACTCTTTTTCGATTTCCAACCGCCAAGGGATTATTTACGTGCGCAACAATACACACGGGCGTCCGATCTCACTACCCAGAGACCAGGGGAAATTTTATTATTAGAAGTCCACGAGAAAAATTCCCGGTCGTCACCGGGGCTTGAACCCAGGACCTATAGCACTCGAGTCGGACACCATACCTCCAGACCACGCAGCACCCCATGACGATGCTCTTCTATCAACATGTCGATTTGATATTTCTTGCTTTTTTGGCGTCTGTTTTACAAGGGACAACAATTCTAGCTAGAAATACCTTTCTGGAAATGGTATGTTTTCCATTCTGAACCATATCTTTACTGCTCCCTTTGTGCTCGATGCTGTAAGTATTTTGTCTTCTTGGGGAACAACATTGATATCATGCATTGTCCATAATTGGACACGACGGTCTATCTAGGGATGGAAGCACATTATTCTCGAGCCAATCTCTAAATACATTACCATTCATCTTATTATGATAATCCCTATGGTCTGTATGCTTTGATACGAATACGAGCCCAGCATTCTGTTGTAATCCATTATGCGTAATACCAGCATGGGCCATGACCAAAGCTGTCCTATACTGCCACGGAGCTGAATCTTACTGGCTCGCTTTCTCAGCCACGATGACAGATTCAGCAGGATCATTCATCTGACAGACTTGGTAGAATAATTCATACGAGATCAACAATGAACAGCATGTCGTCCTTGACACATCGCAATGTTTATTGTGGACGATTATCACAGCACTAACGATCACCAGTTCCCGTGAACGTGGGAAAACATGTGATGAATATATTTACACTTACTGACTACTGTTCAGTTACTTTACCAGAAGACAATCGTTCATCTGTCTAATACTGGCTACCACAATGTCTGACTAGCTTAAGGTCACAACTTACGCTTGGCTGCCCTTGACGCCTGGCGGTTCGCATTGCTGGGTCGTCTTCAAATCAGCACACTGCCCTAAGCGTTGACTGGCTACACTTGGCCGCACAACTGGACGAACACTTTCACTGTTGTTAAAGAATCATTGCACTAACCGTGCTTATCTTCGTTCATCACTTCAACACAAGCTTACGTCCTTCTTTCACATCGACCCTGGCTTGACTCACTGTGGCTGTTCCCGATTCACGAGAACTACCCTACTTGGGTCACGTGATACACAACTTCTTTGAATAACCTCCCTTCGTCATTCATCATCATCATGTGTTCCGCACGGACTATCCTTGTTCTATCCGTGCGTGTTAACTCATTGTGATCGCGTGAATTGCTCTCACTACGGCAATTCTTCTTCTATGTTAAACGTACTCTTAATCTATCTGTTTTCTGCTGTCTGCCTCATATCGGCACATGGCATATACTACTGGGCACATATCGCTTTATCTGATCCTCCACTGATTGCCATTCCTTATCACTTGTGTGGTGCGCATTGATCCACATTTCATCCAAATCCACTATGCCATAATTTTCACGTAGGTATCTGCTTCTTTTAACTCCTAAATGCGGCTGCTCGCAAAGAATATTGCTACCTCCCTTGTACTTTCTAAAAGTGAAGATAATGTCAATATAATTTTCTACAAAGTTGTTTTGGATAGCTTTATGTTATTTTTCTTTCTCAACCAAACTCTAAGTTTTCTTACAGTCACTGTTTCTTTGGCATCCAGCATTTTTATAAAATCCTAAATTTATATAATTTTAGGAATCTCCGTGGCGAAGTGGTCAAGCCTTTTGACTCGGGCTCCAAAGGTTGTGGGTTCGATTCCGGGCCGCATCCTTCGGTTCACGAGTTAAATTTTTCGGAGACTCCTGTGGGTCGTCGCTAGAGCTGCGGAGTTCGTGCTTTGTGCGATGCTTTCCGCGCTGCGGAAAGAGACCGAGCCATATGGGATAGCACACGGTGCAATGAAGTCGACCCTGCCGACTTTTAAGCGACTTTTTAAAGCATTTTTATAATAGCTCGCCTTATTAAATCCTTGTGAAAGCTGTCTACAATAACCTTTCTACCTACCGTTTGGTTATTGCGTGGTGGTTTAATTCCAGATTCTTGCACCCATCGACAAAATGACCGTTTACTCAAACCTAATGCATGCACCGTTCTTTTTTTTCGGGATTTAACAGTTTGAAACAGTTTCCTTCTATCAGCTTCTTGTCAAAAAAAAAAATTGTGTACAACTTCATAGCGATGTTTTGAAGTGTACACAATTTCACATTCAATCCCACTGAACAATATTCACACATTCAGATGTTAGCGATAAGTGGTAAGATTTTTAAAAAAAATAATCAGGATTCATGAAAGTACTCGCATACTGACGACACCTCTGAACTAGTCTGAACACTCCCATTTTAAACTGCGCGGGATTCTTGTCATAAGACCTTTCTCGTGAACCACGAGAAAATTAACCATTCAACGCTGTTTCCGTGTCAAAATGTAATACTTCTAAAAATGTGCCATTCATCTATGACCCGTAAATTATATACCGCATATAAACAAACTTTGAAATCTGCTGTACAATCTCCAGAACAAAATTTTTTTTTGTTGGGTTGACATGATGATAAGGTTATATGCTAAATCTCATAATTTTTCCTCAGTTGGTTACTGAGATATTGATTTTTATATGGAGGCGAACAAATGTGGATGCACTAAAGCACCTCGCAGAAGCAAATTTTTTTTTTCTTGTTAAACGAACCAGTGGGAGACACGTTTAAAGCGATATGTATGTATTTAAAAAATATTGTTTTTTTTTTTGGTTTTTTTTGAAACTTTTATTGAGTGGTAAATCGTTGCAAAAGTGTATTGTTCGTGTTTTTACAGAGCGTTGCATGTGGACGTGTAGGTGACATATGTGCAAAATTTCAAACTTTTTTTCAAATTGGAACATTCCTTCATTGAAATTGTTGTGAGGAAACATTTTAAACAACAGCAAGACGATAGTACCCTGTTATTATTTCCCCTGCCACATCCCTCTCCTGTCGGCTCCAAAACCGCCAATACCATCACCACCAATCTGTAATGATGAAACTGGCAGTATAAAATGTTGAACCAATCGGCGAGGGCGGCAGCAGCATCAACAAACAACAGTGCCAAGATGGTGAGAATGGGATGTGACAGTATACAGCTTTACAAAGCAGAAAATTTAGTGGTTGCATTTATCATGTTTGTGTTGTTACATGCGTTCTGTGTATTTAGTATTTGTGTAGATGTATTTACGGAGCGTTGCATGTGGGCGTGTAGGTGAACATATGTGTAATATTATTCAGTGGCATATTTACATATGAAAGCGGGGAATGGGGGGGGGGGGGGGGGGGGGGGGGGGAGAAGGAGGAGGAAGTTACCAAAAGAAATTGTGTTTTACTATGTTTGTTTCCCCTTTCACCCCTTCACCAATTGGCTCCTCAACCACCAACACCATCACCACCTCTTCGGTACTGATGATAAAGGCAATACAACTTTTTAGAACCACAACGGTGAGTGGGGCAGCAGCATCCACAGCAAACAGTAACAATCGGGGAGATGATGGATTATGATAATGATAAACAGTGATCATACAATTTATAAATAATACCAATCGAACAATAATAATAAATTAGTAATATATAAAAATTAATTTAAAAATAAGATATATAAATTCATTCATTCATTCAGTAGCATGTCCTTTGCAGAACCTCGCTCCCATAACAACCTTTCGGAAAACTTCTCGATCACAAGCAAGATGTCCCGCGTCTGATACACCCATCTGGAGATCATCCGCCACATCCTGCACCCATCTACTCTTTGGCCTTCCTCTTCCTCTCTTCCCAGGCATATACACTTCCATTATTGTTCTCTCCAAACTTTCGTGACTTTTCAAGTTCTTTGTTTTATCGTCTTTAATAGCCATCCCTCCTCAATATTCAACTCTTTACCCAAGATATTCTTAGAACTCGTCTATAACATTTATATTCAAAGGCGTTTATGCGCTGTTCAGCTTGTTTAGTAAGTGTCCATGTCTCACAGGCGTATGTTGCAATGGGAAAGATGCGTGCTCTTAAAAATCTAATTTTTGTAGTTCTGTCTGTCCCACTCCATAATTTATTCATCTGTTTTAGTCTTTGAAGAGCAATGGATAGTCGCCGTTTAATTTCTTTCATTGTGTCATCGTTATTGGTAATCAATGACCCAAGATATTCAAAATTTTCCACCACCTCCAATTTTCTCCCATTAATGTATATTTCTTTCTCCATAGTAGTTTTATCTGTATGCATTATCTTTGTTTTTGCTATGTTAAGATATAAGTTGTGATTTTCACTATTCAATTGGGTTGAGGCTATTAGGTTTTCTATGGCATTCTGTGTTGTGGATAGTAATACTGTATCATCAGCATATCGAATCTCTGGTATGTCATGACCGCCGATATTTAGGGCATCATATAGCTCCCTGTTTATATCATCTCTTACATTTCTCTTTATATTTTCGGCGTACAGGTTAAACAAATAGGGTGACAGCACGCAGCCCTGACGGACTCCTTGCTTGATGTCAAACCAATCTGATGTCTCGCCATCTATTCTAACTGCTGCTTGTTGGTCTAGATATAGCATTTTTATGAGATGTACTACATGTGATGGAAAGCCCATATTCCTCATGATTTCCCAAAGTTTCTGATGTTGTACACAGTCAAATGCCTTTGAATAATCCACAAAACATGAGAATAGGTTTACATTGAATTCTCTGCACTTCTCTATTATTAAACGCATGTTGAATATGTGATCTCTTGTTCCTCTTCCTTGTCTAAATCCAGCTTGAACCACGTTAATCTCTTCTTCCATTTTCTTACTAAGTATATATAAATTGGATATAAAAAATGAATTTTTTTTTCTTTTTTTCTCTTCAGATGATTTGGTCTACAGCAGATTCTTGGACATATGACCGGTATATATCAGATTCTTGAATAAATGCTGATTGGTAGACACTAGATTCTAGGGCAGATGTTATACCAGATTCTTGGACAGATGACCGATATACATCAAGTTCTCGGACCAATGCTGATTGGTATACATCAAATTCTTGGTCAAATACTGATTGGCATACATCAGATTCTTGGATAGATGGTTTGGGTACAGCAGATTCGACAGTGGCTGTTTGGTATATAGCAGGTTCTAGGACAGATGCTGATTGGTGGTTTACATTAGATTCTTGGACAGATTGGTGAACAGCTGATTCTTGGACAGATGCTGGTGGGGATAAATTAGGTTCTTGGACATATTGGTGTACAGTAGATTCTTGAACAGATGATTGTTGGACAGATGATTGGTGCACGGAAGATTTTTGGACAGATGGTACAACAGGTTCTTGGACAGATGTGTGTACAGCAGGTTCTTTGATATATGTTTGGTGTACAGCAGATTCTTGGACAGATGTGGGTACAACATGTTCTTGGACAGATTGGTGAACAGCAGATTCTTGGACAGACTGGTGAACAGCAGATTCTTGGAAAGATGTGGGTTCACCAGGTTCTTGGACAGATGTGGGTACACCAGGTTCTTGGACAGATGTGGGTACACCAGGTTCTTGGACAGATGCTGGTGGAGATACACCAGATGATGGTATGTCGAAGTCTTGGACAGGTGATGGTATGTCGAATTCTTGGACAAATGGCGATAATGGTATGTCGAATTGTCGGACAAATAATTTGTATTCACCAGATTCTTGGACAGCTGCTGATAGTGGTCTGGCGGATTGTTGGACAAATGGTTCGTAGGCATCAAATTCTTGGGCAGTTGGCATTGGTATTTCGAATTCGACGGATGCTGATGGAGGTATATCGAATTCTTGGACAAAACGTGATAGTCGCATGTCGATATCTTGGACTGATAAATCGTATGCACCAGATTCGTGTGCAGATGGTTGCTGTGCACCAGATTCTAAGACATATGATTGATATACACGAGATTCTTGGACATTTGATTGGTATACAGTAGAGTCTTGGACATTTGATTGGTATACAGTAGCTTCTTGGACAGTTGAATGATATACACCAGATTCTCGGACAGTTGAATGATATACACCAGATTCTTCGACAGTTGAATGAAATACAGTAGATCCTTGGACAGTTGATTGATATACAGTATATTCTTGTATAGGTGTTGATCGGCGACGAGAAGAAT